>OX103726.1:40487132-40829438 GCA_944470365.2 Schistosoma intercalatum
GAAAAAGGCGAAACTATAATTTATGGATGAACCAATCAGATACAAGACAATACGTCTCGGATTTTGGCTCGAAATTCACTTATCCGTTTGGTTAGATAGAATTTCAGGATTATAGCTGGTGTCAGTTCCGATTTAAAAAACATAAATCTAATCTCTAACCTTAACTGTCAACTGTAAATCATAATTCTGATACCTCACACAAGTTTATAACCCTCATTTAGTACTGGTTATTTGGTGGACACTCTGAAGGTCAGTCTAGGGTCGTTCAAACGTCGTCCATAAATTTCACTTTAACATGAAAGAAAAAATTAGTAAGGTCAGATTATTCGCCTATGATAATGATAATAATAATAATGATTAATTTCAATTTGGTTATTTATTCTCTGAAGAAGTGACTTGCACCAAGTCACGAAACGTCAGAAAATCTAATTTCTCTACTCATTAGGATATTACAAATATACTATCTATTTATAACAACAATCTATCCAATGCTCAATTTATTCGAAATTATCGAATCAAGTCTTGGTAATGATACCGACAATAGTAATGATAGTAATAATAATAACAACAATAATGGTAGCAATGATAAGAGTAATAATAGTTAACATGCTAAAAGAATAAACATGATAAAACTGCTTAGAAACTATTTCTCTTTTTATATTTTTTTTCGTTCAATATTATTCACTGAATTATATAAGTGAAAAGTAAAATTTTAAAAATAAAAGAGAATGATTATGGTTAATAGTAAAGAAGAAATTGATGGTAAACATCTCATCCTATTTGAAGCTCATTAGTTTGGATCCTAGTGTATTGAATATTGTGAATTTGACTTATTATATGAACAATAATATTGTGATTCAGATGTATTTAGGTGAATAGTTTCAAATAAGAAGAAATATATGATCCAAATTTAAGTGTTAGCAAACATTCTTTTGTTCTATGAATACTTGTCATAATAATAATAATAATAATAATAATAATAATAATAATAATAATAATAATGAGAATAGTAATAGTAATAAGAAGAAGAATAAGAAGAAGGTGATTCGTCCAGGTTTACATATGTGGATGAAGACTGATTCGAATGCACTCTGAGATATCGCCCTCAAATGCCCTAGTACGGCCGAAAGTGGAGAGAGTCCGCTCTCTCTCTCTCTCTCACTTGGCCACGCGTATACAGCCAATACTAGGAAAGTACTACTCACCGCATTATAGCGACAAGTGTTATTTACGAAAGTGAGAGGACGATAAACGAATGTACGGCGCTTTAACAGTGTTTGTGAAAATGGAGGGTCCACTTAGGGGAGTTGGAAAACCCTGATTCCAAACTAATGGTGCATATGGGTTCCGGGATCCTAAGGGAACGAATGGCGTATGGACCAATTATTGGTCACCGTTTACTATAGCATTCTATCTTCTATTGTTGCTTCACTGCCTTTTGGACTAGACCTTTAGGTCAAAGGCTTCGGGTGTGACCCTCTAAGAAAATCACCTGCCTCGATTTGAGCATCCGAGCAGCATCACAGTTCACACACAAATCAAGTGACTTGTGCAGTGCATATGTATTCGGTGCCTCTTTGTGTCAATATTTATATGTTCAAATAAATAAGTAAATAGTCTGAAATATCAACAACAAGATAATCCATATATTTACAATTGAATTTAAACGATAACAAACTTGTACAAAAAGATATTTGCGAGAAAAATGTTTTTTTAAAATGATTAAACTAGGTAAGTAATTTTGAGATAAATTGTTTACCTAGATTCTTAATTATCTTGTATTGAAGATATAGTCCAGTGGTGGACAAATATTGCAGTGACGTCTCATACTATAACAAAACAATTGTTCAGTAACCATTACCTTTTACTATTTTTCGAGATAATATCTATCTATGATGTAAAATTCCTATCAAAATATTAACGATTAAGTTTATGTGACTAAATGTAAAGTACTGCGTTGTTTACAGAGTTTTTATTTTTGATTTATATGATGATATAAAAGTAGCTTGTTACATTGAGATGTCTAAGAAATTTAGTGCTTGGTTTACTTATCTCTCTATTATATTTATCCAATCAATTTATTACATTTTAATGTAAGGATATATGATTGTATATTGTAAATTTTACTTACTTACTTACTTACTTACTTACGCCGGTTACTCCCAATGGAGCACAGGCTGCCGACCAGCATTCTCCAACCAACTCTGTCCTCAGCCTCTCTTTCCAGTTCTATCCAACTCTTGTTCATTCTCATCATGTTTGTCTCCATTTCTCGGTGTAATGTGTTCTTTGGTTCTCCACTTCTCTTTTGGCCTTGGGAATTCCAGGTGAGGGCTTACCTTGTGACGCAGTTGGGTGTTTTCTTCAATGTGTGTCCTATCCACTTCCAGCGCTTCTTCCTAATTTCTTCCTCCACTGGGATCTGGTTTGTTCTCTCCCACAGTACGTTGTTGCTGATAGTGTCCGGCCAATGGATCTGAAGTATTTTGCATAGACAATTGTTAATAAACACCTGTATTTTCTGGATGACGGCTTTCGTAGTTCTCTAGGTTTCTGCCCCGTATAGTAGAACTGTCTTGACATTTGTATTGAAAATCCTGACCTTGGTGTTGGTTGACAGTTGCTTTGAGTTCCAGATGTTCTTCAGTTGTAAATATGCTGCTCTTGCTTTGCCGATCCGCGCTTTCACATCTGCATCAGACCCACCATGTTCATCAATGATGCTGCCCAAATATGTAAAGGATTTTACATCTTCCAAATCTTCTCCTTCAATTGTAAATTTTAAACACATAAATATGCTAAATTAAGTTATTGGCGTTTAAAGCAAAAGGTATTGGGTGTAAATCTTGGAGTGGATATCAACGCGGAAGCAAGTGCATCTTGATGATGAACCCTAAATAGTATGAAACGCGCGTCCTAAACTCAACTACAGGTCACATTCTTTCTATTTAAGTATAAATGTGATTTTATTGTATGGTATAGCTTGTTTTACTACAGTCATATAGTCATACTTAATCATTATGAAAGGTCGTGTTGGGAAGTAACTAGAAACCCAGCTTAAAATAGTAAATTACAATTAACTGAATAAAATCATGTGAATATTGAAATAAGTGCAGCTAGTAGTGGACATAGACTTTAGAATATTCAACGTGATAATATACAAAAGTATATGTTGAATGTGAAGTTATTCAGAAGAAATTGATTTTTCTCTTTAATTCCTCAGCAGAACACTACTACACCAACTTGACCGATTACAATATAATCCTTGTTTTGAACATTTCATTTAGAATGCGTTAAGCGGTAGTCTAAGAAGTATGTTTCGTTGTATTTGGGACTCACCGGATGAACAAACCTCATTCAGAGTGTTCATATTGATTGCGTACGCAATTGACTTACTGAATGCAGTATCTTAGTTGAAAACGTACTGACACCGAAAATGTTAAGTACCGAGTTCAATTTTTACTATGAAAATCAATGATTTGACGTATGAAAATTTACCTAACTAGTCCCAAATAGATCAAAATCCAACTCTTACATTGTATTTATAGCTATAACGTAAATATACTAGAAAGTGTGCTGAAGAGCTACATGGAATAGAGACACTCATAATGCACATATATAAGTAATGACTAGTCAAAATCTAATCTTAAACATCAAGAATGGGTTAATTCTAATGAATTCAACTTAAATAGAACAACTGATAAAGTTCATTGCTACTTTTTAATGTCACTGATTTATATTTGTATAGTTACAGCTAGTGTAGCATAAAGTATTTCACCAAATGAATGTTTACTTCATACTTTTCTTTCTAATTCTTTCTTCCTGTATTATACCTTTATACACAATCTTACTCTTATATATTACTACCATTGAAGTAACTACTTCTATGAATATAATGTTCATCTTGTTATGTTAATGAGGCATGACAACTTGAACCGATGCACATATATACCTAGTTCTATGTTGTAGCGGACTGATTGACTGAATGTTTATAATAAAATCATAAATAATAATAAGAAATGACTGTAATTATGTTAATGATATTTAGTATATTAAATTCATTATTTATATAAACATATTGTTATTCCAGGAAATGGATCTGGAAATATTGGACAACCAGGACATCCTTTACAATTTCGACAATTTGGACAACTAGCTGAACATGAACATGGCGTATCTGTGAATAATAATAATAATAATAATAATAATAATAATAATAATAATAATAATAATAATAATAATAATAATAATAATAATAATAATAATAGTGGCATACATTATTTTGTCATTATTATCATGAACACACATATGAAACACACACACACATAAACGATCTAAATAGACAATACCTTGTGCTTGACAATTCAATCCAAGAAACATTGTCATAAACAAGATCTAAATTTTTACATTTAGCCATAGATACTAATCATTTAACTTACTATACCAATTATATTCATTGTAAATAATAATTATATTTTAAAAATAATAAAAAATAAAAACCAACCAATTTATACTATGATAAATGATAAGTTTTTATATTGATCGATATAATCTATTTTTCACACTATTTTTCATGTAATTGATTTATTGATTACCAATAAATTGATTATCTATATGTATGTATATGTTACAAAAAGAGATATTGATCAATTTTATTGATTTATTATAATTTTAAATCTTTGTAATAATTTATATATTGATATGAGAAGGGGTTTTTGGTGGATATTATAATTCATTTTAATAGTTAAGGTCATAAGTTAATTGAAGTTAAACAATCAAAGCATTGGATGGCCATTTCTATCTAAATCTATTGATTCAGCGCTCAAGCACGAGAATGATAAGTCTTGAGTTCGAATCTCGAGATGTGAGGGTCGTGGATGTGCATAGCTGAGGATTCCCATAATAGAACGAAACGATCATTCAGTGCTTCTAGGTTCTTCATGGTGGTCTGGCCTTAATTGACTCATCATCTCAACGATTAATTTATATTTATCAGATCTAGGTTTTTGTATTAAAGATCGATAGGAATGAGTAATGGGGACATTGAGCCCCTCCTGGAGCCCCTCTGGGGCTACTACCAGCTCCAAGCCAGGGTGAAGGAGCAGGGTCGCGAAGGGAGTTAGCGACTTTATCCCGTAGAAAACTAACTCACTAAAAAACGCTAACCAGAAAAAATAATTCAAAGCTTTTAAACTCTGCCCTAAGAGTTGGAAGGTGTTCATTGAGAAGAGTTTTGACGCCTCATGATGAAAGCCTAATTCTTTCAGAAGTCATGAGGCTGATGCCCCATCTGACAACCAGAGCAACCATTAATTTAGATACATGGAATGTTCGTACAATGTGGGAGACCGGCAGAGTCTTCCAAATTGCGTCTGCTCCAATCAGCACATTTGTAATAAATACAAATCACAAATTCGTGTTAAAATGAATAAACTGGGTTATTTTATTTTTGTAATTATAAAAGTAGTCAAGTCTACATCTTCAATTAACTGATTTATAAAGTAGATAGTATTTTTTTAATGCAAAATGGATTTCATCATGGATTGAAGCGTTAATTATTTTCGAAGTTAGAAAATCGTCAATTACAACGTACATCGATCGTTATTTTTTAATGAGTTTTTATATGTGAAGAACACATTACGTCGAGAAATAGAAGCGGATATGAAAAAGATGAATAACAACTGGAAAGAGCTGGAAAGGATTGCCCAGGACATGGTTGGATGGAGAATGCTAGTGAGCGACATATGCTCCTTCACGAGGAGTAACAGGCGTAAGCAATATGTGAAGAGTTTCCAGGATTTACGAACATTTTAATTTAATTTAATAGGTAATCGATGAACATATAAGAATATAATTTCAAGCATTAAATTTCACTTTACACATGTTTTCTATTGCGTATACTGGGATGCTCTATACTAATATCAGTCACTTCAGAAACACAAAATGAAATCTCTAATGAAAATTACATTCCAATATATTACACTCACTCATTAAATCGACGTTACATTATTAAAAAGTTCTGGATATCATATCCTTAGTGAACATTAAGAAATGTGTGAATAAAATAACATTCAATATTATCATTTACAAATTAGTTTAAGGTTATAATGATTCAATTAGCTTTGAATGTCATTTCATTATATTAATTCAATATTGATTCGGTTCATTAACTTTCAATACATTCTCATTTACATGAATAGATTTAGGATCAAATCACTTTATTTACTTTTCATTATATTCATTCATTGTTTTCTTGTTCATGTGACATTTGTGTGGTTTAATCAGTTTTGTAATTAATAATTATTGAATTTACTAGATATACATAACCAAATTACATTCAGTGTAATTTAAATCCTTTAAGGTCTTTGAAAACATATTTTTTTTCTGTATATGTCTTCTCTTTACCTCTTTTCTTCATGTGTAGATTATTAACGTCAAAATGTTCTAGTTTGATATTGATATGATCTACTTGTTTTACTTAGATCCTTTTAATATTGAAAATGCCACAGGTATTTGGAATTCGACAATGCTTTAACCACTAACACTTTCTACTATGAATCATACTCAGATAGTGAAATCAAAAGTCAGAAGCGAGCAGGTTTGAAGATATATTTGATAAGCTATCAATATTTCGGGAATCAACTGATCTAAACTGGCTGGTGATCGCAGGTGAAGTTGAGCATGGCGTTCCTACTCATGATCTGGTACGGATATATGACCAAGCGTCTTCATTTGATGGACCAAAAAATATATTACTTGAAAAATAGCAATAAAGTTATTACATCCAAATGTTAATGTTATAATATGTCAATTACAAGTTATAAACACAAATAAAAGTTAAGGGACGTTACTTTAATCGGTAAGCTTCTGCGTGTTGGAGTTGCGTTTGAAACCAAAATCTACAATTATCGATAATTAATAATTTCAATGAAGTTATAATGGTTCCAATAATATAGCCAGGCGTAGAACATAATGCAAACGTGGCTACAGTATATAAATGTAGATGATAGATATTTCAGAGTTCACATATCATAACCACAGGCAATCGAGAAAGAGATGTGTGTATGGTAGTTTATTTACAAGCAGTTAACAGCGTGTGTCACGCTATGAGTGATACATAGTCACCTATTCAGGATTCTTAAATTTTCAATGGTTTCCCAGTTAATATCGTTCTGTAACTTTAGAAAAAAAACACTCAGTTCAAATATGAATGTGCCATTCATTTAGAAAGATGGAAATTTCCTAAAACCATAGCTTTCGATGTTATTATTCAATTGACAATTTAACAAGAACTGAATAATAAATGTTTCCTCTATAAATGGAAAGTAACCATGCTATATTTGATTGTATTGCTTGGAAAAATAAGAGTTTGGCTTTCTGTACTTCTTTCTGTTTTACTATACATTGATGAGTGAAAAAAATTATAGGAAAGTACATTCTAGTGAATATTTAATGCTGAAATGTATTAGGCTATTTTTAAACGTTATCTATAACTTACTTACGCCTGCTACCCCTCGTCGAGGAGCATAGGCCGCCCACAGCACTCTCCATCCAACTTTGTCCTGGGCAATCCTTTCCAGTTCTTTTCAGTTGATATTCATCCTTTTCATGTCTTCTTTCAGTTCCCGACGCAGTGCCTACTTCGGCCTTTCTCTTTCCCGTTTCCCTTCACGATTCCAAGTTAGCGCTTGTCTCGTAATGCAGTTTGATGATTTGTGTAATGTATGTCCTATCCACTTTCAGTATCTTTTTCTAATTTCCTCTTTAGATGGAAGCTGGTTTGTTCTTTCCCATGGCACGCTGTTCCTGATGGTATCCGGCTAACGAATATTGAGTATCTTGCATAAACGTTATCTATTAGTATTCTGTCAACCAAATATATAATTAGCATTTTATTTATATAATACACTTGATAGCAAAATATACAAGGGACAATAAAATAATCCATGCAAATACATCAAACTGACAAGTTAACAATAGATCGAAGTGTGCATCCTAGATTTCATTGCTAACTACTATCCATCTGTGTTTATAATGCTTGTGACTTAAGGCAATATTGAGGCGAACCGCATAGAATGCATATATACCAATAAGAGACTAATCTATTCCAGTTCCAAACATCAATGGAAAGATTCAAACAACCAATACCAAAATGAATTGAAATCATTCCTTGTTTAAAAGCTACAGATCAACTGAATACTTATGCAAATTTTCTAGTTCAAATGACTTCTTAATTGACTGATTAACATTTTTATAAGAAGATATTGCGTTAGACCAAAACTTACTTACGCCTGATACTCCTCGCGGAGGAGCATAAGTCGCCCACCAGTATTTCCATCCAACTCCGCCTGTAGCTTCTCTAGAGTTACTGCCATTCCCAAGCCCGGGTTAAGGAAGAGGGTTGGGCATGTGGTTAGCGACCCTATCCCGTAGAAAACTAACTCGCTAGGAAAACGCTAACCAGAAAAAAAATGATTCGAACTATTAAACCAAAGTTAGTAAATAGTAACCACTAAATTTGACTTAATGTATAATAAATGACTTTTATCAACAACAAAAAATAATACGATTAGTGTAGGTTGTATATATTCAAATTTCACGTGTTCACAATTGAAAACTAGTTTCCTACAGTCAATATAAGTGTAAACTATACAAAACCCGAATTTTGTCTATTTACTACGATCTAGTATAGTGGCTTAAATCAAATTAAATTAATGGAATACGCTAGAATAACATATTTCAGTATAAATCATGCCTTCCTTAATCTATTTTGATAATTGTTTATTTGTTGTCATAGTTACAGATAGACTGATTTGTTTTCATTTTCCTGTAAATCGATTTCTTTTATTATAATTCTATGCATAATTATTTCAATAGTTGAGATCATGAGTCAATTGAAGCTAGACTTCCATGTAAAATCTGGAAGCACTGGAATGGTGTCTCGTCCTAATGTGGGACTCTTTAGCAATACGCATCCACCATCCCAACTTGCCAGATTCCAATCCAGGACCTATCAGTCTCGTGTGGGAATGCTTAACTTCTAGACCACTTGGATGACCGACATCCAATGGTGTTAATGTTTAAATTCAACTAAGCTACCAAATTGAGCGACACGTCCACTATTGTTTTCAGTGAGTTACTATCTTACAACAGACCCAGTTTAACTCCATTGGTCACTGCTTCTCACTATTTATTATTTATTTGTAAAAGTATTAATAAAACAAATTACTCTTATTTAACCATGAAAAAAAATTAGCTTATCACTTGTTGAGTGTAAGATCAACAATCAAACAAGATATAGGATGCTGCCCAGCAGAATTGGTTCATCGAAACTGACGATCAGCCAGTACATAGAGATACTTCGAAAACCGTCGAATCACCGAAATGTGAGTTCCAATCATCAACGACATCGACAAAGACAAACGAAGAGAATCCAGTAACGACAAGATATGGTCGAAGAGTGAGATGACCTCAATGATACATAGCTACGATTTTGAATTAATAATTTCTTTCACCTCTTCGGATATAAATTTCATCTTCGTTTTCTATGTACACATTGAAAATATTAACTTGTCTCTTATTATATTCGACATATTTTATGTTTTCTTTCGATCTTCCGCTATTATCTTATTTGGCCTCACGGCCATATATGAACTCAAACTTACATGTATTTGTGTTAGGATGTGCAGAAAAATATACCAATAATTATCATGTTAAGTCTAATGGTGACCTTGGACTTTAAATGTACACTCCCTATTCGTCGATATTTATTTCACTTGTTAAATATTGTACAAATGTTGTTTTCCATTTTATGGTACGATGTAGTCTGTCTGATTGGTATATAAATAGAGTATGTCTGAAATACAATGATTCATATCTCAGAGGCTAAGACTTGCGTTCTGAACTCAACTGGCTGAACTAGATAGGGGAACAGGACCAATCAGAATCCTAGGCCGTCCGTACGTGTTTTTCGTGTCATTGATCCGATCGATAAAACACTGCGCATCTAAACTGCAATTCACACGTTACAACAATTTGTTATAACTTACACGACTGTTGTATCATATATCTTAATTTCGTAAATTTCGAATATTTACCCTTCTGTTAAATTTGACATTGTTCTTCTCAAACACAGACACTGTTTTGTATCTTTGTTTGCTGGGGGGAAGTATTATAATAGATCACATGAAATTGAGTTGGTTCACAATTAATTCGGTAAAGTCATTTTATTAACTTATTAACAAACTGAGTGATCCGTACAACAACAACAACTTATCTATATCATCGTATCTTTATTACTATTGCGAATGTATGAACATGTATGCTTGAATATTGCTTACTGCCCATTCACTTATTCACGCTGCTAGCCTTACTACTAACCACTTATTTGATTCGATGATTCATTAATTTCACTATATATATCCATGTTATTCATATTCATTGCTCTCGCTCGCTTAATTGTACGCGCTTGCTCGTATCCATGTTCGCTGACTCACTCGCTCGTTTGACTGCTTGCCTTTTGGCACAACTCTTCTATGTTTGTTTAACGCATCTGTTATTTTTGGATATCTGTGTGTGGTCCCGTAATAAACGTAATCAACACTTCGTATTCGCCTTCTGATTAATATACCGTTGGAGCGTTATCTAGGTCGGTTATCAAGACGAACTGTATACAAAGTTTAAGGATTATATAGAATACCGATCACCACACACTATAAAAATTATTCGATATTCTCAGGTCATAGTTAATGAACTGTAAATTATAGAGATAAGTTTAATGGAATCGATACTAATTAGTAAAGGGGTTTATACAGGTCATTCTTGTAGTTACAATTAATCAATTTGCATATCATCTTGTTCATTAAAATTTAATTAATACAAATGGTTGTAAAAGAAAAAATCAGTTAATAACTGATTTTATGTTCATATCATGTCGGTCAAATACAGTTTAAGAATAGATGCTTATTTTATTTATTTATCTTAACACATAGATATTGGTACAAGGAGGCTCCAAATACATATGCGCCACACAAATCTCATTCGATATGTGTGAGGGCTGTGATACTGTTCGAGTGCTCAGACCGAACCAGATGGTTTTTTGTAGGGGCCACATCCGGAGCCTTCGACCTGAAGGTCTGATCCACAAGGCAGTGGAACATCGTAAGGAGATGTAGTCCCATGGAAGCTGGTGACCAACAATTGGTACATACGCCATTTGTTCCCGCAGGATACTGGAGTCTATGTGCACCATTGGTTTGGAATCCGGTTAAAACGCCAGACATTCGCTTTTCGTCCTCTCATTTTCGTAAACAACACTCGTGGTGCGAGAAGGCAGTGAGTAGGACTTCCCTGGTAGAGGCTATATACGCGTGGTCATGTGAGAGTATTTCGAGAGGGAGAGCGGACTCTCCCCACTCTCCGTCATACCAGGGCATTCGAGGGCCTTAGTTAAAGATGTATTAATAAGTATGCATACAACATATAAACAAATAAACATATACAGAATATTAACACATATATATACATGTTACTGTTTACAAAATTAGAAATAAACAAATCTCATAGACAAAAAACAAAACAAAAACAAACCATCATCTGGAACCTTTAGAGAAATGTCAATGATAATGTAGTTAGTGAACAATTAAATATATTAGGATATTAAACAGTAAAAGATAATTTCATAGACATAGTTCCTTTTATCATTTTGAAAAGAGAAAGAACAAACATTCTAACAGAATAGCATGAATTCATTTTTATTTCGTTGGTTCTCGTCAGGTGCTTACAACCTGTGATATTTAAAATCATAATTACATAATGGGTTTAAATGACTTACATGAGAGGGTTTGGTTGGAAGTTATATTGAAGACATATTCGTATAGTATGGTTTCTTTCGATGTAACACCCTCGTTCACCAATATACCACTTCTTGAAACTATTGATATGGTTTGTCAGATTTATGATCTCCTACCTTTACCAGCCCCGGAATTCAAAAAACTATTATTAATGTGCACAACAGACGTTCAGACCCAGTTTAATAACACCATATATCGTCAGATCGACGCCGAAGCAATGGAAAGTCCACTAGGTCCAATTCTGGCAGATATTTTTAAGGAGTATCTTGAAAACATGGTGCTTAAACAGACGATTAGTGAAACGATAGAATCTTCCAGATATGTTGACGACACGTTTACTGTCTGTAACAATAAACACCATACAATCCGCCTGCTAAAACTCTCCAATGATCTTCATCCTAACATACAATTTACTATGGAACACGAACAGAATGACGTGTTACACTTTCTTGATGTTACTATAAAACGTAGGAGAGACGGGACAGTCCAACGTTCGGTTTATCGAAAAAGTACTTGGAATGGCCTTTACCTGAATTTCAATAGTTTTTGTCCACTCAACTACAAGAAGGCATTAATTAAAACACTATTTTATAGGGCAGAAAGGATATGTACCACAGAAAAACTGGAAGAAGAATTGATGAACGTGGAAAAATGCCTACGAGACCATTTTTACCCACAAAAGTTTATTGGCAAATATAAAAAGCGTAAAGAACACAATACTGAAGTAATTACGGTCAATAAAAAAGCAATAACTTCAAAGGTGATGATGTTGTAAACACAATCAACAGTAAAACCGAATAATGCGCTAGCCAAAACTTATCCGGCGGTCAAACGTCTAATTCTGTATAAAACAACATGTTCATTAACTCAATCAAAGGTTGATAAGCATCCTTTTCATGTTACCGCCAATTGTATTTATAAATTTACGTGTACCTGTCAAAACAGCTACATTGGCCGAACAGAAAAGATGGCATATCTTAGATTTTTTGAACATGATCCAAATAGCCTCAGAATAAGAGAAAGACTCTAAACAGTGCAATCACCAAACATCTCCTTGATACAGGATATCAGGTCGATACTCTACAATCATTTAAGGTGATTAGTAAGCAGCCAAACTCCAGTCTTCTGAAGTTTGCTGAAGCCGTTGCTATCGGATGCCAAAAACCTGACTTATGTGTTCAAAAAGAGATGGTTATTAATCTTTCCTTGCCTTGGTGACTAATATTCCTTCGCTGTGTTTTTTTCTTTTTCTTTAGACTCTTTCTCGCATTTATTACATCATTGTGTTTTATTTCAACTATCCTTCCAAATTATTAATCTTATTTTATGAACAGAACTCTACTCATTTTATTCCTATCAATGTTTACTTGTTTCTAACCGTTTGAACTGTTGTCACAATGTTCTTTTACATAAGGTACAGATTTACAATATTCAGTCTATTCAATTTATTTACATCCTTGCTATAGTATACGAATATATCTTCAACATTAACTTCCAACCAAACCCTCTCATGTAAGTCATTTCAACCCATTATATAATTATGATTTTTAAATATCACAAGTTGTAAGCAGCTGATGAGAACCAGACGAAATAAAAATGAATTCATGCTGTTCTTAAAGAGAGCAAGAACAAAGATTGGCGCAGAATAATATGAATTCATTTTATTTCGTTAGGTTCTCATCAGCTGTTAGAATGTTTGTTCTTGTTCTTTTCAGAAAAAAGATAACTAAATACCATATAAATTGTCATATATATGTAACTAAGCAAAAAAAAAGTATAAATAATCAAGTGATATAGAACACTAAGTTATATCATTAATTCATAAACTGGGCAATGTACCTTTTATGACAAAGAGCTAATGTCTATCAAATAAAAAAAGGGGTCATGACATAGTAATTATGCTAATTGTGCTAATTTTTGTTTGTTATACATTAATTAGTAAAGTCAATACTATGTATATTAGAATGATTACTGTTATAATTTGTACTATGAACATGATGATGTACTTTAAAGTATTGTCTTTTCGTATTATGGATTTTGATTACACCTTGTGGGTTACACGATTAGAGTTTGTGTAATGAATGTTTAGTTAGAATTATGGATGAATAACGTCCTTTCAAACAATGTACCATTGTATCTTCTGAAAGTTTCCTCTCTTTATGTCAATATGATCATGTTTATCAGTTGATTTGCACATTTTAATCTCATTCAGAATAAATTATTATTATAATGAAAGACCAAACAAATATTTCAGATGATCTAAAATTAAGATTAGAAAACAGTCTAGAAATGAAATGATTAGAACAATATCGTGGTCTTTACAAATCTCAATTTCAACAATTGAATTCACGAGTCATTCTAAGCTAAACCACTATTAGGAAGCTGGAAACACTGGATGGCCGTTTCATCCTACTATGGGACTCCTCAGCAGTGCGCATCCACGATCCCCACTCGCCAGATTCAAACCCGGGACCTATCAGCCGGGCACTTAAACAACTAGACCAATGAGCCGGCATCCAACGGTGTTAATATCTAACTTCAACCAATCCACGAAGTTGCGCCACCACACACTATTGTCTTCGGGGAGTCACCTCAATGGTCTAGATGGTTAAGTGCCCGGCGCGAGACTGATAGGTCCTGGGTCCGAATCTCGCGGGGTGCGGGGTCGTGGATGCGTACTGCTGAGGAGTCCCATACTAGGACGAAACGGTCGTCCAGTGCTTACAGCTTTCCAATGGTGGTTTGGCTTAGAGTGACTCATGATTTCAATTAGTGAAATTTCTAAAATCTCCACAAAACCCCTTCTGATAATATATTCAAAATGATTCAGCCAGTCAGTCAGCTACAACGTAGGATCAGGCACATATATGCATCGGTCCGACTTGCCATACCCCATTAGCGCAGCAAGATGAACACCGGATTCATGTACCAAGGTAACTTGAACCAATGTACCGGATTCATAGAATCAATTAATTCAATGATGTAATATATAAAAGAAAGATTGCATATAAGGAATTAGTACAGGAAGAAATAATTACTTCGTAGAAAGAGAGATATGAAACAATTTTAATCTCATAGTTTAAGGGAAGACAGAGAGTGTTTACACCTACGTCATTGTGATCGATTCTGAGACATATCATGTGTAGTCTCCAACCATTGGTTACGATAGTCATGCAGACCCCAACCAAGTAGTCTGCATCTACCATCATGGCTAAGACTAGAAGTTAATGACTTCAAGCACTGATGCCACGTTTTGGTTTGACCGCCTCTAACATTTTCCCAACCGTCTCCAACGCTAGTCAGCATTGCATGTCGTGGTGATCGGATTTCAAACATACGTAACACATAGCCCATCCATCTCAGTCAATAAAAATTCACAACCTCATCAACTGATTTATCATCATTTCGGAATACCCAGTATCTAATCTCACCATTACTGACAATATTTCTAAGACATTTGTGATTAAATACTGGAAGCTTACAAGTATCTTCTACTTTGAATGACCACGTTTCAAAGTGATCACACAATCATTATTAATAAACTATACTAACCCAAATTTGTGCTGATTTTAAAATGTTCACTTTAGATAAATATGAATTCTAGGAACGGATTTCATCTTGGAAACAATAAAATATCAAATTATAATAATAAAGATTCTAATCAGCTATTATAATTACAGTGTGAAATTATTAAGTAGGCGAAAAAAATTCTCCCCCCCCCCATGGTAATTACAGGTTTAAAATTCTGTTACTGATTATAAGGTTTACATTAGAATTTTATGAAGCAGAAATGATATGAGTAATGAACTATACTTCGTTTTTTATTTATTTATATCAATATTGGTAAATAAACATATTAAAACGAGTGTAAGTTGTTCATTTTGAGTGTATCTTAACAACACACATCAAATTCACCCAACAACAACAACAACAATTTGGAAATCAAGTAGTGACAAGCAAGATTTGTGGAACCAACAGGACCACGACAGTGTGCTGTTGAGAAATTCTATGCTAGAACGAAATAACTAGTCAATACTGTATAGTTTTTAGTGACTGGTTGGTTAATGTCCAACTCTAATGTATTCTCTTGTCATATTAAGTAGCCTATACAAACATCTCATTTTGGTAATAATCATGCAGTCATTAATGTCTAATAATTAAAATGAGACATTTTGTGCATAAAGAAAAGTGTGTTAAGTTCACAGCTGTATGTATATGTAAGTTAATCGAACAAATAATACTGAAGGCTCTTAACTACTAAGAATCAAAGATTCAATACGAAAGGAAGAACAACAAAACTGTGCATATGAGTTCAAATATTATGACTGTAATGCTATATATATAAATGATTTTATATCCGAGCTAAGATTAAATCACGAGTAACTTCTGAGACATATCAATTGACTAATATTATCTATACATTCCTATGGTATAAATGTTCAATAATTAGATTATGTATATTTATATTTCTCTTATTATAAGCTTTATTTTGACCTATAATTTATTATTGTACGATTTACGGTTCTTAAGTTATGTTCAGTTTATTAACTACTGCCTCCCACGTTCACAGCCGCTTTTTGTGTACAAATGTTATTTCCTATTTGATGGTGCGTTGCGGTTTGTTTGATTGATATATAAACCAATATGTCTGAAATAAATGATTAGATTCGATTCGATTCATGTTGCAGAAGCTGGTATTGTGTTCTGGACTCAAGCGGACGGGCTAGGCAGACATAAGACCAAATAAGACGCTAGGCTGCTCATACCGGTCTAACGTCATTGGTTCGGCATAGTGCTAAGGTTGTGTGGATAAGTTACGTGATAAAAAGCCTGACGTAAAGCCATAACAAGTGAGGCATCACAAGAAATGAATGCGAGGGTGAAGGGACACAAACTATGTTTGAAACACATTCCTAAATCCTCAGATGATCTGAAGAACTAAAAACCCAAACAGCGACAGCATTACACTCAATAGAATCGGGCCATACGATTGATTTCAATGACACAAAAATCCTCTAGAAAGGTTCTATTTCTTACAAAGAATGACTTACAGTTGAAGCCCTACACATGAGCAAGTCCAAACATTGTGTATAGAAGAGATGGAATACAATTACCTGTTCTATGACAACTAATGTTAATAAGTAAAACGATATAGATGCTGACACTACGTCAAGCCTATACAGGTTATTCTTGCTTCTGGACAGAATAATTTATTCATTCATCTCAAGCTACATTTTGACCTTATCACTTATTCATTTATTAACCGTGACTGTTTATGTATGATCGTATGAGTGTTAGTTACTTACTCTATTCATAATATATCTTTCTTCACATAGTTTTTCTGATCATCTATCTAAATCATCGATTGTGTGAAATATACGTACTGGAAATCCATTCTCGTAATTGACTTACTTTAATTTCGTTATTCACCAACGCAAGTCAACTTGATGAATATGTATGAGGATTGGCGGCATGCATATTACCATAACAACCATTCTTAAGATCCATATGGAGTCAGAAAAAAGGTTACACAAAACCGGAACTCCTGATTATCAGTTGAATAACAACGATTACTTTCAACTGTTCTAATCAATCGGTTTATCTGAATATATGATAAACAACTAATTTGATTAGGACAATAACACAAACATTTATTTTCTTATTTTTGTTTATTTATCTTCATTTTATGTATGCTATAGCATGTTTGATGTGCATTTACCAAATTACCTGTGAAGCTCGGTCGTTCGATGCGTACTTTATCCAAAAGAATTCGAGAACATTGTCCGGCGCGGCTAAAAAGAGGAGACTACGGCTCAATAAGAGTTCAATAATCAAACACCTTGTGAACACAGGTCACTCAATCAAGACAGACTCTGAGTTCAAAGTCATCTACTAGGTAAGTCGAAGTCTTCCTAAGACAATTAGACTGCATTTTCTTTGCATTGCCAAAATATTAGCCATACATCTGGAAAAACCAGAATTGTGTGTGCAAAAGAAGCTGGTACAATCTCTTCAACCATGGTCTTAATGTCTTATAATTTTTTTTCTCTCTCTTTCTCATACTCTTCTTTAGAGCCATCTGCTTCACCTTCCCCTTAAATCCTCTACCCCCAACTAGTTTATTTTGTTTCCACAATCATTCTGATTACATTTAATCTCAATTCCAACATTTTATCTTATAATACTGATAAGATAATTTCCCCATCTATTTTTTGATGAATACTTAAGCCATTAACAATCAAACGATTATTAAATTTTCCTTGTTTTATAAAAAAAGTTCTTTTAATACCTTTGTTTATTTAACCTCAC
Organism: Schistosoma intercalatum; assembly: GCA_944470365.2. Lineage (NCBI taxonomy): Eukaryota > Metazoa > Platyhelminthes > Trematoda > Strigeidida > Schistosomatidae > Schistosoma > Schistosoma intercalatum. The sequence continues at coordinate 40,505,294 of OX103726.1, forward strand.
TGTCATCATGTCTAACAGTAGTTTATTATCAGTATTATCATCATCCTGTAAAAATAAGTATATACATTTGCGATTGTGCATCTTTGAAAATGAATTCACCGAAAAGACAACTCTTCGCTGAACTAATCTTTCTTCTTTGATTCATATCAGCTATAAAAACTGTCAGTTTTTATGGGAAAACTTTCACCGATAATAATCATTAAAATTTCTCTCTCCCTCTCTCTCTCACCTCAAATCCATTTACACATACATATAAATGATATCAGATGGGTTTTGTGGATATTATAGTAATTGGAATGATTAAGATCATGAGTCAGTTGAAGCTAGACCACCATGGAAAACCTGGAAGCACTGGACGGCTGTTTCGTCCTATTGTGGGACTCTTCAGCAGTGCGCATCCACGACCTCGTTCCCTGCGAGATTCAAACCCAGGGGCGAGATCGTGGATGCGCACTGCTGAGGAGTCCCACGATAGAATATTTCCTGGTTTTCCATGGTTATCCAGCTTAATTGGACTCATAAATTCAACTATTGAATTACTACAAACTCTATGAACCCTCATTCTGATAACACTATATATAAAAACCAAACATTCGAGAATATTTGTATGAATAAATTCGTTTGGTATTGTTTACTTGAATCTTATCATTAGAGTTTCGGACCACAATTGATCAGTCTGTTATAGGCATATGTGCATACTGTGCGTATTGTCTCGATATTGCTTTCATTCACAAGCATTCTAAGCAATGATGGACAGTGACTAGCAATGAAATCCAGGACGTACGTTTCATCACATTTGGAACTCGTCAACTGGATGTACCTGCATCTCATAGTTGATGTTCACTCTGGGACTCGGGACTCAGTAATTAAGTGGATAACACAATGGCGTTTGATGCCAACAGTATTAAGTTCGAGTCCTACAATGAACATCAACATCGGTGGATTATGTTTTGCATTTGAAAATTTAGAGAGAAAAAGAAAATATCCATCAGTTTTACTTACATTAAAAGTAACTAAATCATGAAGTTGATAACAATATATATATCAATCTATTTATATTATCAAGAGTATAAACGAGAAAAAAGAAAGTGCAGAAAGATTAGTTTTGTTCGTATGTTTTCTTTTCCTTCTTTCTCTTTTACTTATTCTTCATTCAAATTGATAAACAATTGAAGATATTAAATTGAAATGATTGTTTATTCTGTTTTTATATAATTGAATGAAGGGACATAATAATAATAAAATTTAACAGATGAAAATTGACGGTGTCAATTGAAGCAATATTTTTTCAATGAGATATATGATTTTATGAAACTCTATATAACTTTTAAGCAAAGATGGATAATGGTTAGCAGTGGAATACAGGATGCGCGTTTCACCACATTTCGGGCTCGTCAGTTGGATGTACTTTCAACTCAGAGGTGATGTTCGCTGCGGGACTCGAACTCAGTACTGTTCACTTCAAACAGCCATCACGTTATCCACTCAGCTACTGAGTCCTGATAGTCATTTGTTTGTGCAATGGTGTGAAGTTTAAATTCACTTATTGATGAGACCAGGGCGGCCTGTTTGAATATCTGAGTTATCTGTTCCTGCCATCTGTGTATTTCAAAAAGTTATCTGTTTTCTTGTATGTTCTAGCACATTATTATGCTTATTGATCACACAACCTATTCAGGTTCGTTTATTAAAAGTTTGCGACATTTTGCAGTACATATATAATTGTGATTGGTATCAAATGACCTCTGAAAAACCAAGAAAATTCATAAAGACCTGTTTATTAGTCATTTGGTCACTATATATCAAGAGTTTATTTGACGTTGCATGGATTGGATAACATAAACAAACGATTTTCTTTTTATCAAAATCGGGTTTGTCGAGACTGTAGTGATTTTAACAGTTGAATTCATGAGTCAATGTAAGCTAGAACACCATTGAAAACATAAAGGCATTGGATCGCTTTTTCGTCCTAGTATGGGACTCCTCGGAAATGCACATCTACAGTCTCACACGTTGAAATTTAACCCAGGATATTCGGTCTCACACACTAACTTTTAAGCCCATTAAAATTTAGTGAAAATATACATTTATTCTATTTATTTCAAACTGTATACTCATTTTATGAGTATATACATATATAAGTTGAACTCATGAGTAAATTCAGGCTAGACCACCATGAAAAGCCTGAAAGCACTGGACATCCATTTCGTCCTAGTATGGAACTCCTCAGCAGTGAGCATCCACGATCACGCCTCGTAAGATTCGAACCTGAGACCTATCAGTCTAGAGCGCTTAACCACTAGATCATCAACGGTATCAGTGTCTAACCTCAAACAATCCACACTAGCATCCGCGGAGTTCAATCGTGGCTGAAGACAATGGTGTACAGTGGCGCAATTTCGTCGATTAGTTGAAGTTAGACATTAACACCGTTGAATGTCAGCCAGCTCAGTGGTCTAAAGGTTAAGCATTCGTTTGCGAGACTGTTAGGTGCTAGGTTTGAATCTCACGAGGTGGTATCGTGGATCGAATGATTTCATGTTTTCAATGGTGGTCTAGATTACATTGAATCATGAATTCAACTATTAAATTATTACAATCTCCACAAAAAAACCTTCTCTGATACATATATTACCTAATTTTTGTATGTGAATTTCATGTTACTTGTAATGTAACATAGATAGATATCTATTACATAATACAGTAACGTAATCCTATTGTATCTGAGTACATACATACACAAATACACACATACATATCTACAAACATACAATTTACCTCTAACATTAGTACAATGTTTCTTAATCAAAATGTTTAAGCAATTTACTTTTTTTCCTCTAATTCGATACGAGTATTTTTTTGAAAAGAAAAGATTTTAAATGATGAAAATGAAGAAAAAATTCTTATGTAAATGTTAATGTACTTTGTTACTTCAAAAAAAAAAGAAATAGAAATCTCTCCCACTCATTTGTTTTTTATAAATTACATTTAAAAATAAATATTTTGATCAAGATTTGTTCTCTGAGATGGATGGTTTGGTCGTGGTGCTTTCATCGTTCTTCTGAATGACATAATCAGCACAAACTTCAGATAGAAGTCCTTCAGAAGAACGATGAAAGCACCACGACGAAACCATCCACCTCAGAGAACAAAACGTTATCAAAATCATCCACCTCAGCTATAAATCTTCCCCACTAACCCAAAAATAAATATATCATTAATATTATTAGTAGTAGTAGTATCAGTAGTAGTAGTAGTAGTAGTAGTAGTAGTAGTAGTAGTAGTAGTAGTAGTAGTTGTAGTAGTAGTAGTAGTAGTAGTAGTTGTAGTAGTAGTAGTAGTAGTAGTAGTAGTAGTAGTAGTAGTAGTAGTAGTAGTAGTAGTAGTAGTAGTAGTAGTAGTAGTAGTAGTTGTTGTTGTTGTTGTTGTTGTTGTTGTTGTTGTTGTTGTGGTAGTATTAGCAATAATAATATTCTTATTATTGAGAAAGAATGAAATATAATGTATTATTTGTTTTCTACTTTTTTAACTTAAATACTAATTTGATAAATACATCATTTATTACTAATCAATAAGCTACTAATAAATGTATGACAGTTTTGCAAGTGTTTAATAGCAACCTAAACAGTTTAGTATCAATGTCATTGATTAAGTTATAAAGTAATATGAGTTCGAATTCAGAGACATTTCAGTAATGAGTTTTAATGAACAAGAAAAGCTTAATTTCAAAGCTTTGTAGGAGTTTTAATTAATTACAATGCATAATTAACGTCATAAACTGGGATTTCAAATGGTCTTCTTAAATATCTAATCTATATGTTCCTCTTATTTAGATCATTCGAAAAAGTTATCTATTTTGTTTTTCATTTGTTTTAGCACATCATAACTTATTCAGGTGCATTTGTAAAACGTTTTATACATTTCGTTGTACAAGTAACAAAAATGCCCAGTCGGAGACATCGTGGTTACTGGCAATATGGATCGAAAAGAATTTATATTATTTCGATGTCAATACCTGAACTACTAACATCTAATTAGCGACTACTCAATATTTATCATCAGGATCGATCATGAAATAACAAAAGGAAACTTGTTCAAATACTTTATGCTGAGAATTCTATATAGTACCAATAATATAATATTGTATAAAGTTAATAATAATAAGTAGACTAATCACCAATTTCCAACTAAAGTCTGTAGACCTGAATACAAACAAATTATTGATTGTCTTCTAGGAGACAATGCCTATAAATTGAACATAAGTTTAAGAATTGTGATGATTGGTGAAAATTAATATCTGATAATAATAATAATAATAATAATAATAATAATAATAATAATAATAATAATAATCTACCCTTATTTCCTGTAATATACCACAACATTATACTTGGGTACAATCTGTTGCGTTTTGAATGTCCTGCTATGTTTAATTAATGAAATCATTCTAGGAACATAATTTATAGGAGTTTCGGTCAATTATTCTTAATTAAATATACTTCTTCTTGGAATAATCATTGTTATATCCTAGCGAAGATTACATTACGAGTAACTTCTGAGACCTATTAATGGACTAATATTATTTATATATTTTTATGATATAACTATTCACTAATTAGATTATGTATATCTATATTCCCCTTATTATAAGCTTCGTTTTGACCTATAGATTATTATTGTACGATTGACTGTTCTGAAGTTATGTTCAGTTCATTGATTACAGTCTCCCACGTTCACAGTCACCTTTTGGCTTTGTAGTGTATAAATGTTATTTCCTATTTTATAGTGCGATGCGGTTTGCTTGGCTAATATATATAAACCAATTATGTTTGAAATAAATGATTCGCATAGTGGAAGCTGCTATTCACTCTCTAGACTCAATCGAAAGGCCTGGGAAAAAAAGGAACAATAAAGACGCTAGGCTGCTCATACCGATCGAACATCATCGGTTTAGTACAGTATAAGAGCGAATAAGTAGTATCTTGATTGGCGGATAAATAATCTGGTAACTAGCCGGACTTTAAGTCATAACAATCATAAGATTTTCAAAACTTTCTGTTAGTTTGAATGAAGAATTCAAATTGTGTCAAAATTTAGTATTTGCACAATAATATCAATAATAAGAATGAAGATGATTTATACACATTGATAATACTCATCTATATTTCATATAATGGGAAAAAACCTCGTTTGAATAAAATTGACCAAGAAATCATGAAAATAAAGCTTTTGACTTAAGGCTATATCGAGGCAATCCACACAACATGCACATATGCCAACATGAGATTGATCATTTGCAATCCTAAATAACAATGGGAAAGTACAAGTAAAACAACACCAAATGAATTTAAATTTCACCTCATTGCACAAACAAATGGCTATCAGGACTCAGTCGCTGAGTGGATAACGTGATGGCTGTTTGAAGTGAACTGTACTGGGTTTGAGTCCCGTAGTGAACATCACATCTGAGATGCTGGTACACCCAGCTGACGAGTCCGAAATGTGGTGAAACGCGCATCCTGTATTCCACTGCTAACCATTATCCATCTTTGCTTAAAAAGTTTATGACTTAAGGTTATATCGATGCAATCCGCAGAGAATATACATATGCAGTCCTAAACATCATTGGAAAGATACAAGTAAACAGTACAAAGTGAATTTAATCATGAAAATAGTTGAAACTTAATTTTTCTATACAATAAATTATTATTTTCAGTCTCTTGCTAATGTATTACTAACTTCACCTTTCAAATAGTATTTGGGAATGAAGTTATGCATTTCAACGAATTCATCACAATTTATTAGCATTCTTTATATCTTATCAATGTAACTCACTATTTTCACAACTTAAGTTATAAATAAAGATTGATGGTGGCTAACAGTGGAATACAGGATGTACGTTTCACCACATTTGAGACTCGTCAGCTCGATGTACTTGCATTGCAGAGTTGATGTTCACTTCAGGACTCGGACTCGGTACCGTTCACTTCAAATAACCGTCACCTTATCCACTTAGCTACTGAGTCTTGATAGCCACCTGCTTGTGCAATTAGATGAAGTTTAAATTCACTTGGTGTTGTTTATTTGTATCTTCCTATCGATGTTTAGGACTGTGATTCCTGGATTCCACTTCTAGTCATTATTCATCTTTGCTCATAATGTTTCTAACTTAAGGCAATATCGAGACAATAGGCACAGTATGCATATTTGTCAATAAGAAACTAATCAGTTGCAGTCTTAAATATTAATAGAAAGATACAAGCAAACAATAAATATTTAAAACACAATTATATGAACGAAATATATTCTTTCCAATGAATTCCTCATCAGCTACACTACAATTATCATATCCAAATTAATAATCCATAAAAATGGTCAGGTTTAATGCAGAGTACATTATTTAAAACTTGTTACATATGAATTAAGGATTGTTGTTTGTCATGGAAGGGAAGATTTGTAGCTGAGGTGGAAGTTTGTGCTGATTATATCGTTCAGAAGAACGATGAAAGCTTCACGACCAAATCATTCAACTCAGAGAACTTAACTTCATTAAAAATTGTTTGTCATATCATATGAAATCAAATCGTTAATTCAAGTGCTGATTTTGAGATGTGGCGTTCCGGGGAGTGCTACTATTGGACGTAGTGGAATGTTTGGTTTGTGTATTTTGGGTCTACCGTAGAATCGAGGGAGTACTGGTCCACTGGATTTCATTCTCCATTGGTCTTGTTTTGTTATTTCTCCTGCTTTGACTAGCTTGTTTAAAGTCTTTGAGATTTGATTGTTTAATTTTTTGACGGGATTTGTGTCCATCAGTTTGTATGTGCTCTTGTCTCCGAGTAGTTCTTCGGCTTTGTTGATGTATTCTTCTTTGTCCATGATTACTGTGGTGCGTCCCTTGTCCGTTGGTATTATGATAATATCTTTTCTATTTCTGAGTTCTTTCAAGGCCTTTTGTTCTTGTGGAGTCAGTTGGTTGTTTTCTTTCACCTGTTGAGTTATCGGTACTATATTTTGCCTTATTTCCTGTTGTGTTTCTTCACTGATTCCGGAAGTTTTGAGTGATGACTCTAGTGCTGCGAAGAACTGCAGCTTTGAGGCGTCGCTTGTATTGTAGTTTAATCCTTTTTGGAGCAGGTGTTCTTCCGTATTTGTTAGTGGTTGTTTTGACAGATTGATCACGCAGTTGTTTGTGTTTTCTTCCCTGGGTGGTTTTGAGATCTTGATTAGTTTTTTCTTTAAGGTGTTTCTTCCTTGTTCTCTATGTCGTTTGCATGATATCTCGATGGCTGTTGTCACGATTTCCAAATGTTCTGATGTGAACATCCTTTGTAGCTTTATCTTTTGGTCTTCTATGACGTGTTGGTATTTTCAGATCCTGTAGTGTGCAGCCGTTATCATTAGGTGTACCATTTTTCTTCCACTTTGCTCGGCAATTCTCCATCCTAATGGGCAGTTGATTGGAGGTCTATATCTTACACTTGTTGGTAGAACATGCTGGCGAAAACACTCATGGAGAAAATATAGTTGTTCTCGAGTGGAAGCCTGCCTTTTGGCGAAATTCTCCCATTTTCGAACAACGAGAAGCGTATTACGCTCATATGATTTTGAGATCTCAAAATCATATGAGCGTAATACGCTTCAAGAGCTGATTGATATGAAGTGTTACCTCGAATCAGTTTATAAGTGAAATGAAATTGTGAGATAAATGATCAGAATGAATATGGTCAACATCGGGTGTGAGAGAGAGAGAGAGAAAGGGAATAATGTAATTACAAATAAAAAATTACGTAATATGTAGAATAATACGAACTGGGCAAGAATTAGTAGTTAGAGGTGGATGCTGAATAAATTTCTCAAAAAGGTTGACAAGTGTAATAATAATAATGACAATGGTAAAATGTGTGAATAAGATAAATAAAGGATATAAAAATGAACATTAATGAAGTTACGTCATCACATCATAAAATTGATTATTAACTAGTTGGACCCGAAGCTGACCAGAGTAAAAGGAGTGGCTGGACATATTTCTTTTGGCTGCAAAGCTCTGGATTTTTAATCCAAATAGCAATTGTTTCAGCCGTCTACAGGATTCTTAGTCTGACGGAATTAGTTAGACTGCTGTTGACACGATATTATTATCGTGAAAGATTGCTCTACGTTGACTGTATCTCCCGTTTGAATTAAATGAACTGAAATGGAGTTGTTAACAGTTTTAACTACACCATTACGTAACCACACTAGCAGGTGCCCATGAACTTGAATATACTAATTCCTAGAACATCTGAAAATGTAAATTGCTTCCCAGGCGCAGTCCAGTTGGTAGATACAAAAGATGTAAGTGGCTAGTCTAGGCACTTTATTTTTCAACCTCGCAGTGATCATTGAACGTGTGGAAAACATAAATTATAGTTTACCTGGATTAAAATTTCTTTGGATTGATCTTTGTAAATTTAGTCTTAGCGTTACCCTAGATGCACTGCCTATGAATTTTAAGAGTATACACAGAGGATTTTTGTTCACGGTTTTCATTTTATATGACAAACAACAATCCTTAATTCACATGCAACAAGTTTTAAATGATGTACTCTGCCTGACCATTTTTATGGATGATTAATTTGGATATGAGATAATTGTAGAGTCCTTGATGAGAAATTCATTGAAAAGAATATTCTTCATTCACACAGTTGTGTGTAGTATCAGTTACTATGTTAAACCCATATAACTTATTCTAGCTCCTAGATAGGCCAATTCATCCATTTTGACCTTATTAATTATTCAATTATCAACCTTGGCTGTTTTTATATGAGCACATTGTGTGTACACTTCTTATCCTATTCATTACATGTCTGTAACCTATTTTTATCTAACTCCGCCTGGAGCCCCTCTTGGGCTACTGCCGGTCCCATGCCCGAATAAAGGAGGAGGTTTGGGCATGGAATTAGCGACTCCATCACTTAGAAAACTGACTCGCTAAAAAAACGCTAACCAGAAAAAATTGTTCAAACCAACCTATTTTCATCCAGCTATAAATAATGGTCAACGCTCGATTGAACTGGAGTTAGCTTACATGCCTTCCCCCATTGCGTATCATTTTGTTTCAATCTCTTCCCTTTGCTTTGTCCCTCTGATTATCTATGGATATCAATCAGTATACAAAATATATGTATTCAAAACATTCATTCTTGTGTTTGACTTATTGAATTCCATTATTCATCAGCACGATTTAAGTCTATGATAGCCGACATGTATATTTAAATGACAATCAGTATACAATCTAAATTGGAGTTAGATATTAGGCTACTAAATATGTTTTCATAATAATAGAATTAGTTCAGAGATTGAAATGGTGGTGGCATATCAGAAACCGCAACGAGACTGCTGAAAACCTTCGGGACAGGTGTGGCACACAAACCGACAAAATCACTACAATCAATCCTATGCAAACCAAAGAATGAAATAACAAAGGAAGACAAATCAAACATCATCTACAAAATAAATTGTGCCAACTACGAAAAACAGTACAACGGACAAAGCGGACTCCCCCTTCACCCTCGCCTACATGAACATCAATTAGCAGTCAAACGGCATGATATCTCTTCACTTATATCAATACACGTGGACAACTGCGGACACTCCAATGGGAAACACAACCAAAATAAAGAAGTAAACAATGACAAATTTAAGGTCAATATGAACCAATCAACGTCAAGGTGTACAGAACAAGCTGTGAAACGCATATGGATAAATTCGAACACTTCACTTCTATCTGAAGTTTGTGCTGATGATGCCGTTCAGAAGAACGATGAAAGCTTCACGACTAAACCATCCAGCTCAGAGAACAAAACTCTATCAAATTCATAATTCAGTGATTACAATTATTTAATTAATGATAATTTATTTTATATAAATGAATTGATGACCTAATTTAGAAGTTTTTTTTAAGTTTATATTTCCATTAGCTTTTAATGAAGTGAGTTCTTTTAGCTTCGAAATAGTTTCCATATGATCCAAAAATAACTAAATAAAAAAACATGTTAACAGGTTTTCTAATTAAAATCAATTTGATTTATTTTATTTTTATTACAAGTAATAACTACTCAAGGTCAAATATTAATTTGTTTATATAATTGAACACAAAAATATTGGTACGAAGGGGGAACGAATACACATGCGTTTTATATATAAGTTACTTGATTTGTATGCGGGTTGTGATATTGCCCGGATGCCGAAACTTAAGTAGGTGGTTTTTTTTAAATGGGGTTACACCCGGAGCATTTTACGTAAATGTCTGATCGACATAAGCATGTTAACTGATGACCAACAACTGGTTCATAAGCCATTTGTTCCTTTAAGACTCTAGAACCCATATGCTTTATTGGTTTGGAATCAAGGTTTTCCAACTCTCCTAGGTGGCTCTTCTATATCCACTAACCCTGTTAAAGAGCCGGATATTAGTTTCTATTCCTATCAATTTCGTAAATAACAGCAATGACGCGATAAGGCAGTGAGTAGTACTTCCCTGGTAGTGGCTGTATACACGTAGCCATGTGAGAGAATTTGGAGAGGGAGAGAGGACTCTCCACACCCTAGGTCGTACTGGGTTATTTGGGGGCTATCTGAATTGAATTGATTGGTTGAAATAGTAATATAATAATTGAATGGATGAGTTGATTAAAGCTAGACCATCAAAGAAAATCTGGAAGTACCGCTGAGGAGTCCTATACAAGTGTGAAACGGTCACCCAATGCTTCAAGGTTTTCTATGGTGGTCTAGCTTTAATTAACTCATAAATTCAACCAGTAAATTACTAAAATCATTACACAACCTCCCTTTCTGATAATAAAATAGTAATAATTAACATAATTCATTTGTTATTATCGTATCTTTGAGTTCATATAATCTAGTTAATATTGTTGACGGATAAATATTATTTAATCATTTAAAATATATTCATTAAAAATAGGTCATATATAATAACCATATATGGCAAAGTTATGGATTTCATTAAATCCATTAACTCTTTATTCATTATAGTTTACAAATTCATTGGAACAAAATTGAAATCATGAGTCAATTAAAGCTAGATCACCATGGAAAACCTGGAAGCAGTGGAAGGCCGTTTCGTCGTAGTATGGGGCACCCCAACATTGCGCATCCACGATCCTGCACCCCGCGAGATTCCAACTCAGGACCTATCAGTCTCACGCCAGGCGCTTAACCATTAGACCACTGAGCTGGCCGGCATCCAACGGTGTTAATATATAACTTCGACTAATCCACGAAGTTGCGCCACCGCACACCATTGTCTTCAGTGAGCTGATATCTCACAACAGGCCTGGTTCAACTCCAGTGATAACGGCTTCTCACTAGAACTCCAGGAGTATCTCCTGAAGTCAGTCACTAGTGAGTAGATGATTTTTATCAGAAAGAATTTTGTGGAGATTTTAGTAATTTCAATAGTTGAAATCACAATTTTAAGTAAGTATATAGTGGTTGTGAAGATTGTTAAATTTTATTAAAACCACAATTAACTATTAATATAATATTATTTGAATATCTAAGTTGTTTTTGTTGTAGATGTGCACTACTGAGGAGTCCCGCAACAGGACGAAACGGATGTTCAGTGCTTCCAGATTTTCCACGATGGTCTTGCTTCAATGGAGTCATGTTTTCAACGATTAAAATTAACATATTATTCACACAAAATACACCCCTTCTGATATTAATCTAATATGATCAATATGTTGTTTGGGAAAAAAATATTTCACAGTGAATTACAATAAAATCACCGTTAAAAGTAGATTCGAATACAGGAATAGAAGTTTGTTACAAATTTATATTTAGCAAAAAAAACTAGGTCACGCTATTACACAATTTATGTATTATTTATGCTACCATTGCATGAGATGAAAATGTATTTTTTCTAAAAATATCATTGTTGAATTGTCTACAGTTTCAATATTATCAATGATCTAATTTTTGAAATATTCATAAACTTACTTATGACTGTTACTCCTCGTGAAGGAGCATAGGCCGCTCAACAGCGTTTGCCATCCAACCCTGTCCTGGGCAATCCTTTCCAGCTCTTTCCACTTCTTATTCATCCTTTTCATATTTGATTACATTTTCCGACGTAATGTGTTCTTTGGTCTTCCTCTTTTCCGTTTCACTTCACGATTCCAAGTTAACGCTTGCCTCGTGATGTAGTTTGATGATTTGTGTAATGTATGTCCTATCCATTTCCATTGTCTTTTCCTAATTTTTCTCTATCTAATCTTCATTATTTTGATACAATACAGTCAGCACAAAAAATATTCCATAAATTTATTGATAAATGTTGAAGAAGATTTGTAGCTTAAGTAGCTGAAAGCTCCATCATTAAATCATCTAGCTTAGAAAACAAAATTACATCAAAATGGACAAATCTCTTCATACCGGTAAATATGTATACTTTACAGTTTAAATGTACTACTGTTATTCAATTGTTTGAGAGATGTTGGAAATCTGGAAAGAAAATTCAACAATATAATCATGAAGTAGACTATATAATCTGAGAATAAAACAAGAACAGTCTTTTATTTTTTGATCATTTTCTTCAGAGTTAATGAAATTAAATTATATTCAAGCTGTGCTCTATAATATTCATATTTGATTGAAAACAAAATGTCTAACAAGTGATAATATTAAGTCGTTGACAGTTGAAACAATACTAAACTTTCTGATTGAGAGAATCAACTGATTTATGTTAGATCACCGTTGGAAACCTGGATGCACTGGAGGGTCGGTTCGTCTTATTGTGAGAATCCTCAACAGTGCGCATCCGCGATCCCGCTTGCGGGTTTCCAACCCAGGGCCTTCAGTCTTGCTCGCGAACGCTTAACCTACTGAACCACCGTATATAATATTGTCTTTTTTTGGTAATTTTACAATTTATCCAACCAATTCTTCAACTTCACAGCTGTCGAAATCTTCGGGAAAAAATCATACTTCTGAAGGAGTATTATATTTCATATATAAGTTCATAAACATTTTCATATATATGTGTTGTGACATACAGTGTTCGAAATCTGATACTGATATATGGTATGCTATGCGCTAACTCCCCAACTGACTACTTGAGAGGGTGAACACAAGAGTGAGCAGGTTATTGCATTGGACTACAGAATAAAATGCACAAATACTCATTCACATATATATACCAATCTATCCTTAGGAAATTGTCCTATTGGCTCGAATGATCAGTACTTGACATTTGGGCCGATCGATCGACCTTTTGATGCATCTAATTGGCTCTCTAAATCAACAAGTCACTGTAGGTTTTGACTGAAACAATGTAATAACTAAATACTTTTATGAATTTATTATTCAAAAGATAGGAAAATTAAGTTTATATGACTGTAATGTTGAGTGGTAATGTGAAAGAAAAATAGTCATACTGTGGTACATGCTACTTATGTCGACAGATATAAGTAGCATGTGCCACCAAGCAGGAGTGAATGGCTTGTCAAAAAAAGAGTGAAACGAAGAGAAATGAAAAGGAAAGCAGTAAGAGATCAGAATACAATCAGAATTAGAAAATTCATGAAGGATGTAAAGGACAATTGACAGAAGATATACAATTGATATATTTGATGTATGATTTTCACATTTGACTGTACTACTGTGTAATTATGCAATAAACAATAAATTAGCTATTCACATCTGCATTCTCATTAACTAAAATACTTCAGTGAGCTCATTCATTTGGTATTATAGATGAGTAGCCAAAATATATCAGTTTATGATAATCCCCTCTATTCACAATGTTTATCATTAATTAAATGTTAAGATTATTTTAATGAATAGAGGGGCATAGGATTTATTCTTTAATACATATACAATTGCATATCAGTTCAAATATGTATTGGGTAAATCAATTTACCCATAGGCTATAATGAATATTGAGTGTAATAATATGAAATATGATGATAACTTGTTCGTACATTTGTTTGTAATGCTAGTGTTTCAAACATACTCACAATCATTTCAGCTATTATATTTGAAACTAAAATTTTCAAGTGTTAATTAAATAATTTAAACAGTTGAGATCATGAGTCGATTGAAGCTAGATCATCATGGAAAACCTGGAAGCACTGGACGGCCGTTTCGTCTTATTGTGAGACTCCTCAGCAGTGCACATCCACGATCCCGCCTCGCGGAATTCGAGACCAGGAGCTATCAATCTCGCGTTAAGCGCTTAACCATCTAGACCACTGAGCCGGCATCCAACAGTGTTAATGTCTAACTTCAACTAATCCACAAAATTGCGTCACAGCCCACCATTGTCATGAGTGAGTTACTACCTTACAACTGACCCGGTTGAACTCCATTGGTCACTGCTTCTCACTAGAACTCCAGGATATATATCTTGAAGCCAGTCACTAGTGAGTATATGTTGATTATTATCAGAAGGGGTTTTGTGGAGATTGTAGTAATTTCAACAGTTGAGATCATGAGTCAATTGAAGCTAGACCACGATGGAAAACCTGGAAGCACTGGACGGCCGTTTCGTCCTATTGACTCATGATCTCAACTGTTTAAATTACTACAATCTCCACAAAACCCCTTCTGATATTAATTAAATAAATTTTTTCTATGTAATAAATAATTTTTCATATTGTGATTAGCAATCTTGAAAGATATTAACATTGAATATTGCCTACAAAATCACTAATCATAGAGAGGTTTTATGGATATGATAGTAAATTAATACTTGAATTCATGAGTCAATTGAAGCTAGGTGACCATGCAAAACCTGGAAGCAGTGGATGACTGTTTCGTCCTAGTATGGAACTCCTCACCAGTGCCACTTCTTCCGAGAATAAATAAACATGTTTAAATAGTTCTTATTCTTATCATCTTGTATACAGTTATTTGTACTGCTTATTTTAATGTATATATAACAATATCAAAAGATTTTCGTATTTGGAATTGAAGGGTTAATTTGTTGGAAATGATTCAATTTTTAAAGAAATTCATTCATTCATTTATGTAATAAGACGAGACTCTAATTTATGGACGACCTTTGAACGAATCTCAAGCGACCTTGAGAAATATTAACCAGTCAGCAAACAGTCACTATAGAGTAAAAATATATTATACAAAATCAAGGAAATAAAATGGATACACTTCTTATACGTGGTTCAAAAACTTGTCAAGGTTAGAAAGAGGTTCAGAGGTTCTAAAATCGTCATGCATGCAGTAGAGGAAATCACCCATACAGCTGCAGAATAGTCGGCCTCTAGAGTCATGATAAAGTCTCAAAAACTCTCAGCCTTGACCACATAGTTTCAATATTGTTTATGTGCACTCCGGTTATTGAGTGCACAAAATGCTACTTTCGGATAACGACACGATGCACATAACCAAGCCTATGTAGGAGTCTGTACGCTCTCCAATCATCTGTACATATTGTAGTACCTGGCTGCAGCCAGTGTTACTGGTGCTTTTATTATGCAGTTCGTAATACTTGTCGTAATTCGCCTTAGTTTTCATCACGAACTGACATCAGCTATAATGCCAGAAATTTATTTAGCCATGTGCATGAAAGGCTTTCGCGTTAAAATCCAAGATCTATTATCTTACACCTGATTGATTCGTTCACAAATTATAGTCCCGCTGTTTTATTTGTGATAGCCACTTAATTATCACGTTTTGTACAAAAATCCCTGTGAACCGATCGTACGTTAGCATTAAACACTGAAGTTGGCGTCGTAACCTTGAAATCTCTAAAATGCCTCTGATTGGCTCGTCCACAACTTAGAGTCTCGCCATGTAATAATTCTGATCATTTGTGTGAATCAAAGTATTATGTTATAGTCTATATGGGATAATAGACATTGTTATATTTCATTGAAAACACAAAAACCGATATAAATTAAATAATCATTTCAAATCTAAAAGCACTGAACATTTATTTCATTGTAGTATTTGATTACTGAACGGTGCTTCTCCACAACCTAATGTCCAGGAATGATATTCAAGATCTACGTTCACTCATACGAATGCTTAGTTTCTAAACCATTGAAATAGCATTAAAAGGGTTTATACTTGTAACTGGATAGGATATACATAGTGGAAAACACTGAACTACGTCACAACACAAGTCATAACTTGGAATCCTCAAGGTCAAAGGAGAAGTGGACGATCAAAGAACACATCACAGCGAGAAATCGAGACAGACATAAGAAGAATAAACAACAATTGGATAGAACTAGAAAAGAAAGATCCATAACGGAGTGAGTTGAAGAATGCTGATCAGCGATCAATGCTCCATTCAGGATAACAGGAGTAAGTAAGTAAGTAAGTAAGTAACTTGTCACTTCAAGATATTCATAATCGATTCTTATATATTTCCAAGTGTAATTTTTAAACATACCAATTTTTATAATAGATACATTCAATTCAACTATATAATTGTATGCAACTTCATTATTTATGAAGAGTATCATATCAGAACTGTTCTAGAATTCGGTATATTCCAAACTTTTTTCTAAATATTCCCTTAATGAACAAACAAACAAACAAACAAACAAACATACAAAACATAAAGGACTTGATATTCATAAATCATCCTCTTTTTTTTTTTAAAAAAAAAAGAAACCTAATGTGAATCTTCATTTTACATTATTCTACTTGTTCAATAATGATTAATGATTATTTTTCATTATTACCCATGATTTTAAAATGATGATCTAGAGAGTGTTAGGCATAGAAACAAAATATAAATTATACTGTTGTTTTTTTTTAATTTTTTAATTTATTTTTGTTTTTTGTTTGTTTGTACTTTTGTATCATAGTCATATTGTTTGTAGTTGATTATATTACTACATATAAGTAGTATATAACATAAATCAGAAATAGGAATTATCTAATAGAAGAAGAAGAAGAAGAAGAAGATTGAATTCAAGTGAATAGAAATGAATGAGAATTAATAAAAGAAGAATTATGAATTATGTATATAAAAGACAATTGATAAATGATATGAAATTAATTGTTTTAATGTATGGTGTATTACATGATACAATAGTATTATGTAACAATAAATTAGTATTCCCTAACCTAAATCTTGTACACGATTAGTAAGATTTTGTATATAGTAAATTAACTTTTTGTCTTATTAAGTAAGTGTTATGTTCCGATAAGCATAATGAATGGTAACTTTAGGGATCCATTTGTGGACCAATACTATGCGTATATTTTTATCGTATGATTGTTAAGTAACTAAACTATACATATTCATATCCCTTGTGGTGGTCGGTATTCGGTTTTATGCTTAAAACTTCGTATACAGTTCGTCCTGATAACCGTTCTATATAACGTCTCAACGGTTTATTATTCAGAAGGCAAATACGAAGTGTTGATTACGTTTATTACGAGACCACACACGTATATCCAAATGTACAGATGCGTTAAATAAGCATAGAAGAGTTGTGCCGAAAGGCAAGCAAGCGAGCGAGAGCCATAGCAAGAGCGAGACGAGACTGTGTGAGTGAGTGAGTGAGTGAGTATGAATAACATGGACATATATATACCATGTGAAATGAATGAGTAATCGAATCAAATAATCAGTTAGTAGTAAGATTAGCAGAGTGAATAAATGCGTAGGCCGTAAGCAATATTCAAGCATACGTATTTCATACAAGCACAAAATAATAAGGGTACAATAAATTGTTATAGTGCGGATGACTTTGTCCGCTAAATGAGTTAGCAGAAGGGCTTAACTGAGTTAGATGAGACTAAACTCATTTGCACGTGAGTCGCTATACCCTCTTATTATGAGCTTTATTTTGACCTATAGACCATTATGATACGGTTTACCATTCTTGAATGATGCCTGGTCTGTCAATTACTATCTCCAACATTCACAGATATATTTGGCCAAGTGTTGTATGAATGTTGTTTCCTATTTTATGGTACGATGTGGTCTGTCTGGTTGGTGTATAAACACAGTATATTTGAAATAAATGATTCATATTGCAGAGGTTGAGATTGGTGTTCTTTTTGGACTTGTCTGGCTAGGCTATGCAGGCAGCAGGACCGATAAGGACTCTAGACCGCTCGCATGAGTTTTAGGCGTCATTGGTCCGACAGATAATTCACTGTTCTCTAATTGGCGGTATCATTAGGTTATACATTACCATGGCACACAGGCCACAAGTTATAACAGTAAGATTTTTAGTTTCATATATTCTCATCAGTTGTAATTCGATTTAAATACTGAGAATTAGGGAAAAAAACAGAACTTATTGCTTATATAAAAGTTACTATAATAATGTATAATTAATATTCAATTCTGGTATATACGATTATTATCAGTATAGGATTGTGGGGGCTATTAAGTTTTTGATTGAGAACATGAACTGATTAATGTTACACTATCATTGAAAACCTGGAAGCACTGGAGGATCGTTTCGTCCTATTGTGGGACTCCTCAGCAGTGCGCAACCACGACCCCACTTTCCGAGATTGGAACCCAGGGCCTTCAGTCTTGCGCGCGAATGCTTAACCTCTAGATCACTGAGCTGGCCGGCATCCAATGTCTAACATCGATCAATCCACAAAGTCGTGCGATCATCTTCCGTTGTACTTATGTAGATGCCTATATTTACCCAACAAGGATTAGCTTCACTGGTCACGGACCGAAACCCGCGAGCGGTATCGTGGATGGGAAGAATCAAACAATCAAAATAAATGAATAAGTCATCCTTATTATTCGATTTTTTTTATTACATTTACTGTTTTTTTAATATGAATGGCACTAGTGAACATCAGTTATTGCTTAAAACTTAATTCTCGTTTTCAATAAACGCGCTAAATCAACTCAAAATTTTGATATACCATGCGTCTAGCATAACAGAAATTTTATATACGACTGTAAAACTATAGCAGGCATTTTCAGTGGTATTTTTGAGAATCATGTAGAAATAATAAATGGCTCTTCTTCAAGAGTTATATGCGTGACTAGCAACTCAATTAAATCTATCTCGTCCACATGCATGAAAATTAATAACACTATGAATACCCTTAAGCTTTCGAGAGATCATTGAGCAGACGAGATTTCATCCTTTCTCTACAAATATGGTAGTCCAGAACATTCCACTTCTTCTTCTTCTAAAGCTGTTTACTCCCTCTATGGAAACTGGTTCTTACCCTCACTGTTGGAAGACTGCGTACATCATACCACGTTACAATTCTGGAGATAAGGCTGACATGAACAATTATCGGCCCACAAATATTACTCCAGTTATCTCTAGGATTATGGAAAAAATTATAAGTGATGAACTTTCCAACTATTTGCTTGCTGGGAAAAACAATTTATCAATGATACTCAACATGGATTTCTTAAAAATCGATCTTGTATGACATGCCATTTTGACTTCTTTAATTTAGTCTATTTTCTACGTAGCCAAGGATATCTAGTCTTAGTGCTATATCTGGACATTTCTAAAGCCTTTGACATGGTTAGCCACCAACTCCTCATAGGTAAACTCTCATCCTATGGGGTTCAAAATCGTTCGCTAGCTTGGTTTGATTCCTTTCTCAACGATCGACATCAAATAGTTAAAATTAACTCTTCATTGTCTAACGCTGTCTCTGTTACAAGTGGTGTAATACAAGGTAGTGTCTTAGGCCCTCTGCTCTTTTTAATGTTTATCAATGATATTTGTGAAAGTTGTTGTGTGAGTAAGCCCCTTCTATATGCAGATGATCTTAAAGTAGTATATTCATTTTGTCCACATGAGCTGAACAATATGCAAAATCACATCAGCATGGAGCTTAACAAGGTAGTACAGTGGTGCTTGAAATGGCAACTGGAGCTTAATACGGCTAAATGTGCATGGATATGCTTCGGCGATACATCACTCAACCTAGGCATTACCATAAATGGTGAATTATTGTCTCGGTTACATACAGTAGTAGACTTAGGACTTAGGTACTCCCAAGACTTGTCATTTACAGAACAGATATTGAAACTGACCTCTAAGTCTCAACGTCTAATAGGTTACATAACTCGAAACCTTTATAACAATGTGTCGCTTATTTAAATGAACAAAGTTTGTGTTCGACCTCTTCTAGAATATTGGACGATTATTCATAGCAGTGCGCGCATAAAGGATATAGTAAGGCTGGGATCAGTACAGAGACGATTCACACTTCGCATTCTTGGAGCTGATTGTACCTTAACTTATAATTCTCGAGGTAATAAACTTGGGCTCGACCCTTTAGGGAAGAGGAGACTCAAACTAAATCTTATCTTTTTCTTCAAACTACTTCATAAACTATCGTTTACATCTAATTACGTGATTCAATATGCAGAGACTTCTCATTATGCCATCTGTAATTCCTTGTCACTAGTGAAACAAACTCATTCTAAATCATCTCTTTATATGATTTATTTTACCTGTAAATTTTCTAGACTCTGGAATAACCTGCTACAATCTATCCGTACGATAAAATCACTCCCATTATTTGTTTGCTGCATCGATGCATACTGCTACTCTGTAACTGCATTGAATGTTGTAGCATCTGTAAGTGTATCTCATTCCACAAGTGATTTTATAGGAACTTTAAATGTTTAGCCACTTTTGTTAGTGCATTCCCTAAGTAAAACCACTTACTTGCTGTCACTTTATGCTGTAATACATGTACTACCTCAACAATTACTGAACTAGTATACTTAAAACTTTCTTCTATCACATGTTTGTTCTGTACATTTAATGTTACTATTAATATCAAATTGATCATGCCTGTAAACTGGCATGAATCCTGTAATTGTTATTTTCAGATTATATATAATATCACTAACGTCAATCGTGATTGCCCATTAGGAGACCGTTATATATGAGCTATACATTATTTATCTTAACAATTTGAAAATTTTCTCTTGGCTACTCGGAAATATAGAAAGGTTGATAGACTTTTGTATTTACACAATGTTTCCTTTCATGATAATCTTCTTTTTCTTCTAGTTAACATTGTATATTCTTTGCTATACATGTCATTTCACTTCTTTTTTCAAATGAATGACATTATATTTCATTATATGCTGGTAAACTTTAAAAGTGACCGAGATTAAGTTTCGTTTTTAACCTTTCATTCGTAAAAGTAGAAATGTTGTTTCACAACTCTCAGCGTGTTTTAAATGTTACTCATTCGGATTGTTTTAGTATCGTCATATGATCGGTTGGATTAATAAACGTACGCTCACTAATGAATACTATCTTGGGTCTATTCGCTGAGTTCTTGTGAGAAGCCAATAGTGGTGGAATTCCTTCATATCTGATGTGAAGTAGTTAACAAGCATGAAAATGGTAGATATAGCGAATCGATTGAAATTAAAAATGACAGTTCACTGGTTTAAACGTTAAACGCACCCAGCTAGATCTGAAGGCACTTCTCCTTTTCAGTCTTTGATGCGCATTACTGGAAATTCTTATGCCAGGATAAAAGTGTTGTACAGTGCTTCTTAGTTCCCAGTAGTTGTCTAACTTAGATTAAACAGAGGTACACATGCTGAAATTTAAATATTTTCACTGCTTTCTAAGTAACTATAGTTTTAGCGTAAGAAAATTGATGATTAATTCTGTGAAGTGTTGTTTTGTGCTTATTAAATTTCTATTCTTCGTCAGTAGGTACCAGTATGTTCAGAAATGGGACTTGGTTACAAAATATCGGAGTTGAGCGAACTTTACTAACGAATGATGTTACATATGACTTCGGCGAGATCCTTTAACAAATGAGTATTAGGTGGGTAGTCTCAGTGAATTCCTCAAGTAGCTATGACAGGACCTAAGTTTGAATAAAAAATACATAGAATTCTGAATGTAGCCAATATATTATGTTTTCATAATGTATCATAACATGATCTCAATCCTAGTAGCTTATACACCTGTTTCTAAACGATTTCCTTGGCCTCAGGAGATCCGATTAAGGATATTTGCAGCCCACAGGCTCCGATTTCCCTCATATCTGCAGAAAACTTAGTATTATGCGTCTAGAAATTAATATAAAAATCAAAACCTTTGTGGGAGCAAAGATGGATAGTGGTTAGTAGTGGAATACAGGACGCGCATTTGTTCCTATTCGGAATTCATCAGCTGGATTTACCTGCATATCAGAGTTGATGTTCACTGTGGGACGCGAACTCAGTACCGTTCGCTTCAAACATGCAGTCCTAAATAACAATGAGAAGATACAAGTAAAACAACACCTAGTGAATTCAAATATTCTTTGTATATGCAGTTATTTAGAGGTTGTCTGAAGCATCTTTTTGTAATAAAACAAAAACAAGCAATATATTACAGATATTACCATTTTCATTCATATAAAACACACCTATGTATGTATTCATCTCTAACAAATGTTTCCAATTACTCTTCATATAAATATGTAATGATGACTATCATAGATCGATTTCAACCTTTAATGGCGGCCTCCTTGAGCATGTGAGCTATTTGTTCCTGTCATCTATATATTTCAACAAGTTATATAATTTTGTACATTCCTGAAAAATGTACAACATTTCGTTGTACAAATTACAAAAAAAAGCCCAATCAGAGATACTGTGATTGCTGTCAATATACAACGAAAAGAATGTACATTATTTAGATGTCAATTGACTAGACCGTTAACTTTTAACTAACAAACACTTAATATTTATCGTCAAGATCAACGAAGAAGTAAGACAAGGAAACTTGTTGAAATACTTTATATCTCAAAAATATAATATTGAATAAAGTCAGTAATAATAATAATAATAATAATAATAATAATAATAATAATAATAATAATAATAATAATAAAGCCTCATTGAAACGTATAGAATACTTAATGTCTATTCCCCTGACTATAGTTTAAAAATCTTATACAATGAGTTTCTCACCATTGGTTACGTAATCTTTAAGATGAAAACTAATTCAAAACTTCTATAACTTTCACTTGGTATTGTTTGCCTCGTATCTTCCCATTGAGATTTAAGACTGCAATTGATCTGTCTGTTAATGGTATATGTGCATACTGTGCATATGCCTCGATATTACCTTAATTCACAAGCTATTTGTAAGCAATGATGAATAGTGGTTAGCAGTGGAATGCAGGACGCGCGTTTGTTCCTATTCGGGATTCGTTAGCTGGATGTACCTGCATCTCATACTTGATGTTTACTCTATGAGTCGAACTCAGTACCATTCGCTTCAAACGTCATCGCGTTATCCATTCAGCTACTGAGTCCTGAAAGCCACTTGCTTGTGCAATATGGTGAATTTCAATTCAGTTGGTTTTGTTTGGCTTGTATCTTCCCATTGAGATTTAAGACTGCAATTGATCAGTCTCTTATTGGCATATGTGCATACTGTGTGTATGCTTTAATCTTTATTTACAATCATTCATTCAATAATAAATAAATAAATAAATATTTATGAATATTATTTTTTATATTGAAAAAAAACACCGAGACAAACTTATGAAAATAAGACAATAAACCTTTTTTTGTTCATAAAATTACATGGTTACAACACATTTTGCTGTCTTTTACATAAATAGTTTGTCATTACATAATAATAATAATAATAATAATAATAATAATAATAGTATTATTATTATTATTATTAATATTATTGAAAATACGGCGTAACTATAGTTTATGAACGAACCAATCAGATACAAGATATATAGACCTTGAATTTTAGCGCATAATTCAATCCATTTGATTAACTCTCATTTTACCATTATCAATAATATGAATTCATAATGAAAATATTAAATCAAATTTATAATCTTAATTATTAATTATAAATCATGATTGTAATTCTTCATATCTTTGATCTTATTAGTTCTAAGATAGATCTTTACAAAATCACTTTAATATCATTCAATGATCGTTTATCAATGATAATCTCATTAAGAATACCAATTGAATGTATATATATATGTATATTTGTGTGTGTGTGTATGCGTGTGTGTGTGTGTGTAATCAATAGATGATCAAAATTGAATTTATTCAATATTTAATTGTTCATTTATATTGATTTTTTCTTGATTATTATCATTTGATTTCAGTGATAATAATGAATTATTAGTGATTATCATTTTATTAATTGTATTGATTATTTCATTTGTATTATTATTATTATTATCATTATTATTATGTAAATGATTTAATAATATATTACATAATAGATGGTTACACTTACATAGACATTGTTCTTGATGAATTACATAATTTTGATGATGATCATGATGATGGTGATGATGATGTAATGTATTATTACTACCATTATTATTACTATTATTATTATTATTATTATTATTATTATTATTATTAGTGGTAGTAAGAGTCGTAGTATGTTTTATTCTTATATAACATCGTATAAACATTTCAACTAATTCACCTAATGATATAATAGATAAACCAATCCATATAGAAAATAAACCACCAGTTTGTGATAATAAATTTGTCAATGAGATCACTTCTTTTTCTTCAACTTTACGTACATCAAAATTAGGTCGATTAATTAATATCGCTAATAATTTACGTTCTAGCACATTTAATTTATCTAATATATTAATGGCGTCTAATTCATTACCTAAATCTAATAATTCAATTGCTTTATGATATAATATAAATTCTGTATTATTAAATAAACCTAATTTTTTATTATATGATGAATTTAACCATGTTAATTGCCAACTTTTAGTTGGCCATGTTGATATTGATTGTTCAGTTTCATAAGAATAAAATGAACATGGTATTTTACAATTAGGTAATTCACCATGTAAATAATTCTCTATAATTGTACGTTTACACATCATTCTTGTTATAAATTTATTTAATTCATTAATACATATACTACTTATATTACTATTAGTATTACTATTATTAGTAGCGTTATCATTATTGATTTTCAATAAATCATTACGATTACAATTTGATATATTGATAAATTGTAATAAATTAGTACATGGTTTATAATTAGTATCTTCATTATATGGATATTCAATGGAATAACAATTACAATAATGTATTATATCATTTTGTATAGTTAATTCACGACATGCATATTCTGAATAATTATATAACATGTCATATAAATTTAATTGTATTGGATGATTGATAGAACATCTACCATAAGGTGGCATTTTTTGTATATTCTCTATAATAGATAAACGTAATTCAGTTAATGTACCCGGTTTTAAATTAATACTTTTATCATTAATATTTGGTAATGTATCAGCACCATGTATTGTGATTAATGCACCAGATAATTGGGATTTGACTTCACCATGAAAACAATCAATACATTGTGCACGATTTAACATCTCATCTAAATAAATATACATTTCTATATTTGTTGTATCGGAACGTAAATAACTAAATGGTTCAAATGTAGCACAATTTAAATATTGTGCATGAATAAATTTACGCCATATACCATTACGTTCACATGGTGCGGCTACTGGTTTACTTCCATTTAAATAGGTTATCTATAAAGAAAAATAAGTAGATCATTGAAAAATGGAATATAAATTATGTATATAGTGAAAATTCCCATTATGACATTTGTGAAATAAAGAAGGAATGAATCGAGTGAAAAAAACTTCTTTTCAATTAGTATTTCCATCATGGCTGTACACTAATATATATATTACTTACATACGCCTGCAACTCCCAATGGAGCATAGGCAACCAACCAGCATTCTCTAACCCATTTTGTCCTCAGCCTCCCTTTCTAGTTCTATCCAATTCTCATATCTGTCTCCATTTCTCGGTGTAATGTGTTCTTTCGACTTACTCTTCTCCTTTGGCCTTGAGAATTCCAAGTACGATCTTGCCTTGTGACGCAGTTCGGTGATTTCCTCAATGTGCGCTTCTTCCTGATCTCTTCCTCCTCTGGAATTTGGATTGTTCTCTCCTACAGTAAGCTGTCAGTGTCCAATAGAGTCTGGTCAACGAATTCGAAGTATCTTGCGCAGAAAACCGCTAATAAACACTTGTATCTTCTCGATGATAGCTTTCGTAGTTTTCCAAATTTGTGCCACATACAGTAGAACTGTGCTAACAATTGTATTGAAAATTCTGACTTTGGTGTTGGTTGACGGACGGTTATTTTGAGTTGCAGATGTACTTCAATTTTAGATATGCTACTCTTGCTTTTCCGATCCGCGCCTTCCTATGTGCATCAGATCCACCGTGTTCATCAATGATAGTGTCCAGATATGTTTAGGACTTTATATCTTCTAAATCTTCTTCATCAAGTTTGATTCGATTAGTGCGTGTTGTGTTGTATCAGAGAATCTTGCTTTTCCCTTTGTGTATGTTGACATCTACTACTGCAGAGGCTGCTACTCCACTGGTCATCTTCTTCTGTATTTGTTGTCGCGTGTGCAATAGAAGAGCCAGATCATCTACAAAGTCTAGGTCGTCCAGGCACAACCTAGCTGCCCACTGTATCCCATGCTTCCCCTCAGATGTTGACGTGTTCATGATTCAGTCAATCACCAACAGAAAGATAAAGAGTGAATATATATATAGATGCAACGTGAAAACTACTTGATTTTTGAATAGTTACTGTGATTATAATTAATCTTCATTCTTCCAATTACTCAATGTTGATTTAAATGTCATTACGTAATTATTACGTAACGTATCTATTCGATGAGTATTATTTCATTATTGTAAATCATATAGATATTTATTAGTGTAGAGTCATAATTAAAAAACTAATTGAAAAGAAAATTCTTCACTCGATTCGTTCCTTCTTTAATGATGTATATGTTTACAAATCATAGGCATTGATGAGTGATCTCATAGTTAAATAAAACTGTCTCATGCTCCTTTGGTTTCATTAATGCACTAAATGAGGTTAATTTATGACATATATCATTTACAACTTGAAATATCAAAGAAAAAATAAACAAACCTTGTGTGGTCTATAAATATATTACACATCAAAAAGTCAATTCATCTTATATTCAATTCTATATGGAATTGTAGATACCCATAAGAAATGATCAACAATTCACTGCAACCGTATGTCAAACTAACTTGACATTGACAATTAATGTGCTTACAATTTATATAGTATTTTGAGTGAATACATATATATATATATATATATATTATAATCTAACAATTACAGATTAGTTTGTTAAGCGCCTGGCACGAGACTGATAGGTCTTGGGTTCGAATCTCGCGGGGTGCGAGGTCGTGGATGTGCACTGCTGAGGAGTCACATACTAGGACGAAACGTCTGTCCAGTGCTTCCAGGTTTTCCATGGTGGTCTAGCTTCAATTGACTCATGATTTCAATCAAAAACTTAACAATCTCCACAACACCTAAACTGATAATTACAGAATATTTGTCTTCGCTTCATTGAGCTTTGAGCTATACTTCAGATACTTGTTGAGAATCTTTAACGCAAATGTTTCCTCAGAACTTTTCAATATAGTGAAAATTTCCATTCTGAGATTTGGTAAATAAAGAAGGAACGAATCGAGCTCGATTCTGAATTTAGATTAGGTGTAATGTTAAATAACAAAAAAAGATACATAAATTATTGCATATTCTTAGACTCGATCCTTCGTGATTACAGGAGGTGATAACTAGTATGTCTATTTATTGATCATTTAATTGATTTTCTTTATAAAATAAATGACTTTCTCTCGACTAGTCACTCAGTAACCTCTAATTCAATATTCATGTGGTAAAATAGATGGAATATTTGACCTTACTGTTGGGGTGATCCTGAAAACTTCTCGCAAAAGATAAGAAAAGCTCAGAAAACACTAAGAAGCATTTTATTCAATCAGCGTTCAATATAAATTAGCAAGAAACATTACGAAAGTGAAAAGTCACATGTAGAGTTTCTGATTAGCTCATTACTATACTGTTACTATGTTTGGTAGCATTCCAAAATTTTCGGGAAACCCAAGGGCATCTAAAATACTATAAATACCCTAATATTTTCTGTACTAAAACGAACCTTTGGAGTAAAGCGCTTCTCGCATATTTTGCATCTTTTCTCTCGTGTTCAGTTCGCTGTGTAGTTCCAGCTTGGGGGTTACAAGAATAACTTAGGAACCGAGTATAGCGTTCAATCGGCAAGACTTATCACTTACAATAACATGAATAGGAAAATACATATATATGTCATCAGTCAAGAAAAACTATCACATAGGTTAATAGGTAACTAACACTAATTTTAGATTATATAAAACATCTAACAACGGTTAGTTAGCCAATTGGAAGATTATAATACAAGGATAATTCATTATAAATAAAATTATAGTAATTCACGTCCATATTAATTATATAATAAAAATTCTAATCGTAATCTCCAGTCAGATAATTCTAAATCCACTACAAAATAACACAATTAGACTGTAGTCATGATCATAAAATCTATGATACATATGAATTCCATTTGGTGTTGTTTACTTGAATCGTCCGAATGATGTTTAAGACTGCAATTCATCAGTCTCTTGTTGGTATATGTGCATACTCTAAGATGCAGGTACATCCAGCTGATGAGTTCCGAATAGGACGAAACGCGCATCCTGGATTTCATTGATAACCACTATCCATCTTTGCTTATGGTGCATATGGATTAAGATTAAAGGTTAAAAGGACAAATTCAATTTATTATTTATACTTTACAAAGTTAATTTTATAATATTCTTTTTTAGGTAACTAAAGTTTATTATTCAGTTAGATCCCACTTAATGAGAATCGGTTGAAATGTAACCAGTGTAAAACAGGTTTTATGCTGCACCTGACACTTCTTTGTTGATGTGGTTTTAACATATGACACCTTTGAAGAATTTTGGTATAAACTCTGTTCACAGTTGAAATCCCGAATGAACATTAGCTAGACTACCATGAAAACCTAGAAGCGTTGGATAAGCGTTTCATCCTAGTATGAGGCTCCTGAACAGTAAGCACACCCTAACTCCTCACTCAGGAGTCGAACCCAAGACATCTGGTCACGCATTCGGATGCTCAACCTTTAGACCACTGAGTTGTCACTCAACGGTATTAATGTCTAGGTTCACTCAATTTACGATACTGCACAACCTTCATCCATTGGTTACGCTGGATAATTATCTTACACCTGGCACGGATTAAGTTTCACCAGTCATGCTTTCCTACTGGAACTGTTTCACAAAGTCCCTTGATCACTTATCTAGTAGCTACATTCACACGTTCGTGTGAAATTTCATGTCTGTTTCACAGTAAAGATTTTAAATAATTGGATTATTTTGATCATTATGATATTCTCAGACGCGTCATACTGCATGGAATTGTTACTGTTATTAGTTTCATTTACGTGGCCCTAGAATATCTGGCTCTGATTGGATCGTTTCTGATTGCTATCGAAATATACACCCCAGCTATCCTCGTACACAACTATCAAATTAACTCACATTAGTGAATAACCGAGTCAAATAAGTCAAATACGAGAATGTATTTAAAATACCTATATTATATACAACCAATGATCGGAAAGCGTAGGAAAACAAAACAAAGCGCGATGGAGAAAGTAAGTCAACCAACTCGATTTAATCAAGCGTGAATCGATACTTATAGTCAGATAAAAATATGTTACAGACCTGTGATGAGTAAGATAAGAAATACACACACACACGCTCATACAAAAACAGTCAAGGTGGTTAAGCTAATAATTAACAAGATCAAAATTTGACTCAAGAAGAATGAATAAATTAGCCTGTTTGTTAGAGTTATGTGGGCTCGATATAGGGCCAGCCACTACATCTTCTCCACTAGCGCATCTATCATATTTACCAGAAATAGTGTTAGATTTTCTACTGTATTGACTATAGTGGATAAAACGTTGTCGTTTGAATTATTAGGTATAGAGTTTCACTGCTAACATGTACGTCTAGCTGACGAGTTCCAAATAATACAAAACCCGTATCTTGAACAACGCTGTTAAACCCAATTCAAAAACATATTATTATATATCATAATGATGTATATAAGGAACAAAGAATAATGAAATTGCAATCCTGAATTTCAATAGTAGGAAATGAATACTTCCATATACTCTTGAAAGTCTAAGAATATTCTATATAGTTAATTACTTCATTTAAGTTTGTCTTTATTCAGTTCTTACATAAACCAGACTAGTTTAATAATTCGTATCACATAAACTTACATGGATTCATTTTATCCTACAATGTTTCTTAGTAGTGGTTTTTTAAAAGATGTCCCTTTTTTTCCCCCTTTAGATTGAGTATACCCTCTTTGTTTTCTTGCAAAACCATTGTTGATATGTGCCTTCTATTATTGTTATTATTAAGATTTCATTGCTGATTACTATGATTATATAATCAGTTAATGTTACAATAAACCTTTTTACTTCATAATTGAATAAGTAATTCTTTTGAATATTGTAGTTAGTTTAAATACTTTCTTCTTTGAAGTACTTCATTAAATATTCATTGTAATTCTTAATTATTTATTATCAAATAATTGATCATCATCAGTTTAGGGATTGTGGAGATTGTTAAGTTTTTGATTGAAATCATGAGTCAATTGAAGCTAGACCACCATGGAAAACCTGAAAGCACTGGACGGCTGTTTCGTTCTAGTGGATGCGCACTGCTGAGGAGTCCCATACTAGGACGAAACGGCCGTTCAGTGCTTCCAGGTTTTCCATGGTGGTCTAGCTCCAATTGATCCATGATCTCAACCACTAAAATTACTATAATATCTACGAAAACCCATTCTGATACTAATCAGCAAATGCTCAATAGTGACTGGCTTCAAGAGGTATTTCCTAGAGTTCTAGTGAGTAACAGTGATCAGTAGAGTTCAACTGGGTCTGTTATGAAATAATAGTAGCTCATTGATGACAATGTTAGATGTGTCGCTCAATTTCGTGGATTATTTGAAGTTGGACATTAACACCTTATGATGCCGGCTAGCTCAGTGGTCTAAAGATTAAGCGTTCGCGCTCGAGACTGATAGGTCCTGGGTTGGAATCTCGTGGATGTGCACTGGTTAGGAGTCACACAATAGGATGAAACGGCCATCCAATGCTTTGGGATTTTCAATGTTGGTCTAGCTTTAATTGTCTCATGATCTCATCTATTGATATTATTACTGTTACATTTTAATTAAAAATTGACGAACCATTTAGCGTGGATGGTTATTTCTATAACACTTTAGATATTTTCCACTAAATAAGATAATCTAATATCTATAATTAATTCTCTTTGATCATAACTGAATTAACCACCTATTGAAGGCATTTTCTTCATGAATGATACTGATTTATATTAAAGTTAACAAGTTTGCCTGAGGATATATATTCCTTTAAGTACTTGAGTAGATTTACAAGTAAATTTACACATTTTTATGAAGTCTAGTGAAAATTTCGGCTTCATTTATTTGATTAATGTACCGTCACTTACTCAAGTAAATTGAAGATAGATTATGAATTTTAAACTGATCTTAGTTTAATCACCATTGGAAACTAGTATGTACTGGACAATCATTGTATATTAGGATGAAACATTAACGCTCATTGGCTGCTAGTTTAGTAGTTTAAAGGTTAAGTATTTGAAAGCGGAATAGTAGATCTTATGTTTAATTCCTGTATGTGAGGTAGTAGATGTCCACTGACGGTAAGTTATATACTGATAGAAAACATCTTTCCATTGTTTGCAAGTTTTCAATTGTGTTTTGTTAGTAGGCCGAAATCTGACTTCATGTAGATCGTTTACTACTTGTTATCGAATGATTGTTGTCGAACTATATATGTCGTCAATCGTCGTACACAATTATCGACTTAACTGGCGTTGGTGAATAACGAAAATGAACTTTGAATACATATATTTCATACAGTCGTTGATCCAAACAAGCGATAAGAGAAATGAAGCGAAAAGAGAGTGAAGTGAAATAACGCTCAGTGGAGATCTGTGAGCCAACTCAATTTAATTCGGCGTTACGTAATATTCATAGTCAGAATAAAAATGAGTTACAAACATGTAATGAGTGGGTTGAGCAATCATTTCCAGGACTAACATAGGTCACCCAGCCTCCTGTTCTTTCTAAACTGACATTGAGTGTTTAGTTTTTATTTATTACTATATTTCGCTAAATTACATAAATTAATGGTTGCTGTGTTTGTCAGAAGGGGCACCAGTCTAGTGACTTCTGAAGGAACTCGGCTTTCAACATGCGACGTCATAACTCTCATAAATGAAGACCTTCTAGTTCTCAGGGCAGAGTATAAAACCCTCTTCCTTTATCCGCGTTTGGGACTGGCAGTAGCCTCAGCGAGGCTCCATGCATCAGAAGAAGACGACCAGTGTATCAACAGCATCAGCAGTAGTAGACCTCAGCATACACAAAGGAAAAAAGCAAGATTCTTCGATATAACGCATTATGCACCAATCCAGACACAATTGACGGAGAAGACTTGGAAGATGTAAAAACCTCCACATATCTAGGCATCACCATTGATGAACATGGTGAATCTGATGCATATGTGAATGCGCGGATCGGCAAAACAAGAGCAGCATATTTACAGTTGAAGAACCTCTGGAACGCAAAATAACTATCTGTCAAACAACACCAAGGTCAGGATTTTCAATACAAATATCAAGACAGTCCTACTGTGTGGGGCGGAAACCCGGATAACTACGAAATCCATCGTCCAGAAGATACAAGTGTTTATTAACAGTTTTTTCCTGAAAATACTTCGGATTCGTTAGCCAAACACCATCAGCAACAACCTACTGTTGGAGAGAACAAACCAGATCCCAAAGGAGGAAGAAATCAGGAAGAAGCGCTGGAAGTGGATAGGTCACATATTTAGGAAATCACTCAACTGCGTCACAGGGCAAGCCCTCACCTGGAATCCTCAAGGTCAAAGGATAAGCGGAGGACCAAAAAACACATTACGCCGGGAAATGGAGACAGACATGATACGAATGAACAAGAATCGGAAAGAACTAGAAAGGAAGGCCGAGGATAGAGTGAGTTGTAGATTGCTGGTCGGTATTCTATGCTTCATTGGGAGTAACAGGCGTAAGTAAATAAATAAATTTTGCCAACTAATACAAACCGATGATCATTAGATGATGCATATAATTTGTCTACTGAAAAAGTGTAAAATTCAATTCCTCATAAGATTATTATCATAATGAAATGATCGAATTTGATCGTAATCAATTTAATTTGAACAAAGGGCAATTTTTTATAACATTAGTCTGATGTAAAAATTAATTAATAATATTGAATTAACTTGTTTTCTTTCAATTAAGAAATTTATATTCTAAAATGAAGTTTCACAAATGAAATACATATTAACCATAAAAAGGTGTAATGAAATTAAGATAACAATGTAAAACCTGATTTCATCATCATCATCATCATCATCATCATCCAAAGCATCATCATCATCATCATCCAAAGCATCATCATCATCATCATCATCCAAAGCATCATCATCATCATCATCATCATCATCACCATCATCATCATCATCATCATCATCCAAAGCATCATCATCATCATCATCATCATCATCCAAAGCATCATCATCATCATCATCACTATCATCATCATCATCATCATCATCATCATCATCATCATCATCATCATCATCATCATCATCATCATCATCATCATCATCATCATCATCATCATCATCATCATCATCATCATCATCATCATCATCATCATCATCATCATCATCATCATCATCATCATCATCATCATCATCATCATCATCATCATCATCATCATCATCATCATCATCATCCAAAGCATCATCATCATCATCATCATCATCCAAAGCATCATCATCATCATCATCATCATCATCACCATCATCATCATCATCATCATCATCATCATCATCATCCAAAGCATCATCATCATCATCATCATCATCATCATCATCCAAAGCATCATCATCATCATCATCATCATCATCATCATCATCCAAAGCATCATCATCATCATCATCCAAAGCATCATCATCATCATCACCATCATCATCATCATCATCCAAAGCATCATCATCATCATCATCACTGAAATAATTTTAACTGAGTTGTTGTTGTTTGTTTTTGGGTTTCTTTTAAATGATTTACTAAACTAATAAAAAAACCCAAATTAAAATGTTTGTTTAAAATGAAAATGTAACTAATTAGAAGAAAATGTTTATTTATTTATTTATTTCTTTGAAAAAAAATGATTTCCGGACAAAAGTTTCTTATTTTTGAAAAAGAAGATCAAAAACACACAAACAAACAAACTTAAATTTATCATGGATACTAATTAGGTTTACATGTACTTTCAGATCAATATATTGATGGATTTATATCTGAGAGGCGGTTTTCGTGGATACTATACTAAGTTTTAATAGTTGAATTCATGAATTAATTGAGGTTATACCATTATGGTAAAACCTGGAAACATTGATTGGCCGTTTCATTCTAGTATGAGATTCTTTTACTGTGTAATAATTTAAAATTAAAGGGAAAATTGATAGCTAGTAAGAAACTTCTCGGAAGTTTATATGCATCACTACATTATGAATTGATTATAAGATATCCAGGCTTCTGTTAAAATTAATTAATGACTAGCTTCGTAAGAAAATTCTCAAATTTCTAGTAAGTAGCTGAGGCCAGTGGAGCTAATCCTTGTCGGGTAGAGACAGGTATCCACTTCAGTACAACTGGAGATGGTCGCGCAATTTGTGGAATAGTTGATGTTAGACACTAACACCATTGGATACCGGCCAGCTCACTGGTCCAGTAGGTTAAGCGTTCGTGCTCGAGACTGAAGGCCTTGGGTTGGAATCCTGCGGGCTAAATCGTGGATGCGCACTGCTGAGGAATCCCACAATAGGACGAAACGTCAGCCCAGTGCTTCCACATTCTTAATGGTGGTCAAACATCAATCAGTTCATGATCGCAAAATTAATTATCGTAACTCCATTGGACTAGTTCATTAAATTTGAAAAATGTCTAACTATAAAATGTTGTTTGTATAGTTTTATTTGAATATTGTTCCTTAAATTTAGTTTTCACTTATAGCAAGATTACCACTTAATTCCATTGATGGTAAATGATTTGCCATAAAATTTGTTGCACTCTGAAGGTCATGGTTATACATTGAATTCTCTAGAACAAAGCCTAGAAGAGTAATTTTTATATGCTACTGAAAAATCTTCCGAAAGTTAGTTTTATTCATAAACAATACTCATTTCACTATATCAGGAGCTAATTGAAGTAAAATTCTAGACAACAACATTCCAACATATTGATCTACAGATTAAACGCTATCTACGAGACCTGAAGAGACGGGATCCTATGTCATAATGAAATAACTTCCTAGATCCTCATGGGTTTTAGTGGTACTAAAAATGAGATCAGACAGTAACAAATAATAATATCATTAATCTCTATGAGACCTCTTAAAGAACTTTTTCGAATATTGAATAACAGTATGATCAAGAATATACATTTCATAATATTCGGAACACATTGCCTGAATGAATGTTTATGATCCTCTTGATATTTATGCTATGACGTGAATTATTTATTTACTACTTCAAACATTAAACATTATCCACTAAGACATGAATTTTGGTGTGTGCTAGTAATATAAGTAGTACGTACCGTCAATCGAAAATGAAATGTCTGGTGGCAGAAGGTTAAAATGACCAAAGGAAAAAAAACAAAGAATAATTGGTGTGGAAAAGAAAGAACAACGAAGTCTGGGACGATTGATTAACATTTACAAAAGCAACGTTCAAGATTGGAACAATTGATTGATACTTTTTAAATTAAGTATGTACTGTATGGTTATCAGATTTTACCAAGATGTTCTGTAATTTTGTATTCAATTATATTCCATTGTCCTCACAAAAAAAAACAAATAAAAGACAAAATTAAGATGTGTATGTTTTCGATAGAGTTTTGTTCTCTGATCTGGATGGTTTGGTCGTGGAGTTTTCAGTTTTACCTGAAGTTTGTGTTGATGATGTCGTTCAGAATAACGATGAAACCACAGCAACCAAACCATTCAGCTCAGACAACAAAACTCCATCAAAATAATACACCTAAATTACAAATCTTCTCCAACATCTCAGATGGGTATGAACCTCATCGAAACGGATTATTTTCAATCTTGAATATCAACAATGAAAAATACACAAACCACTAAAACAATAATGTTTTTTTATATTCACTTGATATTGTTTACTTGATCTTCCCATTGATGTTCAGTACTACAATTGATCAGTCTCTTCTTGATATATGTACATACTATGCGTATTACCTCAATATTGCCTTAATTTGCAAGCAAAGCTGGATAGTGGCAAGCATTATAATCCAGGACGTGCGTATCATCCTATTTGGGATGGTTAGAGACCCTGAATGACATGGCTGAAAATCGTTTGCAATGGCGCAAGTGCATCCACTCTTTGTGTTCTCCCAAATTCTAATCTTCTGAATTCTTCATGTCCCTTTTTTCCTCTTTCCAGATTTATTTCACTGTATTATACTCCTTGAATAACATCTTCAAGCCCTAATGTTTCCGATTACTGCTTATACTCTTACTAACTCTACCACTACGGGATTTGAATCGGCAGCTGCATCATCTCTGTGCTAATGTGGTATGGCAACTCAAACTGATGTACGTACATACGAAGTTCTACGTTGTTAGTGACTGACTGATTTGGGACTCGTCAGCTGGATGTACCTACATCTCAG
Organism: Schistosoma intercalatum; assembly: GCA_944470365.2. NCBI lineage: Eukaryota > Metazoa > Platyhelminthes > Trematoda > Strigeidida > Schistosomatidae > Schistosoma > Schistosoma intercalatum. The sequence continues at coordinate 40,542,093 of OX103726.1, forward strand.
AATTGATGTTCACTCTGAGAATCAAATCCAATACCATTCACTTCAAACAATCATTGTGTTATTCACTTAGTTACTAAGTCCTAATAAACACTTGTGTATTCAATCGGTTCAAGTCATAATATTCATCAACCATATGTTATTTATATTTTATAAATTATCTTTATCAACTGAAAAGAATATGATAAGAAAAATTTACTATACAAATTTTTAGTCAAAATCTAGTACAATAATCACCTGGTATAGAAAACTAAACAAACATACAAAATATCTGTGGTTGGTTTTAACTTTTGTAAATAATTAAATTGAAAAGTCAATAGAATAAAACAGATTTATGTGCTATGGGGATTGAATTCACTTTCTCTTTTTTTCTCTTTTTTTTTAAATATTGGTATTGGTTAATGATTAAATCTAATTGTCTGTTATTATTTATTTTATTTATTTTAACACATAGATATTGGTACAAGGAGGCACCAAATATAGATGCGCCACACAAATCTCATTTGATATGTGTGAGGGTTGTGATACTGCCCGGGTGCCCAAACTGAAGCAGGCGGTTTTCTGTGGGGTCCACAACTGAATCCTTCGACATGAAAGTCTGATCCACAAGGCAGTGGAGCATTGCAAGGAGATGCAGTCCCATAGTAGCCGGTGAACAATAATTCGTTCATACGCCATTTGTTCCTCCAGGATACTGGAGCCCATATTAATCATTGGTTTGGTATCAGGGTTTTCCAACACTCCTAGCTGAACTCTCCATATCCACCAACCCGGTTAAATCGCCTGACAATCTCTTTTCGTCCTCTCATTTTCGTAAACAATATTAATGCCACGAGAAGGCAGTGGGTGGGACTTCCCTGTCAGAGGCTATATACACGTGGCTATGTGAGAGCATTTGGAGAGTGAGAGCGAACTCTCCCGACTCTCGGCCGTACTAGGGCATTTGGGGCATTATCTGTTAGAATTGTTATGTTTATAATATGAATAAAAACAATTTGTTTATTTTTAGAAATAACCACTGTATAGAGTTGAAAATTAGGGGACTATTACAATCATTATTAAATATAGTAAATTATTGTCTATGTGAGATATTCAATGTCCATTGGTCGGATACTATTAGCAACAGAGTATTATGGGATAGCATAAACGACCTTTCAAATGAGGAAGAAATTAGGAAAAAAATATTGAAATTGGATGTAATCATTGCAACTATGAGAATTAGTACTGTAGATTTATTGTTCAGGAAGCATGAACATTCACTTTTCATTCACCTCCATGGATCTCAATCCGTTTTTATATATATAACGTAATTAACTGATTATTTTGATTGATTTCAAGTTATTCTTCAAAGGAATCCATGTCAATAACCATAAGGATAGTTATTTATCTCAGTCACTCGTCAGTATATAATTATAAGACACACTAAACAACATTTTATAAATACAAACCATGTTTCATACAATTGATTCCCAATACGAATTTGAATGAAGCTATAAAACAATAAGTGAGGCAGAATTATGTAAATACATTTTGATTTATGGTATCTCGTCAGTCACTTACAATCATATTCATCATAGAGTGTAACAATAAGATATGATACGATATAATATGAAGTAATCAATATTGATTGCGACTGACGAGGAAATGAGGAGAAGATGTTGGAAGTGGATAGAACATGACAGAACTTTACGGAAATCATAAAACTGTATCACAAGACAAAAGCTAACTTGAAATGCTGAATGGAAACGGAGAAGTGGAAGACTAACGAATATACTGTGTCGGGAATCGGAAGCAGATACGAAAAGGATGAATAATGACTAGAACGGAGTGGAAAAGATTGTGCAGGACAGAATTGGATGGAGGGTGTTTATGGGAGACCTATACCCTTGCATGAGGGGTAACAAGTGTAAGAAAGTAATTAATTAAGAAATTTGGAATAAAAGATTTTTCGAGAATTAGTAAATTTGAGAATCGTGTTCAACACAGACTTATCTTAAATAACTGGTGATTGAGAGTGTGAAACACTAGATAACAGTTTCTTTCTATAAGACTGCAATAATATAAGACTACTGATCAATATTCATCTTTCAAACTCCCCTTCTATAGATGAAACCGGTTATTAGTTTGTTAAATTTGCACCACTAAATTGAGATATATTGGTTCACATTTAGAACTTTCTTATATTTTTCGATATTGTTTGGTTAGCATCGATTATCATAGGTTATAATATCCAGTACTCCAATTATAGTTTAACACCATCAACTACTACTTATTCACAGAACATTAGAAATCCCTATAGATTTGGCCAGCAATCAAGTACTTAATTATGATTAGAACATACGGTTCGTGGATTTTCTGAATCTTAAGTTATATTTTATAAGGAGATTACATTAAATGGTTTTCTTTGGTTCTGTGACCTGATTCAGGTCGAAAAAATTTACATCCAACAAGTGATTATCTCATAGTAATTAATACCAAAGAAAGATTGTTAAAAACTGACGATTATAACTTATACGTTAGTGAGGACGATTTCTGAAGAAAGCGATAACATCTTGATGTTTGTCATTTCAAACACTTTAAATTGTCAAGAGATATTTAAATGTCATTATATCTTTAGCCATTAATTATGTAATCACTGTTCATTGGATAATTTACATTACTATCATGCAAATCAGGTCAAATACAATTCCTTAAAAAGTTTAAGAAATTTAAACTACCTATTAAGTTTTATATTATGTTAATTAGTGTCAGACCAAAAGGTTCTGGGTTCAAATCTCGCGAGCCGGAATCGTGGATGCGCACTGCTTAGGAGTTCCACAATAGGATGAAACGGCCGTCCAGTGCTTATAGGTTTTCCATGGTGGTCTAACTTCAATTGACTTATGATCTCAGCTATTGAAATTATGTTACTTATTGGCAACAATGTATGTTGATAAATTCAATTTTGACCTTAATTATTGGTTAACGATCTTTTATTATTTATTTAAACACATAAATATTGGTACAAGAAGGCACCAAATATAGATGCGCCACACAAATCTCATTTGATTTATGTAAGGGCTGAGATACTGCCCGGCTGCCTAAACATGAAGGTCCGATCCACAAGGCAGTGGAGTAATGTCAGGATATGCAGTCCCATGGTAGCTACTGACCAACCCTTGGTTCATACGTCATTTGTTCTTTCAGGATACTGGAGCCCATATTAACCATTGGTTTGGAACCAGGGTTTTTCAACTGCCCTAAGTGGATTCTCCGTGGCTAACGATCTAATCAGCATTAAAAATTCACCCTTTGATCAGCAAAAGAGATGGGTACATTACTATATAATAATATGTCACATATAATATAATTAATATAGAGAAAAATAATCTTCGTAAACCATAGACAATAAAAATTGTATAATGAATAGCGTTCATTTTAGCATTTCAGGTACCCTAATTCTATAATTTAGGCAGTAATTTGGACAGATAAGATAAAGAAGGTTGTGAACGTTGTCTAATCACTGATTAAATTTCACGGAAAACTGACATAACTAATCAAGGATAGGTTACCAAAGATGGGCTCCCCCATGTGTGTATATCAATTCAGCTGTTCCTGTGGAGGTAGTTACATAGGCTGTACTCAGAGGGCTTTATCCTCGCGTTTTCGTGAACGTGTACCAGCATGTTTAGGAAAACGAGTTACCAAATCGATTACCAACACTATTCTTTCTCATTTGGTAGATAGTGAACATCATATCAAAATAGAGGGAGCTTTCTCTGTTTTATATCAAGTTCCAAAATATCTACCTCAAGGAGCTAGATTACAATTGCTTTACATAGCCGAAGCCATCTGGATTAACTCCAGAAAACCAAATTTATGTATCCAGAAAAAATATATCCAACCTCTTTGTTTACCTCGGCCCATGACTGGATCACCGGATACCTAAACTGAATATTATAAAAATCTTACCCCCTTTTTTCATTACCTCTATCTCCATCTTCACATCCATCATTCCCAATTCGTTGATCGTAATTACCTTAATAACACCCTCCTTATTACATATTATATTCACACAACAATCTTGTTATTACTATCTCAATTGGAAAGATTAAATTCTCCTACTATGCATTATATTCACACAATTTTTTTGCATTTTCATTTTCGCTATACTACTATTCTCTACTTATTGTGACTGGCCACCGTACTCTAAATCATCCTGACCTTCATTGAATGACCTTTTTAATTTGCAAATAATACAACTTTGAAGTATCGTAACAGATGCAAACGTGCACCATTTTTAACGTATAACATTGTCAAATTCATTATTACATGGACTTATAACTGTAGAGCCTGATAATGAAGTTATTGAAAACAATTGCTCACTCAAATATTCTTTATTTTTGAATAGTCTATGGGGATTTTTAAACTGCTAAAAACTAGACAGTCGATTTATCTCTCAGCAATGAGCACCTCGAACTCACAGGCTATTCAACCTAGAGTTCATGTGAGAGGCCGTCATTCGTGAGCTCAAACAAATCGGGAATGAGACAAGTATCATCTGTGAAAATAAATCATTGTTGCACAGTATCGTGGATTGGAAGAATTAGCGAATATAAATTACCGGATGTTATATCAGTAATCTCTCAGCTAGACCTCAATCCTCTCAGTTCAATCTCTAATGGAATGGTGAAAGCGCTCTATAGAAGATTCATATACTAGAACAAGATAACTGTCCACAGTTTCCTAGCTTCCAGTGGTTATTTTAACTAAGATAAATCCGGAATGTTAAACTACAAAATGTAAGGCTTTTAACATATATGTATACCATATGGAATGGTAACAGAATGCGATCAAGATTATTTTATTATATTCATAAAAGTTCCTTTCATACAGGATTAAAAGATCACACAAAATCAAGATAAGTCAATTTCATGTTTTATTTTATTACTGGAAATTTTGATGGGGTTCAATACATGATTTGTAATATCTTATGTGCAACCTCATAAACAAAACATATTTATACAATCACAATTATTCAATCATATCTTATTTAGATGATTGTGTACAGAACGAGAACACGAGTGGGGACAATCGAACAGAACATCTTGGTAAAATCTGAGAACCATACATTGAACACTTAACTTGCAAAATGTCGATCAATTGTCTCAAACTTGACAGTTCCTTTTACAAATATCAGTCCATCGTCTTAGACTTCATTATTCCTTCATTTCCATACCAACTGCTTTCTATTACAGTTCATTCCTCTTCTATCTCCTGCCGCTAGATATTCTATTATTGACTAGAGTATATACTACTTATATTGACATAAATAGCAAACATCAATGAATTATTCATATGAACATGTATATTTTTATTGATTGAGATCATGAAGCGAATGATGCTAGAACACCATTGAAAACCTGGAAGCACTGGATGATCGTTTCGTTCTGTGTTGGAACCCTTCAGCAGTGCATATCCATGATCCCGTTCGCGGGATTCGAACCCAGAGCCTTCGGTCTCGCATCCGAACGCTTAATAATCTCCACAACCTTATACTGATATATATTTGTTTCAATATAAAATTTATAAAACTGAAGAATAGAAGATAGTTTCCATATGACAATATCTTTTAATCATAATTAATTGTAACTAATTCATTGTACCTTAATAATCTAACTTGATTTTGAGACGTAACTTTTTTCTTTCAGTAAATAAAACATATCAAATACAAGTTTTAATTAATTATATTACTTATTATTTAAAGTAGTCTATTATATCTATGCACTTTTTGTCTTCATTTTATTAGCTTGATAAATATGCGTGACCATACACCATTGTTTTCAGTGGGTTGATATATCAAAACAGACCTGGTTGAACTCCACTGGTAACGGCTTCTCACTAGAACTCTAGGAGTATCTCCTGAAGTCAGTCACTAGTGAGCAGATGATTATTATCAGAAGCGGTTTTGTGGAAATTTTAGAAATTTCACTGGTTGAAATCATCAGTCGATCTAAACCAGACCACTATGGAAAACCTGAAAGCACTGGACGGCCGTTTCGTCCTAGTATGGGACTCATCAGCAGTGCGCATCCACGATCCACGGTCTGTTGCAAGATATCAGCTCACTGAAGACAATGGTATGCGGTGGCGCAACTTCGTGGATTGGTTGAAGTTGGACATTAATACCGTTGGATGCCGGCCAGCCCAGTGGTCTAGTTGCTTAAGCGCCTGGCGCCAGACTGATAGGTCCTGGGTTCGAATCTCTCGGGTTGCGGGTTCGTGGATGCGCACTACTGAGGAGTTCCGTACTAGGACGAAACGGCCGTCCAGTTCTTCCAGGTTTTCAATGGTGGTCTGGTTTAGATCGACTCATAATTTCAATCAGTGAAATTTCTAAAATTTCCACAAAACCGCTTCTGATAAATATATGTAACAAAGATTTTTGATAGAATATCTGATGATTGTTTGATATTATTTGTCTTTACTCATTTTCTAAGTAATCTCATATTTATGTGATGTGATATTTACATTACACTGAAATAATAAATTAATATCTTTCATAGTGAAAAAATTTTTACTATTCTTATATAATATTGTGCAAACATTAAGTAGATTTTTTTAGAAACTATTCCAAATGATCAGTTGTTCTACTTGTTAATTTATTATTTTAATAGTTGAATTCATGATTCAATGCAAGCTAGGTCAACATTGAAAACCTGGAAACATTAGACGGACACTTCATCCTAATATGAGACTCCTCATTAGTGCACATCCACGATCTCGCATACGGGACACGAACACAGAACCTTCGGTTTCGCTCACGAATACCTAACCTCCAGATCACTGAACTGACATCCAACAGTGTTAATGTCTAATCTTAATCCATTCATAACCAGTGCAACCCAATTCGTAGAGACAGATATCTACCTCAGACAATGGACGGATGGTTGTGGAAGATCACGAATCGATTGAGGCTAGACATTAACACTGTTGGATGCTGGTTCAGTAATTTACAGGTTAAGCGTTCACGCGCAGGGCCAAAGATCTTGTGTTCGGGTCCTGCGTGTGAGATTGTGTATGCGCACCGATGAGAAGTCCCATACTAGGACGAGACGGACGTTCAGTGCTTCCAGGTTTCCCATGGTGGTCTAGTTTAGATTTACCCATGAATTCAACTGTTAAAATCACTAAGATCTCAATAGTCCCCGATTCTGATCATAATTTATTATTTTTTTTCACAATTTGTCTTGTTAATCCGATTTCATCATGATAACCTGGTATGGTAAATCAAACCATCCCACATCTTCTCATGATTTAACGTTGTTATTAAGTAACTAACACTGCTTAGTTGCAAAACATTTAAATAATCAAACTTGAGACATAGTTATCTTTTCAAAATAAGTTATGGTAGACATAAGATAAATATATCACGTCGACGTATTCAATTACTGACAAATATAAAGCTTTCAGTCTTAATTTTATGCTTACCACCGTTAATAAATGATACATGTTTGTCAATCGATATAACAGTTGTGCCATAAAATTGTGTAATGGAAGTTAGTCAACTATGTGAATTCACGGAATGTATCAATACCTTTCTTTAAATAACGAATTAATTGAAAGTATATAGTTTTACATTAGAGTGATTCTAAGTCAAATAACTCACTGAAGGTCTATTAAATTAGTTTTACCAAGAGTTTTCAAATAGGACACATAGCCCAATTGTTTCTATTCAATCATTTTACGGAATCGTTTTTAGCTTTTCCGAAATTATTTTGCTCAAGATTTTCCACTTTTATTGAACATTTTTTTATTAAGATCATTGCTGTTATTCCAAGTGTGTAGTAAAACATATGGTATGTATAGCTCTATGTTTCCATTATTTATAGACGTCACGGAAATTGTAAATGGACGGTTAGATTATTTACTAATGAGTGCTAATAGTTGTATACGCAAAATACTTAGGATACGTTGGGCAGAAAATTTCAGCAACAACCTACTATGGGAGAGAATAAATCAGATTCCAGTGGAGAAAGAAATGAAGAAGAAGCGCTGAAAGTGGATAGGACACATATTTAGGAAATCACCCAACCAATATCAAAGTGAGAATCTTCAATACGAACGTCAAGGCAATTCTACTGTATGCAGCTGAAACTTGGAGAACTACAACAACCACAATCAAGAAAGTACAAGTATTTATAAATAGCTGTCTACGCAAGATACTCAACATGCATTGGCCGGATACCATCAGCAATAGCCTTCTGTGGGAGAGAACAAACCAACTTCCAGCTGAAGAGGAAATTAGGAAAAGACGATGGAAATGGATAGAACATACATTACGCAAATCGTCAAACTGCATCACGAGGCAAGCTCTAACTTGGAATCCTGAAGGGAAGCGGAAAAGAGGAAGGCCAAAGAACACATTACGTCGGATAATAGAAGCAGATATGAAAAGGATGAATTAAAACTGGAAGGAGCTGGAAAGGATTGCCCAGGACAGGGTTGGATGGAGAATGCTGGTGAGCGACCTATGCTCCTTCACGAGGAGTAACAGGTGTAAGTAAAGTAAAAAAGTAAGTAAGCATCACATGGCAAACCCTCACTTGGAATTCTCAAGGTCAAAAAAGAAGAGGAAGGCTAAAGAACAAATTACACCGAGAAATGGAGACAGACATGATAAGAATGAACAAGAATTGGATAGAACTAGAAAGAGAGGCTGAGGACAGAGTAGGTTGGAGAATGCCGGTTTGCAGCTTGTGCTCCATTGTGAGTAACAGGCGTAAGTAAGTAAGTATTTTGGAAAACTAAACTTTAAACCTGGAAGCTTTAGATGGCCCATGCTAGGACGAAACGGCTGTTCAGCGCTTCCAGGTATTCAATAGTGGTCTAGCTAAAATCGATTCATTAATCCAATGGTTATAACAAAGTTATATATATATATATATATATATATATATATATATATATATATATATATATATATATATAAAGTTGTGGTTACAGACACGTCAAAGGACAGTTTGATGGGATTTGTTTATTTAAGAAGCCATGTACTGTAAATTAGTCGTGTCATTCAACCGACGACGTTTCAAATCATTCTATAAAGTTCAATTTTCATCTTCACTAACCGTTAGTTTTGGAGCTTAAACGTTTTTTACAGTAGCAACAATTTTGATATCAAGTTTATTCTTGGTAGGGAGTTGTGATCTTGTTATCAACCATTTGTCTTGTTAATCCGATTTCATCATGATAACCTGTTATGGTAAATTAAGCCATCCCACATCTTTTCAAGATTTAACGTTGTTATTAAGTGACTAACACTGCTTAGTCGCAAGACATTTAAATAATCAAACTTGAGACATAGTTATCTTTTCAAAACAAGTTATGGTAGATATAAGACATTTATATTTCTGTTACGTCCCGATAAACATAATGAATGGTAACTTTTGGGATCCATTTATGGACCAATACTAAACGTATATTTCTATTGTATAATTGTTAAATAACTAAACTATTCATAGTCATGTCCCTCTTATTATGAGCTTTATTTTGACCTATGAACTATTATTATACGTTTTACGACTCTTGAGTTATACTCAGGATATTAATTCCTATTTCCCTCATTCACAGCCACATCTGGCTCCTTCTTGTACAAATGTTATTTCATATTTTACTGGTACGTTGTGATCTGTTTGATTGGCATATAAACCTAGTATGTTTGAAATGTAATGATACATATCGCAAAGGCTGATATTTGTGTTCTAGACTTAATTGGTTGTGCTAGGCGAGAAGCAGGGCCAATCAGAACTCTAGGCTGCTCGCACGTGTTTTATACGTCACTGATTCGATCGATAATTCGCTGCTCTCTAATCGGCGGTGACAAGTTATAACAATTTCAAGTTAGTTAAAAATAATTTTCAATACTGACCGAATACAGACTAGTAATTATTGTTGAGTTGAATTCATTTAATTCATAAATATACTAATAAGTGACTGATCAATTTCAATCTTAAACATCAATCGGAAGACTCAGAAAACCAATTTTTTTTAAATGAATTAAAACTTCACATCATTATATAATCTGGTGGCTATGAGAACTTAATAGTTAAGTGGATAAATCGATGACTTCCGAAGTGAATGGGACTGAGTTCAAGTCCCAGAGTGAATATTAACTCTGAGATGCAAGTATATCCAGCTGACGAATCCCAAATATGGTGAGACGGGGAACTTGGATTCCATTATTAGCCCTAATCCATCTTTGCTTGTGTGAAATTTTATTTACATTTTAAATTTATTTTAATGAAATCTAAATTCTTTCCTATTAAGACTGATTTAACTGTAAGGTACTATTGAAATTCTTAAAATCATTAACTCTCAGTCTTGTATCAGGTTCTACAGTACCATGGGTAAATTTTCTAGAATTTTCTTGGACCGGTTAATATTTTAACAAAATAAATACCATCCCCAGCAGTTTGCATCCACGATCCCTCCAGCGGGATTCGAATCCAGGGCATCCAGTCTTGCGCGAGAATGCTTAAACTCTAAACCACTGAGCTGTCCGGCATCCAACGGTATTAATGTCTAACCTCAACCAACCCACGAAATTGCGCGACCATCTTCCATTGTAGATACCTGTCTCTACCCAACACGGATTAGCTACACTGGCCACAGCTTCTCGCTGGAACTCCGAGAATTTCATCACGAAGCTAGTTACTAGTGAGCACATGGTAATTATCAGTATAAGGTTGTAGAAATCGGAAAGTTTTTGATTGAGATCATGAACTGCTTGATGTTAAATCACCATTGAAAATCTGGAAGCACTGGACAGCCGTTTTGTCCCATTGTGGGACTCTTCAGAGGTGCGCATTCACGATCTCACTTGCGGGATTCGAATCCCACAGCAATCAGTTCAGGATCTCAATCGAAAAACTCCACAACCCTATACTAATAAATATCATTCTACAATACGTTTTTTACAATTTCAGTTTAATTTCAAATAAATGTTCATAATAAAATGTTTTAAACATTGGATTTCATTCAATCATATTTATTCATTGCCTTAATGAGAATCGAATGAATAATTTTAATTAAATTATTGAAATTCATTTTCATTTCATTAGTAACTTCTTTCAATGATGAAGTCTAAACTAAAACTATTTACATAATTAAATAGATGTACACATGTTAAGTACTTTTATATAATCATTTAGTTTATGCTTCATATCTTTATGTTACTATGGTGATGAATATTCCAGACTTTTACTTTAGGTATATATATATACGGGTGTAAGCTACTTATATTCATGTAAGTAGTATATAGCGATAGTGAGGAATAAAATGTACTTCAGTAGAAGATGGAGAAGGAAAGAACAGGAACGGGAATCAATTTGTATGAAAATACAGTAACAATGAAAACTGAAATGACTGACTGATATTTGTAAAAGAAACAGTCAAGTTTGACATTTTGCAAATTAATCATTTACTGTATGGTTTTCAGATTTTGTTAACATATTCTGTAATTTCGAGTTGTAATATACTCGATTGTCTTATTCATCACAATCTTGTTGACTGTAATGTCTTATCCAATCTTTTATAAGTGTGTTTATATTGAAATAATGTTTTCTATGCTTTGTTATTTTGTGTTTACAGGAGCCATCAACTTTCTACAATCCGAAATATACCTTATACTGTCTACTTAATTAACCCAGATTTATATTTAAGGTTGTTTATAGAACCCATCTAAACCTATCAAAGCATCTATTCGCTTGCTTTACAAAGTGAGAAATAGTACATTTGATTTGTCTATGAGATTAAATCTGAACCAAATATGTTCTATCTCTGCACTTAACTTTTGTGCAGACTTATTATTATTATTATTATTATTATTATTATTATTATTATTATTGTTATTATTATTATTTCAACATTTGAGATCATGAGTCAATTGAAGCTAGACCACTACCATGGGAAACCTGGAAGCACTGGACGGCCGTTTTGTCCTATTGTGGGACTCCTCAGAAGTGCGCATCCACAACCCCGCCCACAAAACCCCTTCTGATACTAATTAACATATGCTCACTAGTGACTGGCTTCAAAGAAATTTCTCCTGCCGAACCACTTTCTTTACTTGTTTGATATACAGTTCAAACTTATGTCCTGTATCAATATATGTAACACCTGTAATATTTTCACATTATTTTATTAATGAGATAAAAACACATTACACTTATTTTATTGCATTTCAATAAATAACAGTTCAGTCGTCTAGAGTTTAAGCGTTCATGCGCGAGAACGAAGGGCCTAAGTTTGATTCCCGCTTGTAAGATCCTGAATGCACACCGCTGAGGGATCTCATACCAGTACTATCAGGCTTTCACTGGTGGTCTAACTTAGATCAATTCGTAAATTCAACCTGAAAATACTGCAATCTCTATAAATGCTCATACTGACAAAAATTTATTACTTGATTCATTAGTTTGTTATCTGTTCTCCGGTACATAAACATGTAGTGTTAATACATTAATTTGTAAGCATTTGAATCTTTCTATTGTTAATGTTGAGGACTGAAATTCGTTACTTTCTGTTTTGCTGAAAAAAGGATGTAAACATTGAAACTATGAGAATTAGTACTGTAGATTTATTGTTCAGGAAGCATGAACATTCACTTTTCATTCACCTCCATGGATCTCAATCCGTTTTTATATATATAACGTAATTAACTGATTATTTTGATTGATTTCAAGTTATTCTTCAAAGGAATCCATGTCAATAACCATAAGGATAGTTATTTATCTCAGTCACTCGTCAGTATATAATTATAAGACACACTAAACAACATTTTATAAATACAAACCATGTTTCATACAATTGATTCCCAATACGAATTTGAATGAAGCTATAAAACAATAAGTGAGGCAGAATTATGTAAATACATTTCGGTTTATGGTATCTCGTCAGTCACTTACAATCATATTCATCATAGAGTAAGAACAAAGATTGGTGCAGAATAATATGAATTCATTTTATTTCGTTAGGTTCTCATCAGCTGCTTACAACCTAAATTATTTGAAAATTCAAATTATTACAGATATTGACATATTTATATATAAGAGTGTGATTAAGGATCAATACATGTGTATGATGATGTAGCGAAGATTCACATAGAGTTAATGAGCTCATAAAATGTTTGATTCCAATAAATAAATAAAGTTTGAGAGGGAAAGTTCTGGAACATTGAAATAGTGATTAGAACTCATGAAAATAGATTAATGGTAATAAAGAAAATATGAATTGAATTCAATCAGTTATGTATGATGTAATTTATATTTCAGAAAGAGTTGCAATAATGACGTAATACATAAATAAATAAATAAATAGGAGCAAATTAATAGAAAGAGTGGGGGTTATTGTTACCAGGGTAAAGAAAGATTTATTACTGTCTCTTTTTGTATACATAGATCTGGTTTTAAACGTTTGATTGCTAACGCTTCAGCGAATTTCAAAAGGTTCGAGTTTGATTGTTTGTTAATCACCTTGAAGGACTTCAGTATATCAGCTTTATGTCCTGTATCAAGGAGATGTCTTGCGATAGCACTGTTGAATGAGTTCAATCCATTTAATCTTAAACTTTTCGGAATATGTTCTTTGAATCGGACGTAGGCTCTCCTTTCTGTTCTACCAATGTAACTGCTTTGGCAGGTACATGTAAATTTGTATACACAGTTGGTGGTAACATGAAAGGGATACCTGTCGACCTTTGATTGTGTCAAAGAACATGTTGTTTTGGACAGGACAATCAATTTCGCTGCAGGATAGGTTCTTGTCAGTGCAGTTTTTAGTCTCATATTGATTGAACCTGTGACATCGTCACCTTTGAATTGAAGTTTAATAAAAATAGGCTTTTTATTTGCTGTAATTTCTTTCGGTTTTTTATCTTCACATTTGCCGTATTTCTCAATAAATTTCAGTGGGTATCCGTTATTCTTCAAACATTTTTTAACATTCATAACTTCCTCTTCTAGTGTATCGGAAGTACATATTCTTTCTGTTCTGTAAAACAGTGTTTTGACCAGTGCCTTTTTGTAACTGATTGGACAAAAGCTATTGAAATTAAGATAACTACCATTCCATGTGTCTTTCTTATAAACTGAACGTTGAACTGTACCATCTTTTCTTCTTTTCATCGCGATATCGAGAAAATGGAACTTGTTTTCTTTTTCGTGTTCCATAGTGAAATGGATATTCGGATGTGCTTCGTTGAAAAACTCTAGCAGATTTATTGCATGTTGTTTATTATTACATACGATGAAGGTATCATCAACATACCTCGAATAATACGTCATTTCATCAATCGCTCGTTTGAGTTTGGTTCTTTCGAGGTTAGCCATGAAAATATCTGCTAGGACAGGACCTAACGGACTTCCCATCGCTACACCATCGGTTTGTTTGTATATGATATCGTTGAACTGGAACTGAACATCTTTTGTACAAATGAGTAATAGTCGTTTGAATTCTGGTACTGGTAGAGGTAGGATGTCAGAATGTTGACAAATTATGTCTATGGTCTCAAGAAGTGGTATTTTTGTAAACAAAGATGTTACATCAAAAGAAACCATAAACTTACCAGCAATATTTATGTGATTCATGCTGTCAGCAAATACAAATGAATCCTTTAGTGTATAGGTGGCTAATCGTTGACGCACTGGTTCTAACTTATCTGCCAACCATCGTGCAACTTTGTGGTATGGTGAATTGATCATTGACAAGATAGGTCTAAGAGGATAACCTTGTTTATGTATTTTCGGTAATCCATACATGTGGGGCAAACGAGACCCACGAGGTCGTAGATTATTGTAAGTAGAATTATCGATCATCTTCTTTTTCAGAAGATCTCTGAGTACTTTGGTGATTCTTTTCTCAATGGAATCAGTTAAGTCTTTGTTACTTTTCTCTAACTTGAATCTCATATGGTCATTCAAGATGGACTTCATCTTAAAAACATAATCTGTTTTGTTCATTAGAACAACACTTGAGCCTTTGTCTGACCGTAATATCATTATATCGTCATTTCGTTTAATATTTCGTAATGCTGTTTGGTGTTCTTTGGATAAAAGCTTAGACTGTGGTGCGGGTGAAACAAGATATTGGTTTGCAATATCGACTAGTTTAGATTTAAACCAGCCTTTCTTTTCTTCACTAACTGGGTGCAACTCTTTAATTTGATCAAATAAATTCTCAAATTGAGTTTCTGTGTCGATTCTGTCGGCATGTGTTTTGGGGATATGAAATTTAAATCCAAGTGACAAGGCTTCTGTTTCTATCTGATTTAACTTCATTGTTGATAGATTATAGAGAAACTTTTCGGGGTTTTCCGGAAAGCCAAAACATAATTGTTCCTTTGACAGAGTCTTTGACAAAGTTACGTGGAAATTCTTGCATATTTTGCTTTGCAGATCTTGTATAAAGTTGATAAATTTTATGCGACATACGATACTTAGATTGTTGATTAATTCATCAAAGGCATTAGTTTCTGCCCTCAAACGTTCAATCAGTAACTTTGTTGATTCAATGTGAGATTTTGTGATGCGTCGAAGATTTTTAAGAGAAGGCGGAAGTTTAAATGAGCGTAAAGACTTTAAGAACTGACGTGGGAAACGACATGACTTGAGACATTCATCAAAAAACTTTAGTCGAGTTATTTCTCTCGATATTCTGCAGCGTATTGTCACCAGGCGATTCAGTGACTTGAATGACTGTGCAGGGAGACGCATTTTGAGAAATTTCATACACATAGTTCCCTTTATTATCTTAAATAGAGCAAGAACAAAGATATCATATACAAACAAACCGATGGTGTAGCGATGGGAAGTCCGTTAGGTCCTGTCCTAGCAGATATTTTCATGGCTAACCTCGAAAGAACCAAACTCAAACGAGCGATTGATGAAATGACGTATTATTCGAGGTATGTTGATGATACCTTCATCGTATGTAATAATAAACAACATGCAATAAATCTGCTAGAGTTTTTCAACGAAGCACATCCGAATATCCATTTCACTATGGAACACGAAAAAGAAAACAAGTTCCATTTTCTCGATATCGCGATGAAAAGAAGAAAAGATGGTACAGTTCAACGTTCAGTTTATAAGAAAGACACATGGAATGGTAGTTATCTTAATTTCAATAGCTTTTGTCCAATCAGTTACAAAAAGGCACTGGTCAAAACACTGTTTTACAGAACAGAAAGAATATGTACTTCCGATACACTAGAAGAGGAAGTTATGAATGTTAAAAAATGTTTGAAGAATAACGGATACCCACTGAAATTTATTGAGAAATACGGCAAATGTGAAGATAAAAAACCGAAAGAAATTACAGCAAATAAAAAGCCTATTTTTATTAAACTTCAATTCAAAGGTGACGATGTCACAGGTTCAATCAATATGAGACTAAAAACTGCACTGACAAGAACCTATCCTGCAGCGAAATTGATTGTCCTGTCCAAAACAACATGTTCTTTGACACAATCAAAGGTCGACAGGTATCCCTTTCATGTTACCACCAACTGTGTATACAAATTTACATGTACCTGCCAAAGCAGTTACATTGGTAGAACAGAAAGGAGAGCCTACGTCCGATTCAAAGAACATATTCCGAAAAGTTTAAGATTAAATGGATTGAACTCATTCAACAGTGCTATCGCAAGACATCTCCTTGATACAGGACATAAAGCTGATATACTGAAGTCCTTCAAGGTGATTAACAAACAATCAAACTCGAACCTTTTGAAATTCGCTGAAGCGTTAGCAATCAAACGTTTAAAACCAGATCTATGTATACAAAAAGAGACAGTAATAAATCTTTCTTTACCCTGGTAACAATAACCCCCACTCTTTCTATTAATTTGCTCCTATTTATTTATTTATTTATGTATTACGTCATTATTGCAACTCTTTCTGAAATATAAATTACATCATACATAACTGATTGAATTCAATTCATATTTTCTTTATTACCATTAATCTATTTTCATGAGTTCTAATCACTATTTCAATGTTCCAGAACTTTCCCTCTCAAACTTTATTTATTTATTAGAATCAAACATTTTATGAGCTCATTAACTCTATGTGAATCTTCGCTACATCATCATACACATGTATTGATCCTTAATCACACTCTTATATATAAATATGTCAATATCTGTAATAATTTGAATTTTCAAATAATTTAGGTTGTAAGCAGCTGATGAGAACCTAACGAAATAAAATGAATTCATATTATTCTGCACCAATCTTTGTTCTTGCTCTATTTAAGATAATAAAGGGAACTATGTGTATGAAAATTCATCATAGAGTGTAACAATAAGATATGATACGATATAATATGAAGTAATCAATATTGATTGCGACTGACGAGGAAATGAGGAGAAGATGTTGGAAGTGGATGGAACATGACAGAACATTACGGAAATCATGAAACTGTATCACAAGATAAAAGCTAACTTGAAATGCTGAATGGAAACGGAGAAGTGGAAGACTAACGAATATACTGTGTCGGGAATCGGAAGCAGATACGAAAAGGATGAATAATGACTAGAACGGAGTGGAAAAGATTGTGCAGGACAGAATTGGATGGAGGGTGTTTATGGGAGACCTATACTCCTGCATGAGGGGTAACAAGTGTAAGAAAGTAATTAATTAAGAAATTTGGAATAAAAGATTTTTCGAGAATTAGTAAATTTGAGAATCGTGTTCAACACAGACTTATCTTAAATAACTGGTGATTGAGAGTGTGGAACACTAGATAACAGTTTCTTTCTATAAAACTGCAATAATATAAGACTACTGAACAATATTCATCTTTCAAACTCCCCTTCTATAGATGAAACCGGTTACTAGTTTGTTAAGTTTACACCACTAAATTGAGATATATTGGTTCACATTTAGAACTTTCTTATATTTTCGATATTATTTGGTTTGCATCCATTATCATAGGTTATAATACCCATTACTCGAAATATAGTTGGTTAGCAGTCAAGTACTTAATTATGATTGGAAGACGCAGTTCGTGGGTTAACAGGTGTTAGTAAGTAAGTAAGTAAGTAAGTAAGTAAGTAAGTAAGTAAGTAAGTAAGTAAGTAAGTAAGTAAGTAAGTAAGTAAGTAAGTAAGTAAGTAAGTAAGTAAGTAAGTAAGTAAGTAAGTAAGTAAGTAAGTAAGTAAGTAAGTAAGTAAGTAAGTAAGTAAGTAAGTAAGTAAGTAAGTAAGTAAGTAAGTAAGTAAGTAAGTAAGTAAGTAAGTAAGTAAGTAAGTAAGTAAGTAAGTAAGTAAGTAAGTAAGTAAGTAAGTAAGTAAGTAAGTAAGTAAGTAAGTAAGTAAGTAAGTAAGTAAGTAAGTAAGTAAGTAAGTAAGTAAGTAAGTAAGTAAGTAAGTAAGTAAGTAAGTAAGTAAGTAAGTAAGTAAGTAAGTAAGTAAGTAAGTAAGTAAGTAAGTAAGTAAGTAAGTAAGTAAGTAAGTAAGTAAGTAAGTAAGTAAGTAAGTAAGTAAGTAAGTAAGTAAGTAAGTAAGTAAGTAAGTAAGTAAGTAAGTAAGTAAGTAAGTAAGTAAGTAATCAGTACTGCTGATGTTGAGCATAATAATAATAATAGTTATATATATATATATATATATATATATAAACAAGTGCGGAGCCACTTAAAAGTAGTGTTACTTAATTCATCTCGTTTATTCCGAAATTTAGCTAATTACCACTTTATCTCTTTATGACTTCAAAATTTATTTTCAATTAATCTGAAACTTTCATAAACTTCTCAAATCTCCTATAATTATAACACAATCCATTTTATCAATTTCCGGACTCAACATAATTAATGTTTCAGCCTTTTATTTTAGTTTGTTTTTGTTTTACTTCCATCATCAAATGACCTCACACTTGCTTATCCATACATATATATATTCAAACAGTTGTAAACAACTGATGAAAAACCATGAAATAAAATGACAAAATCGGATTATTCCACCTTCATTTCTATTTTGACCTTATAGCAAACATTATAAAATTAATTTATATACGATTAGCCTAAGCATAAATTTTACACACTTGACATTTAATAATTAGTATCAAAAGTGGATTTGTAGAGATTATAGTAATTTCAGTAGTTGAGATTATGAGTTAATTGAAGCTAAACCACTACCATGGAAAACCTAGAAGCACTGAATGGCCATTTCGTCCTATCGTGGGACTCGCCAGCAGCGTGAATTCACGACCCTGCCTCGCGAGATTCTAACCCAGGACCTATCAGTCTAGTGCGTGAGCGCTTAATCACTAGACCATTGAACTGGTCAACATCCGACGGTGTTAATATCCAACTTTAACCAATCTACGAAACAACTGATGAAAAACCATGATCATGATCTCAACTATTTAAATTACTATAACATCCACAAAACCCCTTCTGATACTAATCAACATATGCTCACTAGTGACTGGCTTCAAGAGATATTTCCTGGAGTTCTGGTGCGAAGCAGTGACCAGTGGAGTTCAACCGCGTCAGTTGTGAAATAGTAACTCACTGATGGATGTGTCGTTCAGTTTCGTGGATTAGTTGAATTTAGACATTAACACCGTTGGATGCCGGCCAACTCAGTGGTCTAGTTGGTTAGGCGCCTGGTGTGAGGCCGATAGGTCGTGGGTTAGAATCCCGTAAGGCGGGATCGTGGATGAGAACTGCTGAGGAGTCCCACAATAGAATGGAACGGCCGTCCAGTGCTTCCAGGTTTTCCATGGTAGTGGTCTAGCTTCAATTGACTCATGATCTCAACTGTCAAAATTATACAATTTACTTAAACACAAAAATTTCTTTTTACTTACTTGACATTTAATTATTAATTTATCATGTTGATAACCAAGTTTTCTTCTTTCTTCATTATTTGGTAAACTTTCTAAAAATCCAGCTAATGAAAATGCTGCACTAGCTGCATTATATTCATCAATTTTATGTTTATTATAAAAAATATATTGAGCATATGTAGCTAAATCTAATACAAAATGTCTTGGTGTTTTCCAACCTTTCATTTGTAAATATTTTAATCCATCTGGTGAAATTGGACGAAAATTACATACAGTTACTGATGGAAATGGACTAATTGTATGACGTAATACACGTGGTGGATGTATTACATTATATTCTAAATATTGTCTAGTTAAAAATAGCATACATATAAAACAACCTAATATTAATATAAATACTAATATTAACCATAATAAACGTAAATAACGATTATGTGCACGAACTATACGTGGTAGACCACGTATTGTTGTATTTTCACAAAAACGTTTTAATTCATCTAATATTATAACAGATATATGATCATGTTTTAATGATGTTGACGGTGATGTTGGCGATGTTGGTGATGATGACGACGGTGACGATGATGGTGATCTTTTTGAATTCTGTTTGTTCACTTGAATTAAATCAATGACATTATTCATTGTTTTATTTTTATTTAAATTAAAATGATCCAATGGTAATGATTCACTGATATGTTCATAACATTTTCTAATCTCTTGTATCAAAATATAACATAATGGACATATAGAATGTAAATTATTTTTATCAGAATTTTCTATATTTCTATTTTCATTATTATCAGTAGTATCGGACATAGTTTTGATTTCCTTTTGATTATTATAATAATAATAAGATTAAATCAAATCGACGATTTATTCATTTTTATATCAGGAAATACTTTATTTTGATTGGATTACAGAGATGAATTTTGATTGGTTATAAAATGAAGTTATTTGTTGTTATTGTTTATTTATTTACTTTAACACATAGATATTGGTACAAGGAGGCACCAAATATAGATGCGCCACACAAATCTCATTTGATATGTGTGAGGGCTGTGATACCACCCAGGTGCCCTAACCGAAGCAGGTGGTTTTCTGTAGGGGCCACTCCCCGAGCCTTCGACCTGAAGGTCTGATCCACAAGGCAGTGGAGTAACGAAGAAGATGCATTCCCATAGAAGCCGGTGAACAATAATTGGTTCATACGCCATTTGTTCTTTCAGGATACTGGAGCCCATATTAATCATTGGTTTGGTATCAGAGTTTTCCTACACTCCTAGCTGAACTCTCCATATCCACCAACCCGGTTAAAGCGCTGGACATACACTCTTCGTCCTCTCATTTTCGTAAAAAACCCCCACCACAAGAAGGCAGTGATTAGGACTTCCCTGACAAAGGCTATATACGCGTGGCCATGTGAGAGCATTTGGAGAGGGAAAGCGGACTCTACTCACTCTCGGCCGTACCAAGGCATTTGTTGTTTTTCTATAATTTGACTTATAAATATAATTCTACATTTTGAAAGTATTCAGCAAGTAGATTTGGACTTGGATTTCAAATTAGTAAGTTGTAGCAATAGTGTATATTTTATTGTTATTAATAGTAAAATTCATTGATTATTGTTCTGGTTTGCCATAACAATGAGATACTAAGTCACGTAAATTAATCGTTACAAAGTTTTTGATTGAGATCATGAACTGATTGATGTTAGACCAACATCGAAAACCTGGAAGCAGTGGACGGCCTTCTAGTCCTATTGTGGGACTCTTCAGCAGTGCGCATCCACAACCCCGCCCGCGGGATTCGAACCTAGGGTTTTCAGTTTTGCGCGCGAACGCTTAACCTCTAGACCATTGGGCCAGCATCCAGCGGTGTTAATGTCTAACCCTAACCAATCTATGATGGTCTAACATCAATTGGTTCATGATCTCAATCAAAAACTTAACGATCTCCATAACCCCTAAACTGATAGTTACAAAGTTGTTGAATCCCAATTATCAACACCTGGTATACTAATGCCTTATGGTAAATTTGTCTTTTATCAATAATGAAAAACAAAATACGACACTCAAATCTATAACTGAGACTGATAACAGTTTTGTAGTATCGTTTATTACGTTAGACCCATATACTTTATTCTAGCTTTTGGACAGGTCAATCTATTCATTCTACTTGAGTCACATTTTGACCTTGTTAATTATTCACTTATCTCAATTTTGACTGTTTTTATATGAGCATATTGTGTATACGCTTCTTATCCTATTCATCACATGTCTGTAGCATACATTTTTGTGTAATTATAAATATTAATTACCGCTTGATTAAACTGAAGTTGACTTACATGCCTTCTCCACTGTGTCATTTCGCTCTCTTTTCTTCGCTTCTTTCGCTGCGTATCTCTGATTATCTGTTCCAATCAACGATTGTACAAAATATATGTATTGCGAAATCCATTCTCATACTTGGTTTGTTTAGTTCTGTTATTCACTAAAGCGATCTAAGTCCATGATTATATACAAGAATTGACGACATGTATATCTCAATAGCAATCAGAAACCATCTCATTGGGGTCAGATCCCGGGCCATTAAAGTTTGATTCTACGGAGTTCGGATTATCATTAAAGTTCGGTTGCACTAATATCTTAAATCCATAATTCATAAAGATTGTAAATAATTTAATTGACTTATAAAAGGAGTGAGATTTGAAAACTAGGAAGCCAATTCATTCTAGTCTAAAGCTTTTCAGTATTATGTTTCCTCAACTCCATATAAAATCAAAATTAATGTCTCTCAGTTTTATGATAAGTACCATACTTATTAGGCATTAAGTTAATATCAAATAGTTTAAATAAATAAATTCACTTACTGTGAGATATCTTCCTAACTCTTCATTGAAAAGTGGTCTATCATTAAGTTTGAACATTTATTATTGTAAACTCAATGGTTGAGATCATGAGTCAATTGAAGCTAGACCACTACCATGGAAAATCTGGAAGTACTGGATGGCCATTTCGTCCTATTGTGGGACTCCTCAGTAGTGTGCATTATTGTATTAAATATACTAACAAACGATATTCAACAGTAATTCTATCATAAATTTAATAATTGAATTCATGAGTCAGTTCAAACTAGACCATCACCATGGGAAACCTGGAAGCACTGAATTGTCGTTTCATCCTAATATGGAACTTATAAATCTTTAAAAGTCTAATATTTACCTTATCAGAATAGAACAAAATAGTCACATCACTAAGTAATAATAAAACGAAATTGATAATAAACATATATTTTTGTTATATCCCAATAAGTAGGAAAAAGAACTATATTGCTGATGTTTCGTGACTTAATATAAGCTAATTCTTCAGAGAAATTTATTGACCGAAATTCAATTTATACAAGTTATTAAAAGGAAAAACCATCCAACTCAGAGAATAAAACTCTGTCAAAATCATTTATCTGAATTACAAATCTTCTCCACCATCTTGAAAAACAAAATGCAGAATCTATTTTTCTTAGTACAATCAAGATATTCTACATTGTTTCCTTTGTACTAATTAAACTTGTGTTAATTGAATTTCAGTTAATAATTTTCTCTAAAGTATTGGCTTACATAAAGTCACGAAACGTCAGAAATATAATTTTTTTCTACTCATTCGACTATAATAAAAATATATGTTTATTATTATTATTATTATCAGAAGAGGTTTTGTGGAGAATTTAGTAATATTATAGTTCAGCCAAGTTTTTTATGAGAGAGTAACTCACTGAAGACAATGGTGGATGGTGACTTAATTTCGTAGATTGGTTGAAGTTAGACATTAACACCATTGGATGCCGGCTAGATCAGTGGTCTAAAGGTTAAGCGCTTGTGTGCGAGACTGATAGGTCCTGAGTTGGAATCTCGTGAGGCGGGGTCTTAGGTGTGCACTGGTTAGGAATCCCACAATAGGACGAAACAGCCGTCCAGTGCTTCCAGGTTTTCCATGGTAGTAGTCTGGCTTCAATTAACTCAATGATCCAACTACAAAAAAATATGTATTATTAATTCTCGACAGAATGCTCAATTTGTTTAAAACAAACAAGTCCAAGATTGTTACTTACATACTTACGACTGTTAAATACTTTCTTATATTCAATGAAGCTTATGTATAGTATCGAGTTTCATTCAATTGATTGTTCAACGATGATTTGTAGTGTCGTGATTTGGTCTGTACACAATCGGTCATCACGGAATGTGGCCTATTGATCTCAAAGTTAGAAATCTACACAATTTGTTATTCGGTTCAACAATACTCTGTTAAAAAGTGTTTCCTGGTGCCGATAGTAGTGTGATGCCTCTAATGACCCCACACTTTCTCAGATCTCCTTTCTTTGGTATCTTGGTGAAGTATCCTTCTTTCTAGTCTGTTGATACTTGTTCCTCAATCCAAATCTTCCTGAAAAGAATGTGGGGCATGTTTGCAGTTACTTCTACGTCTGACTTCAGTGCTTCGGCTGGTATGTTGTCAGATCCTATTGCTTTCCCTCTCTTGATTTGTCTAATGGCCATCCTGATTTCTTCCGTCATTGATGGAATGGTATGCATAGGAAGGTCTGTAGATGCTGCTTCAATATCCGGTGGATTCGACGGATCCGATCTATTTAAGAGTTCCTCAAAGTATTCCACCCATCCGTTCATCTGTCATTGAATTTCACTGATTGGCTTGTCTTCCTTGTCCATGATTGATCTCTCTGGTTCACTGTATTTCCCTGCTAATTTCTTCGTCGTGCCATTTAGTTGTCTGATAGTTTGTTCTCTTGCCTAATCTTTCTTCTGGTGGTTGATTGGATTATGAAGACCTCGACATGTAAGGGGAAGGACGTAATATAATCGACAAGTTGGATGCGCACTGCTGAGGAGTCCCACAATAGGACGAAACGGCAGTCCAGTGCTTCCAGGTTTCCAAAGGTGGTGGTCTAACATCAATCGGTTCATGATCTCAATCAAAAACTTAATAATCTCCACAATCCCTATACTAGTGAGATGTAGTTACATTAAAATCCATGCACCTAAGCAGAAGTATAAAAGTTCTATAATATCTTACCTAGCAAATATGCTGTGTGACGAACGAGTTGTTAGAGTTAGCCTAGTCAATAACTTGCATTCTTAAGATGTTTCTAATTTGAAAAGAAGCTGCTACCTTGACGCGGTGGTCGGGCTTGCCTATCGTGATGACCCAACCGAGCTATATTGGCTGGAACATATGTTCCTGCAGGTTCTACCATGCCAGGCAGGTCGATTGGTGAACGGTAAGACTAAAAGCAGCAACTCAAGGTCTGAGGGCGAAGTCGTACTGCTGACTGTAGAGGGGTGTGACAGCAGTAAGGTGTTTCCCTTGGACAACCAGCATGACAGCAATGCTGCCTTCCCACAAAGAAGGGTGGGGTTAGAAAAGGTCGACCCTAAAAATGTCACACCTCACCTTACCTCACGGACTTCCGTCTCCGGCGGTAAGGCCCTTTGAAGAACGGAGCTAACACGTGAAAAACCTTACACAAAAAGGCCGTGCGCGACCGGCCTCAAGCAGTTGTCCCTTGGGCTCTGCGGTCACGCTCCCAGGTCGTCAAGACCAACACTAATCCAATTTCCTTTTCAGGTTCCTCAAGAAATACCCTTCCACGGTGTGGGCAGCCGGGAAGTGACATCAGCCCTCATACCCGTAACAGAACAAGAGACCAAGGTGGTCACATTCAAATCCTTCCTATACCTTCTAATACCTCTCTTATCTCCCCGACTAACCCTCCTCACGTCTCTTAATGATAGTCAAGCTAAGAGTATATTTCAGGAACAACTAGGAAAACAGTTAGGCAGCCATGTATGTGATGCCCACCCTGATGCAGCATGGAACGATATCCGAAAAGCTGTGGAAACAGCAGTGATATCTGCTAGTAAGGTAAACCAGAAGGTTAGGGAGCAACACTGGATCTCAGCAGCATCTATCTCACTGATAGATGCTCGGAAACTCATTCCACCTGGCTCTGAACATAACGAAGAGCGGAGTCAGCTTAAGCGCAAGCTGACAAGAAGTCTACGCAATGATCGCGAACAGTGGTGGGTAGCGAAAGCAAGAGAGATGGAAAGGGCAGCGGCAATAGGTAATAGCAGACAATTGTTCAGAATCGTTAAGGAAACCGGAATTAGGAACCCGACCGTTAGCGAAACAATCTCAGAGAAAGATGGACATATTATTCATTCTCAATCCAGGAGATTGGATCGATGGGCAGAACACTTTATGGATCAGTTCAACTGGCCTTCAGCCACACTTCGGTTTCCCACGATCTCTAGTCAACCTGAATGGCAAGTTAGTGTAGGTCCTCCGTCCCTTTACGAAGTTGAAAAAGCCATAGGAAATCTGAAACGAGGGGGAGCAGCAGGCCCTGACAGGTTTACTCCTGAGATTTTTGTTAGGTAGTCGGAAAAATAGACCAATAATTATCATGTTAAGTCCAATGGTGTCCTTGGACCTTAAATGTACATTTCCGATTGGTCGATATTTATTTGACGTGTTATTTTCCTGTTGTCCAATATTGTACAATGTTATTTTCTATTTTGTGGTACGTTGTGGTCTGCTTGACTAGTATATAAACAAAGTATGTTTGAAATATAATGATTCATAACTCAGAGGCTGTGACTTGTGTTTCTTCACTCAACTGGGCTAGGACGGACAGCGAAGCAGGGCCAATCAGGGCACTAGGTCGTCCTTACGTGTTTACGTGTCACTGTAATCGATCGATAAGTACGCTGCTCTCTAATTTTCCAGTCAAGGACACCACAATTAGCACAGGGTAAAAATCGACTGCAACTTAAAGTCATAACAATTGGCGACGGGGATGGGATTCGAACCCACACGGGGAAACCCCAATGGATGGTGGTCCAGTATTAGCAATGAGATTAACCGAGGTCTTAGGTAGAATTTGGGAACTGGACGTAATCCCATCTGACTGGTCTCAATCACTGATTGTGCCAGTCTATAAGAAAGGACAAAAGTCCTCCTGTGACAATCACAGAGGAATCAGTTTGACTAATATAGTGTCTAAAATTTTAGCTTCAATAATACTTCGACGCCTAATCAAAGATCGTGAAGAGCAGATTAGAGAAAACCAGGCTGGTTTTCGACCTGGACGTGATTGTATAGATCAGATATTCACACTACGTCAGGTTCTAGAACACAGACACATATTCAAACGCCCCACAATGGTAGTATTTCTCGACCTTGAGGCGGCATTCGACTCTGTTGATCGTGAGGTTCTATGGCAGTGTTTGTCACTGAAAGGAGTACCAAAGAAGTACATTAACCTTATAAAGGCTCTCTACTCGAACACAACTGGTAGAGTAAGAGCTTATGGCGAACTGTCATCAGAATTCATTACCTCAAGTGGTGTTCGTCAGGGCTGTCCACTCTCCCCATTCTTGTTCAACTTTGTCATTGACGTACTTTTAGAGATAACACTCTCCTCATCTAAATTTCCAAGGGTTGAACTTGTACCGGGAGGTTCACTTGTTGACTTAGAATATGCAGATGACATAGTTTTATTTGGTGAAGACGCTGACAAAATGCAGTCTTCTGACCACTCTAAGCAACAATGCAAGCATGTTCGGGATGCGATTCTCTCCCTCGAAATGCAAAATGTTGCTTCAGGATTGGGTTACATCGACACCCGAACTAGTGATAGGGAGTGAAGTAGTTGAGTGTGTCGACCGCTTCACTTATCTTGGAAGTCTCATCAGCCCTTGTGGTTTAGTGTGTGACGAAATCTCAGCACGGATACAGAAGGCTCGACTAGCTTTTGCCAACTTGCGTCATTTATGGCGTAGGCGAGATATCCGTCTACCAACCAAAGGACGTGTTTACTGTGCAGCAGTTCGTTCCGTCCTACTTTATGGCACTGAAACATGGCCGGTTAGAGTAGAGGATATCCGTAGGTTACTAGTATTTGACCATAGGTGTCTTCGAAACATTGCTCGTATATCATGGGACCATCGAGTAAGTAACACAGTTGTTAGGAAACGGGTACTAGGTAAGGATGGCAAATCAATTGATGAAGTAGTGAAACTTCATCAGTTGAGGTGGCTGGGACACGTGTTACGTATGCCCAACGACCGACTGCCTCGACGTGCTATGTTCAGTGGTATAGGAGTAGGTTGGAAGAAAGCTAGGGGCAGCCAAACCAAAACATGACTCAAGTCCATGAAGTCACTGACAAGTGGACTGAGTCATGTTGGTAGGTGTAGACTACCTGGTTGGGGTCCACAAGATGATAGCAAACGATGGTTAG
Source organism: Schistosoma intercalatum (assembly GCA_944470365.2). NCBI lineage: Eukaryota > Metazoa > Platyhelminthes > Trematoda > Strigeidida > Schistosomatidae > Schistosoma > Schistosoma intercalatum. The sequence continues at coordinate 40,570,238 of OX103726.1, forward strand.
AGACCCTGAATGACATGGCTCAAAATCGTTTGCAATGGCGCAGGTGCATCTACTCTCTGTGTTCTCCCAAATTCTAATCTTCTGAATTCTTCATGTCCCTTTTTTCCTCTTTCCAAATTTATTTCACTGGATTATACTCTTTAAATAACATCTCCAAACCCTAATCTTCCCGATTACTGCTTATACTCTTATTACCTCTACCACTACGGGATTTGAATCGACAACTGCATCTCTGTGCTAGGGTGGTGTGGCAACTCGAACTGATGTACGTACGTACGAAGTTCTACGTTGTTACTGACTGACTGACAGTTTTTCAGATTTTTTGAACCTTTTCCCCCCTTTTTTGTCTTTGTTTTTGTTTTCTTTGTGTAAGAAACTTGTTGAAATACGCATTGCTGAGAATTCTATATCGAACCAAAATATAATATTGAATTAAGCTATTAATAGTAATAATAATAATCTGAACTTCTCAGATCACCTACCACTTTTATCCCACAAACGCCAACAAATTCAAGTGAAGACAGCCAGTGTAACAAACGCCTCTACATCAGTAGGCTTCAACACACACAAAGGAAAAAGCGATATCATGAAATATAAGACAATGAACACCAACCCAATCACATTTGGTGGAAATGCTCCGTAAGAGATTTCAACCTGTAAAATTTCTAAAACTCTCCACAAAAGCCATTCTGATAATAATCAACTGCTCACTAGTGACTGACTTCAGGAAAAACTCCTGGAATTCTAGTGAGAAGCCGTTGCCAGTGGAGTTGAACCAGGTCTGTTGTGAGATAACAACTCACTGAAGACAACGGTGTACGGTGGCGCAACTTCGTGGATTGGTTGAAGTTAGACATTAACACCGTTGGATGCCGGCTCAGTGGTCTAGTGATTAAGTGCTCTCGCGCGAAGCCAGTAGGTCCTGGGTTCGAGCGCCGCGTGGTGCGGGATCGTGGATGCGCACTGCTGAGGAGTCCCATACTAGGACGAAACGGCCGTCCAGTGCTTCCGGGTTTTCCATGGTGGTCTAGCTTCAATCGACTCATGATTTCAAACTTTGAAGTTTCTAAAATTCTCCACAAAACCCATTCTGAGAGATAGAAAGCTTTACTTACCCCAGCAGTAGTATCATCGATAAACATGGCGGATCCAATGCAGACGTAAAGGCAAAGATTGGCAAAACATGGGCCGCATTCTTACAACTGAAGAACTTATGCAACTGAAAACAATTGTCTGAAAGCCAACATCCAGTCAGAATCTTCAACACGAATGTCAACACAGTTCTACTACATGGAACTATCACAACCATTATAAAAAATGTACAAATATTTATAAACAATTGTCTACGTAAGATATTGAATGTCCTTTGGCCGGATACCATCAGCAACAGCCTACTGTGGGAGGGAATAGATCAAATTCTAGTTGAAGAGGGAATTAGTACAAGACGTTGTAGGTGAACAGGACACACATTGAAGAAATCATCAAACTGCATCACGAGGCAAGCTGTAACTTGGAATGGTGAAAGGAAATGAAAAAGAGAAAGACCAAAGAACACACTGTGCAGAAAATTGGAAACATATATGGAAAGAATTGTCCAGGACAGGGTTGGTTGAAGAATGCTCGTGGTTGGCCTTTGCTCCTCGACGAGGTGTTGCAGGCCTAAGTAATAAATATGGATAAACAATATTTCATAGTTCATATCCATACAGTTTTCAGATATTTTTCACCCTTTTCTTTTCTTTTTTGTTGTTGTTGGGTTTTTTTGTAAAAGAAACTTGTTGAAATACCCTTTGCTGAGAATTCTATATTGTAGCAAAATATAATATTGAATAAAGCGATTAATAATAATCAAACCATTTGAATTGGTGATTACGTTTATTTGTTTTTGGTATAGTTGTCAAGCTACTAATAGTGTTATCACAAATTACTGTTAAATTATGTTTAGTTTCCCGGTTGTTGTTTTTTTTTGGGGGGGGGGTTAAATTTTACAAATTACTTTCTCATTCATAAATAATATTACCATTTATAATCATCAATATTTTGACAGTATCATGTGAGTAATGAATATCTATGTATATCTGTATATATATGTACTATAAAGTATATTCAGAATTTATCAATATTGTACTCATTTCCCTAACACATTAGACTAATGGTTGATAATATTAACTCCAAAATGTTATTTCTCCTTTTATATATGATATCATGGTAATATGTGTCAACTGTGGGGTTATTTTTTCTTTCTCTTTACACATTAGTAATTCTGTTGTTTGTTTTTTGTTGCTACGGCAAATCTGTATAATTTTCAAATTGGGTTTCTTTTTGTTGTTTTCGTTGTCGTTGTTGCTTTCACGATAGTTTTTCTCGAAATTTTTTAACACAGTAATAAAAGAGAAAACTAAACAAAGTATAATATAAATGTTTTGCGAATATTTTTGTTTTTGATTGAGATCATGAACCGATTGATGTTAGACCACCATTGAAAACCTGGAAGCACTGGACGGCCGTTTCGTCCCATTGCGGACTCCTCAGCAGTGTGCATCCATGATTCAATAGAAACCGCCATAAAATTTTAGGAATCAGACGGATTATTATTATTATTATTATTATTACAAGGACTTGATAAAACATTATTATAAAAGTATTGGTCTTGAACAAAAACCGATTCGGTAATATAAAGTGAATCGTAGATGAAATGAGAAGAACAAAACACGATAATTTGGAAAATTAAAAAAGGAAAATAATTGATTTATGTTTTTGATTGAGATAATGAACTTATTGATGTTAGATTACTATTAAAAACCCTGGAAGCATTGAATGGTTGTTTCGTTCTATTGTGGGATTCCTCAGTAGTACGCATCCACGATTCGAATCCAGGGCCTTCGGTCTCATGAGCGAACGCCTAAACTCTAGACAATTGAACCGGCATCCAACGGTGTTCAAGTCGATCGTCAACCAATCCACGAAATTGTGCGACCATCGTCCATATTACTGATGAATATACTCGTATTTACGTGACACGGATTAGTTTACTTTTCTCTCACTATAGGTTTTATTTGTGGGTTATTGAATTTTAAAATTTACATCATGGACCGATGTTTTTAGACAATCATTGGGAACACAAAAATGCTGGACAAGCGTTCTGTCAACTTTTTAAACTACCCAGAAATTTGAAACCATATAAGTACTAGGGATCGAACTGAAGATTTTTAGGTCGCCCGAGGTGCTCTTAATCTTCAAAGTATTAGTTTACTAGCCATTACTTTATGTGTTTAATTTCAGTCAATTCATGTTATTACTCAAGAGTTTTTGAATGTCCTTGATAGGTAAGTAGCTAGCTGCCTTCTGAATTGTTATATGACTTTCTCTGTGATGTAAAAGCCTTTCACAAATACATAGAATTTAATAATACGTTAACTTTGAAGGCATCTAACATCTAAATATTGTGCATATCTTAGGAATTACAGTGTGGATCACATTTTAACCTGATTGACCGAATTTAATTATCATTGAAGACTAGACAAGTATTTGTCTACTATATAAATCATTTCAAATTATTATACTATTTGTTATTATGAGTGTAGATGCATCAAGACATGTGAAATGTCAAACAAAGAGGTTTTCGGTCGGTTAGTTTGTAGTTAAAAGATGATTTGAATAAATCATACTTGTAGATTCATAGTTGTTTTGAATGTATTTTGTTAACTGTGCCAAAAACATATACATAATTGGGAAGCTTCTATTGTTTTCTTAGACGATATCGTCAGATCAACTCTGAAGTATAACTCATTTTGTCGTTGATAAATAAAAAAATGAACGATTTTCAACCAAAATAATCTAATTCAAAGAACACAACAATCTATTATATTATATCTAGAACTTAATTTCTTATTATACCATGTACAACTTGAGCACTCGAACACTAGAACCCTCCCAAGTTGGAACTGAAAAGATAGAAGACAAGTGAAAGGAATGCTTTACCCAAACAGTATCAATTATGGTACAAAACTGTCAGGTATTTATACTTTTCGGTAAAAACAAAATCATCATTATAGTTATCAAATCTGCCTACAATCTGTTATTAAGGAGAGAGTATAGGTTATGGGCGACCTTTGGGCGCTAACAAAGTGACTCTGAGAGTGTCTACCTACTTACTATGATTAAATAAGGGTTATAAAACAGTTTGAAGAATAACGATTATGATTTACAGTTGATTGTTGGGGTAAGGAATTAGATATAGGTTTTTCATCACGAACTAATATCACCTATAATGCCAAGACTCTATTTAGTTAAATGAGTGTGAATAAATTTCGTGCCAAAATCTAAGACCACTTTATTGAAAATCTGATTGATTCTTTCATAAATTATAGTCTCACCGTTATTACCATTTGTCCATTAGGAAACCTACACTTCGAGATTTTGGAATGTTCTTCCAAATGATGATTGGATAGAATATCTTCAGCTGTCTCTGAGCTTCTAAGAGTCTCTTTGAATTCACCTATGAGCTATCCATATATCACTGTCATTTTAAAGTGTAATGATAGAATTGCTCCATATTTGAATAGTACTTCAGTTTTATTCTCTAATGAGATATTCTTTTTCTATTTAAAGAAAAATAAATATGACATTAGAAATATGAAAACTGTCTTATGTCTTATGATCCGACGGTATGTTTAACTACTATAATGAAACATTGAAATTTATCATTTCACAATTCAAGTAAGAAAATAATTAAATTGCCCAAAAATTGCGTGTTAATTATTCATTCAGAAAATTTCTCACCTTTATTTTCATTAATTTTTATTCATAATTTCAATGGATTACATAATAATATCCTAAGTTAGTATCAGAAGGGGTTTTGTGGAGATTGTAGTAATTTCAACAGTTGAGATCATGAGTCAATTGAAGCTAGACCACTACCATGGAAAACCTGGAAGCACTGGACGGCCGTTTCGTCCTGTTGTGGGACTGATAGGTTCTGGGTTCGAATCCCGTGAGGCATGGTCGTGGATACGCACTGCTGAGTAGTCCCACAATGGGACGAAACGGCCGTCCAGTGCTTCCAGATTTTCCATGGTAGTGGTCTAGCCTCAATTGACTTATGAATTCAACGATATAACATTACGAAAACCTCCACAAAATCCCTTTGATAGTAATATACATTTGTCAATATGTGATATAGTTATTGAATAATATTGATATGATGATGTTTTAATTTCAGCATGATTGACTCCATAGTTCATCTGTAGTAGCTTTGCTTCGTTACTCGATTACTCTCGTAACCGTTACTATATAAACCTCAACGATGTTTGAAATCAGAAGGCAAAGAGAAGCAATAACTACAGCTTATTAGTGGATAGCACAGATCACAAAGCTATAAGCACATCGAGTGTATTTGAAGTGGAGATGCGAATATGTATATGCGAACAATTTATAGTCAAATCGAATAAGAGCGCAACAAGGCAAGGCAAGGACCAGTAATAGGATTTTAGTACATGTATACATGAGGAAGAGGATGAATGATCGAGTGATATTTAAGCAACCATCGTTTTAGCTAAAGTCTGTTATGTGCTCTAGTGATCATAGCGGTACAAAGAAATGTGCGAATTGTTACTGTTCAAATAATGTTGTCTGTTAAGTAAGTTAATAATAGAGCTTAGCCAAAATTGACCATAATCAGAATTGGTTGTAGAATAGTTACTATACATCACCTCGTACCAGTATGATAACCAAACTATTTCAAATCTGATTAAGATGGTTTAATGATTTAATCCTATTTTGTTTCGTATGTACATACTAACATGGTACCTCAAACTATGTAGAAGATGTACAGTACTCTACAGTTCTGAATAACTTTCCAGATGATAGTCTGTCATGTAAACTATTATTTTTAAATAAATTAATGTACTCAAACTATGTAACTAATATTTTCCTTTCATTGAATATAAAATGTCCTAGATCAAATTCTAAATCTTCATGAGATCAATTTCCATATCAAAACTCAATGGGTTTCTTAGTTTTTCTGTCAAGCTTGCTATAGCGAATACCAGAATCAAAACTTACATAACATTAACTAAAAAAAAGTCAAAAGATTAGCAGAGTAAAATGAATAAGGTTCAGATAAAATCTAAAAATGAAAAACAAAAACTGCGATAGAAAATTGAAGGGATAAGAAAAGGTGTTAAGTAGCTAAGTATTGTGATAATGGAAATATAGCGACTCACGTGCAAATGAGTTTAGTCTCATCTAACGAAGTTAAGCCCTTTTGCTAACTCATTTAGCGGACAAAGTCATCCGCACTATAACAATTTATTGTACCCTTATTATTTTGTGCTTGTATGAAATACGTATGCTTGAATACTGCTTACGGCCTACGCATTTATTCACTCTGCTAATCTTACTACTAACTGATTATTTGATTCGATTACTCATTCATTTCACATGGTATATATATGTCCATGTTATTCATACTCACTCACTCACACAGTCTCGTCTCGCTCGTGCTATGGCTCTCGCTCGCTTGCTTGCCTTTCGGCACAACTCTTCTATGCTTATTTAACGCATCTGTACATTTGGATATACGTGTGTGGTCTCGTAATAAACGTAATCAACACTTCGTGATTTGCCTTCTGAATAATAAACCGTTGAGACGTTAGATAGAACGGTTATCAAGACGAACTGTATACGAAGTTTAAGGATTATATGGAATACCGACCACCACAGAAATAAGCAAGGAAATGTAGAATCGACAATAATCAATTTTTGAATATACAAATTTGGTTTAAGAATTTAAATAACTTTAGTTACAGCAAAATGCAAATTCATTTGAAGTCACTTGTCAAGATTGATTGGTCATTGGGTGGTGATTAATGTCATGTGTGTCATGTCCATATTTAGTGTAGGTCGAATGCTATCGGTCATGTTGCAATGTGGCCTTGGAGCACTAATTCCCTCAAGATTACAGACACACCTTGCTGACGAGTGCCAAGTAGCACGAAACTCGGGTTCAGTGTTTCCTATCGACTACTTCCAAACACCATCTGAAGTCACTTGTTTATAGATTATTCTGAAAGACTTTAAAATGTCAACAAGATGTCCATTATCAGGCAAATGATTTGCAACCATATTGTTGAAAACAAGTTGAAGACTTAGTTTTAATTACTATGAAATAAGCTCGGAGATGGGAACATTAACTCTTCATACTATCTAATTTATGGACATAAACATGTACATACAAACTGGTAAACCAATTTGGAGGTGATTTGTGGCAGATATATGTCCACTAATGACTATCTCATCGAATAATTTATTGAGGTACGTTACGTTGGTCAAATAGACAGAAGAGTTTATCATAATTTTTTCTAATATGTTCTAACAAGCCTTCGTTCAGGAGGATCAAGTACGTTAAGTGGTATAGTTTTTTTTTACATCTACCAAACACAAGACACGATGAAACAATCTATGTCTAGCCTTGCAAAATTTATTGCCATAAAACCCTAGATGCTTGTTTTAATTATCTAAAACAAGGGAACAATTATCCATTTCACTTCAGTCTGGTAACATAATTCCCATTTAATTACATCATTTTTTCAACTCTTTGGTTCATTTGATTATTTTTTTTAAAATCATTTCATATTTTTTATCCACCATTTGTTAAAACTAATTTATGTTTAGTTACCCTGTTTCATTCGTCTTATTCCTAATTGTCGTTAGGGTTTGTACATTGCATAACTACTATTCAGAATTTTCTTTAGGATATTCTCTGGATCTTTGTCACACTATGCTAATATTTGTTTATATTATCTTAGGACTGAATTACTGTTTCATATAAAGTGTTGTGGACACTGTCAAATTTTGTTGAGGTCACGAGTCAGTTTGAATTAAAGCATCACTGAATTCCTGGAAGCATTAGACAGCTGTTTCGTTCTAGAATGGGACTTATCAGTATTGGAAATCCACGACTCCGTTACCGAAGATTAAACTCAGAACTTTAGGTATCGCGCGCAAACGTTTACTCTCTAGACCACTGAGCCAAGACCTAGTAGTGTACATTCTAGAATTTAAGTGTCCACTCATGAGCTCGAACATTCATGCTTCAGTCCGTGGGATTGGGATCGTGAATGCACACTATTCAGGAGTTCCATCTTTGGACGAAACCGCTTTACAGCAATTCCAAGTTCTCAATAATTATCAGTATGGGGGTTATGGAGATTATTACGTCTTTGATTGAGATCATGAACCGATTGATGTTAGACCACCAATTTCGGAAACCTGGAAGCATTGGACGGCCATTTCGTCCTATTGTGGGACTCCTCGGCAGTGCGCATCCACGATCCCGCCGCGGGATTCGAACCCAGGGCCTTTGGTCTCGCGCGCGAACGCTTAACCAACTGGACCACTGAGCCGGCATCTCAATAATTCTCCAACTTGTATCGCGTAAATAACATAATCAGTTCAAACATTATTCTCATATACAGTGATTATGAATAATAATTGGTTTAGATAAATGTATTTCACAGGATATGTCCACAAAGTGAAATAATTCAATCGTCCTATTGTTTTAGTAGCCTTTTGATAAATCTTCTGACTGAACGTTTGAATTGGTTTCCTAAGCTTTTCTAATAGGCCTAGACTAAATCTACACGATAACTTGAACTCGAGAGAAAAGACGCGAAACGTCCAAAAACGCTTTAATACAAGGTTAATTTATGTACAAATGGCCTTGCGCTTCTGCAAGGTTCTGGAACCATATTGAACATAACACCGGGATAGTCAATCATCCAATCAGAAATATGACACATGACTTTTTACTCACTAGGTGTTTCTAAGAAACTTCTACTGAATGCTAATTGGATAAGATGTTTTCCAGCGTTTTCAGGGCCCATCTGGGCCTTTTTCGAGGAATATTCCGGATCTCTTCAACACATTTCTTTTAACATTGGATCAAACTTGAGTTATCTTTGTTAAATATTGTCTCAATTAAGATAAAGGAACAAACATGACACCCGCTTGTGTGTTGAATAAACTCTAAATGCGATTATTATGAAGATATATTTTCTGAACTAATATTCTGGATGCTACTGAACAAGTTAATAGGTCGGTGACATTTCTATCAAACAAACTAACTAATTTTCGACATTTTGATAAGTTGAGACAAATTCATATTTCACAGAATTGTCAAGAATGATTTTTTTCACTCATTGAGTTCATGGAAAGTGATAGCGATCGAATAGATAATCAAATGTAATATCATTCAAAAAATGTTGTCGATTCCAACAAATACTCATGACATATCAGGAAGTGTTACTGTATAGAAGTTGTTTAAGTATCTTCACTCTTCATCAAAGATAATCGTGATCTGCAATTAAGGGTGGGTGAACATATACCTAACTGGCTACAGAAACAAATGAATTACAATGATCAAATAAGATTACAGGATAGACAGACATTATCCTTCATTGCGAAACATTTGATTGAGACTAGTCATAAGGTTGACATCAAGTCAGCATTTGTAATGTTGTACAAAAACTTTCAAGAGCGCATACTAAGGTTTATTGAAGCCTTGGCTATACGGAAACTGAAACCCTCTTTATGTGTTCAATATACTGATCTATTATCCAGAGTGGTTATCACATTATTTTTGTGTACTTTATTATTATGTAATAAATAATATAAATATTAATTTATTCTGTCTTTAATCAATAATGGAAGTGGATAGGACATACACTACGGAAATTACCAAACTGCATCATGAGGCAAGCAATAATTTGGAATCCTGTAGGGAAGCGGAAAAGAGGAAGGCCAAAGAATACATTACGTCAGGAAGCAGAAGCAGATATGAAAATGTTAAATAACAGGTGAAAAGAACTGGAGAGGATTGCTCAGAATAGGCTTGGATGGAGAGTGTTGGTGGTCAGCCTATGCTCCTCCACGAGGAGTAACAGACATAATTAAGTTAGTGAATAAATTATTAGGTAAACTGAAGTACAAAATATTATTGTTTCACCTATTTCTGTTCATTACTAAACGGATTCGATTCTTGCTAAGGTCGAAAATTGTATAGAACTTCCTGAAAATTATGTCATTAATGATCCAAACCGATTCACCTGGTAGATTTGCTTAAAAAAACTGGTCTCACAATCGCTTGATCACCAGTTTCATATCTGAAGAGAATGACCCGAGAACATTGTGATAATAATAATTTTTAATTCATACGACAGATATTATGACTATTTACAAAGGCGTATTGTGAAAAGTATTTTATTTTCAGAGGCTATTAGTACAACTGAAAACTGAGAAGCACTGGGTAGCTGTTTCGTCATTGTAAACGACTTGGTAGTGCCCATTCAAGGCAACAACTGTGGTCATATCCATATCTTTCAGTTCTCATCTGAATACCAGATAATTGACCTGGCATCCAAATTTCCAATCAGTTCGTAATATCTTACAACCATAACCCACTGGGACTGATAATACTTATCTAACCATTAACATATTTTAATTACACACTTCACAACTTTTCTCTAGAGCATTGGGAACTCATCTCAAATGTTTTTTTACCAGAAGAATATATCATCGAGATCACGAAACTACGTAAGCAGGGGAACCAATGGAAACAAATAAGTATTGATTATGGGCTTCGTCTCATTACGGGGATCCTCAGCAGTGCAAATCCACGATCCTAATAGGATTGAACACAGAAATGTTGTCTCGCAGCAAGTGCTTAATATTTGGACCACCAACCTAGTTTTCAGTGATTCACATACCTACTGTTATGCAACCATCCCAAATTATCTTAAGCGGGTAAGTGCATAACACCATACTCCACTGTTTAGAACATCCCGAAAGACTTGTGAGTGCGCATTGCCGAGGAGTTTCGATCTCGGGCAAAACCGTTGTACTTCTTGGTTTTCAATAATTATCTAACATAATTTGATTTATAATTTCAATAATATTTAACGGTTTTCATAATTATTATGGAAACCAAGTCAACTTCAGTTATATGAACAGTCTTTATTTGTCAATGTTGAACGTCCGATAATTCTTGATAATCCATAGATTATACCGCATATTATTAGCTATCCAATAGATATAATTCTGGTCGAGGGTGTCCCGTTCTGTTTGCCTGGAAGCAAAACTTTTGCAAGTAGATGTAACCTGAATCGTGGACATACCGGTGTCCTTGCCGTCATATGCTTCTGGCATACATAAGAAGACGAACTCTTCTAGGCAAGCTCGATCAATTACGAAATATAAACTGTATAGTTCATCATATTCTTAAACATTGCAGTCGATGGAAGATAGATAACACTCATATCTTCCATAATAAGAACAATTTCACCACCAAGACGAAGCAAACCGTATGTACAGATTCGAGGAAGCCTATTTTTGTTTACTAATCATCAATAAGTAGGTAAGACTGTGGTTTCTCTAACTCTTGTCTTCGTGAAGTATTCTTTACGATATAAAATATGGATCAGAATACAACAGAGTGTGGAGAGGTGACGGGAACTGTTTACTAAAAGAAGTTCTTTGTAATAGTATTTTTAACTTAACTATATATCCAACTTGTAAATTGATTTTTCCACATTAAATGTTGCTCTTCCCCTACCAGCAATAATGATGCATCAACAAACTTTTGCCCAATTTTTATTTTCGTCTTCTCCGTACTATCATAGCGAGATATACCGATAATTTTAACGGGTAACCGTTTGTGAGAAATAAAAACAATTAAGTGTTTGGTTTATAAGTAACTGTGTTGTTAGGAAAACTTGTAGTACTGTATCAGATTAGACGCTTCGCTAGAATGTTGTGTTGTATATATAAGTTTCTTCACTGTAATAGTGTATTTGGATGGATACTTGTAGTGGATAGAACTGTTTATGACTGTATATTAACAAGTTATATAACATAAATAGTTTAACGCTTAATTGCTTCAACCTACATTTTATAAACACCTACCAACATTCATGTTCATCACCACCATAATTAGGGATCAAAGGTCTCAGAGCTCAGTTTTGCATAAAACTCTGATTATGGTATATTTTTGGCTTGTTAAATGGTGAATTTCACTTGCCCGAGTTTGTATTGTTACAAATAACCACATTAGGCTGACTAAACATTCAACCAGGTTGTAAGCAGCAAATACGTCAAACTACTAATAAACTTGAATAAGAGCTATGTAACAAGCATAAACATTACGAAAATTGACGTGTGACCTAAAAAAATGCTGTTAATAGCTGATAAATAACAAAATCCTAAAATCCTCGACAATATGTAACATGTGCGCGAGAACTTATGGCTTAACGTTCTAACAGTGCCAAGACGTCATGAAACATCAGTTTATAACTGGCTCCTTAAAATTAACTTTATTCATCAAGAAATTTTGTTTTCCTTGACTTTTTTTGTGATTATTTTCATAGATGTTAGTGTAAAAAGCAAACGGAGTGAAACTTCTAAATAATGTAAATAGTTACATTGATATCTATAATAATTATAGTTCCAGTTTACTTAAATTGCTGATTTCAGCAACTAAAGCTGTCGTAATTGACATTAGTTTGTAGTGTTTGACTATGATCACCACTACAGGAAAATTGCGTACCAGAACAGACTAAACCTTCGAGTAAACCAGAAAACAGAAGGTAACTGAAGGTTGTAGTAAGATAATATTTGTTGGCAATCTCGTGGTATCGAAATAATACCGAGATCGTGCCAAAGGAGTACAAGTGGAACTACTGAGCAAACGTAAGTTCGTGCAAGGTCACAATCAACAGAAGGAAGAATAATGGATGTCTTTAGTGCAGTTAAACAAACAAGTACGGTAAAACAATCGCTGGTACAATTGGTTATAATAATAATTGTTTCAATTATACCAATCGGGTTCTCTTGATAAAGGTAGGTCACTACAAGTTATATGTAGGTGAAAAACATTTAACTGGTGTATTTTATATAGAAGTATATGTAAATATAAATCCCTGCATGAAGATGAAGAACAGTAGGGTTATTCCGACCGATCTGACTTGATTTATTTTGATATAAAACCTCAGCGAATGTTTACTTTAATGGAGTGTAATTATAATCACTCATCCCTAAATGGGGTATTGCATCATATCCATTGTTTTTAATGTATGTAATCCTTTTCAGTAAAATGAATAAACACATAAATGACGTTCTATTCAATAATTTAAACATTCATTTATACTATCCAGAATTTCGTGCTCAAACCATTCAAATAAGTTACATCACCGGTATAATATTCACTATCTATTCCACCCAATAATAATAATAGTGCATCACCAAATCTGCCTTTGTCATTACTAGAAATTCAAGTTTAGTTAGTAGGAGAATATAATTTGATCAAAATAACACACCTATTCATCACACATGATGAATGGCATTACAGACTAAATGGAGAGTAACATTGTATATGTTTTCTAGTAATCGATTTAATTAAATAATTTGAGAAGACAAACGAAAACTACTGATCGGGTTATCCATCAAATCACTTGAAATTTGATCGACAGGATATAGTCATGTTGCCGAGACTATAATTTATGGATGAACTAATCAGATTTACGATAATAAGTCCTGAATTTTGGAGCGAAATTAATTCATTCATATGGTTAAATAGAATCAGTTCGTGATGAAAATCTTATATCTAATTCCTAACCCTAACAATCAACTGTATATGCTAATCCTAATTTCTTCACACTGGTTTATAACCCTCATATAGCCATAGTATATAGGTGGACATTCTCAAGGTCAATTTAGTGCCTAACTCCAATATCATGAAATGAGAAGTCAAAATATGAACAGATATGGGATAATGTATTTCAAGTGGATCAGAAAAGTGAATTAGACAGAGACAACAATGCAGCGTTAAAAATAAGCCGGAACTAAGTTAACATCCAATGAAGTAACAAACGAATAAAAAAGTGTATATTTATCAAAAGTTCAACTGTATATTTATGAGTACGTAAAATAAGGCTGCAATAATTGTATAGAAACCAAAAACGGTGTTTGCTGACTAAACCTACCTTGATAAGTAACTAAAAAAATATTCCCAATAGACAAGATCTCAAAGGAACCATTTGATATATCAAGAATGTAATAAGATAAGATGGATTCAGCTATTCAATAGTTGTTCCTATAAATTTAATGTAAATTATGCTTTGTTTAAATAGATTGTTGGTTGAAATGTTGGTGGCATTTTTGAAAGTATTTCACAAATTAGAAGATAATTGCTTGATTTTAATATCGAATACAATTGGGTATAGTAAATAATTTAGTAGAAATTATATTTGTTTGAAGAAGCGCTGGAAATGGATAGGACACATATTGAGGAAAGCACCCAATTGCGTCACAAGACAAGCCCTCACATGGAATCCACAAGGTCAAAGGAAAAGAGGAAGACGAAAGAAGACATTACGCCGGGAAATGGTGATAGACATGAGAAAAATGAATAAGAATTGGATGGAACTAGAAAAGAAAGCCCAGGACAGAGTGGGTCGGAGAATGCTGGTCGGCGGCCTATGTTCCATTAGGAGTAACAGGCCTTAGAAATAGAATAGAAAATATTTGTTTGAATAATTTAAATTTATTGAAATATATTTTGAAACAATGGAATTACAAAGCTTGCAAAGTAAGATCTTGTCCAACCACATTTGTAAACAATGTATTCACTCCGTTTGTTGTATTAGGTGACATATCAAGTACGCCATTCCATTGTAAATTGGTTATTATATTACTTGACTGAACTTAACCAAATGTTTAGTTCTTAATTGTTATGGAACTAATCTGTAGCAGTAAATAAATCCCCGAAATTAAAAGTTTTGTAAATCTTCGATATTTGATGTTGACCGCATTAGTTTTAGTGAACTCACCTAGCTGAAAGTGCTCAGTCATGCTTCCTAACCCGGATCGCGAGTGGGTACTCTGTGCTCAACATATCCTATAATCGCTAGTCAGTTTAGATCGATCACTTTTCGATATATCGATAACCTATCAAATATATCTTCGAAGCTATTCACTTCTGACTTCACTGGGTTGACACTTTTTGATTATAGGTTTTACTGATTAAGGTGTTGTCAAACTCCACATACTTGTGAAATCTTTGAATCTATTTAATTGAAATAATATTGTATATTATTCACTCATATGAACATCGATGATACTTCAACTTAAAGTTGGAAACACTGAATGTAGTCCCGTTAGGTTGATATGATGTTGAACTTATATGATCATTGTAAGTCTGGAACCAATGAATTTAGAAGCAATGAAATTATCATTTTCTAAATTATATTATTACAGTTCAAACTAATGTCCAATTAACTGAACTACTTATATGTGTATATATTAGTTAATTATCCCTTCTCAACTTAAATCAGAAGTATAAACTGATATCTATTCTCAGAAGAGGGGTTTTGTGGAGATTTTAGTAATTTCAATTATTGCCGGCCCAGTGGTTAAGTGCTTGCGCTCGGGACCAGCAGGTCCTGGGGTTCGAACCCCGAGGGACGGTATCGTGGATGCGCACTGCTGAGGAGTCCCACAATAGGACGAAACGGCCGTCCAATGCTTCAAGGTTTTCCATTGTGGTCTAGCTTCAATGGACTCATGATTTCAACAATTAATATTTATTCATTCGTACATAAAATATTCCGTTGATAAAACATATTTAGTGACTATTTATCTAAGAATTTCATGAATAACAAAATAATGTTGCATTTTCAAGGGTCGTTTGAAAACAAATACTATTATATCTTTACTGGGGCTAACTCACAGATCATCAATATGATGTCGTTTAGACATAAATTTCGGGAGTAATATAGATACGAAGTAATTCCAATTGTTGATTTTAGTGATACTGAACACTGTTTATTTCGTAGTTACCTTACATAGATCGTTAAATCCAGTTCAACTCCGCTTCAGATCCAACCAGTATAGGGTAAATAGTGCATCATTTTATTTTCTCATTCGACTAGTTTAAGCCAAAATGGCTTATTATACTTTACTTGGTGTTATCTGACCACGAGTAATCAACCATGATATTTAAACAGAATTCCTCACACTATTATAATATCGATGCACCAATAGCGTCAATTAAATCTTCTCAACAGATCGAAATCGTACTATTTCTTGCACAATCTTCAGAAGCCATGAAACAACTGGAATATGTATTGAGCCATTTCCTAAAGATTTGTTATTCCTATTTACTCGATATCATATTCTCCTTAAATTAATAAATTGTCATTTATGACCAATCAACACAATTTGTTGTTGTTGTAAAGATACATAATTCCGTGAATTTGTATACAAGTTCAGACTATGCATGTGATTATTATGTGTAATGACTAAATCCTATGGGTTATCTTGATCCCAGTTATGTGATCAGTTCTAAGTCTTTTTCTATGTACCTGCCTGTCTATCTTATTTCTCTAGTTTATTAATATTCGAAATACTTAAATTACTGAACATATTTCAGTAGGTTACACTTCCATTCAGATTATACTCGCCTAATATAATTCCAGATTGATTTCATCATATTATCACTGCTTGTAATTGTAGTACATGTCATTATAAACAAAGTACGGTTATGAGGTCTAATTCTAGTGTTAAGCAAATACTATCATTACTGCAGTATGGTCTAGTGTCCATTCGTTCTCATTACACTTCAGTTCTGTAGATTATTGCTGTACACGTCAGTTGGCTTAATTATCTAAATATACACTCGGTAATACTGTTAAATTCTAATCTATTTCTCATCGAATTGTTATCAAGTTTAATTTAGTGATAATTATTGTTTGAGATCGCTTAACGAATATTTTGGGGTCACTTTAAATCTAAATAACAATGCTCTAGGATGCAATAACGTGGGATAATTAATAACTTTAAGCTCCTGTCATTATTTTCTTACTTTTACGAACTTGAGGATGTCAATTTTCTAGACGAAATTTAGTGGTTGTGGACAATGAATCGAACATTCTAGCAACTTAATCACTGAGAAATGAACAGTATTATGAAAGCGAACAAATTAGAGCTAGTTAAGTTACAAGAAATGAAGAGGGTTGGTTTCATGATAGAATCCAAGAGCAACATTTTACGATTGATATTTGTCGATATTCTCTACACTAGTCAGTGTACACTTTTTATTAGCTTTACATTGTATGGATTGAACATTTGAATGAACTCTGTACAGTCATTAAGTTAAACAGACTACTTTAACTTGTCTGTACTATAGACTTTTTCACGTACAACTGAAATATTAGCTTCAATAATACTTCGACGCCTAATCAAAGATCGTGAAGAGCAGATTAGAGAAAACCAGGCTGGTTTTCGACTCGGACGTGGTTGTATAGATCAGATATTCACACTACATCAGGTTCTAGAACACAGACACACATTCAGACGCCCCACAATGGTAGTATTTCTCGACCTTGAGGCGGCATTCGACTCTGTTGATCGTGAGGTTCTATGGCAGTGTTTGTCACTGAAAGGAGTACCAAAGAAGTACATTAACCTTATAAAGGCTCTCTACTCGAACACAACTGGTAGAGTAAGAGCTTATGGCGAACTATCATCAGAATTCATTACCTCAAGTGGTGTTCGTCAGGGCTGTCCACTCTCCCCATTCTTGTTCAACTTTGTCATTGACGTACTTTTAGAGATAACACTCTCCTCATCTAAATTTCCAAGGGTTGAACTTGTACCGGGAGGTTCACTTGTTGACTTAGAATATGCAGATGACAGTTTTATTTGGTGAAGACGCTGACAAAATGCAGTCTTCTGACCACTCTAAGTAACAATGCAAGCATGTTTGGAATGCGATTCTCTCCCTCGAAATGCAAAATGTTGCTTCAGGATTGGGTTACATCGACACCCGAACTAGTGATAGGGAGTGAAGTAGTTGAGTGTGTCGACCGCTTCACTTATCTTGGAAGTCTCATCAGCCCTTGTGGTTTAGTGTGTGACGAAATCTCAGCACGGATACAGAAGGCTCGACTAGCTTTTGCCAACTTGCGTCATTTATGGCGTAGGCGAGATATCCGTCTATCAACCAAAGGACGTGTTTACTGCGCAGCAGTTCATCCCGTCCTTCTTTATGGCACTGAAACATGGCCGGTAAGAGTAGAGGATATTCGTAGGTTACTAGTATTCGATCATAGGTGTCTTCGAAACATTGCTCGTATATCATGGGACCATCGAGTAAGTAACACAGTTGTTAGGAAACGGGTACTAGGTAAGGATGGCAAATCAATTGATGAAGTAGTGAAACTTCATCAGTTGAGGTGGCTGGGACACGTGTTACGTATGCCCAACGACCGACTACCTCGACGTGCTATGTTCAGTGGTATAGGAGTAGGTTGGAAGAAAGCTAGGGGCGGCCAAACCAAAACATGGCACAAGTCCATGAAGTCACTGACAAGTGGACTGAGTCATGTTGGTAGGTGTAGACTACCTGGTTGGGGTCCACGAGATGATAGCAACCGATGGTTAGAGACCCTGAATGACATGGCTCAAAATCGTTTGCAATGGCGCAGGTGCATCTACTCTCTGTGTTCTCCCAAATTCTAATCTTCTGAATTCTTCATGTCCCTTTTTTCCTCTTTCCAAATTTATTTCACTGGATTATACTCTTTAAATAACATCTCCAAACCCTAATCTTCCCGATTACTGCTTATACTCTTATTACCTCTACCACTACGGGATTTGAATCGACAACTGCATCTCTGTGCTAGGGTGGTGTGGCAACTCGAACTGATGTACGTACGTACGAAGTTCTACGTTGTTACTGACTGACTGACGTACAACTGAACATTTAATCTAATAACGTACTCGACGTATGTCTTGAATGTGTACACTGCTTCCGCCTGCTTTAAATTCGATCTGCTGATTGCTTGTAACTGAAGTAAATCATTTCACGAGGCCTCATACCTGGCTTTACGACACCACGCTGTTAAGAATGGTTGATTTAACAGCGGCTTTAGCCTGGGAAGACGATCAAAATTAGTCGGGACCTTTCACCTTTGGATTCAGGTTAGATCGTCGATACGAAAACTGCCTTTGAATTAAATCCTCCTGGTACAATAATATCTGATAAAACCAGTCTCACTAAGGTGATGAGTGAAACTGAACTTGCTGCGGGCACTCCTGTTGCGTAACATGATGTCGACAATGTTTCAAAATGGCACTTGGCAGACTAGATGATTTCCCGTGAAACATGAAATTAAATCTTCACTGAGCTCTTGAAAACCCATGTCTACAGACTAGGCAGGAAGAAAATCGTCCACAGATTTTTGCAGTAAGTATACTTCTCAGTTTGTTGTGTTTATCTATGTATATGTATCCTTAATTATGAGTTGTGGTTATTAATAGCGTATCCGTGCTAGTAACTAGAACGAGCACAATTATTGGGGTAACTATCCATAACTCTTCCTATTTGTCAAGTGATGAATACCAGACGAGCATAAATGGACAACTTGTGGGTTGGACACTATCATGTTATCCTGCCTTTCGTTGCTTTAGGCTTATTACGGTTCCAACAGCTCCGATCAGAATTAATATGTACATATCTAATGTCCGATTTAGGCTGTTGCTGGATGATCCACGAAAAGTTGTGGATGTGTGACCGAGTACCTCGTGAGTGTTCCCTTCATAATTCTCCTCAAATACTGCAAGTGACTTGGTTAACTTACACCTGTGCCAGATCCATTCTTTATAATTAGCTGACATGCTAAGAAATTATTGCTGAGTACATTACCTCCACAACTGCTTTTGGGTGTTTTATTAGTGACTATAAACAGATAAATATCACTATGTCCCCAAAGCGTTCACCTTATTTTCACTCATCTTCGCAAGCACCCGTGTCAGAAAATACGTTACAACTACTTTGACTGACTTTAAAAGCACCAAAAGTGTCTTTATGAATCAACTTTTAAAAAAACGACGGAGCAGAAAGGGGATGTAACCAAACAAGTTTAGACAAATTGGAGGATAAAATGATACAGTTAAAGCAAGATACAGTGGAGGGACCACAATTTATGGACGAACCAATCAGGTCTTGGATTTTGTCGCAAAATTCGTTCATCCGTTTGCCTAAATAGCATTTTGGCATTATAGCTTATGATGAAAAACCCCATTTACTTATTTGAACACATAAATATTGGTACAAGGGGGCACCAGATATATATGCGCAACACAAAACAATGAGAATGGGAAGATAAAAAGAATGTAGGGTGCGTATAGGAAAAAAAGAGAGAACAATAACGACTACAGGTTAGTGTATGGAAATGAAATAACAATAATAATAGTGGGGGAAACGGGAAGGTACAACCAGAATAATTATTTCAGTTAGGGGAGTTACAAACACTTTTTACGAAGAAAGTAAAAGAAGGCTACAGCACGATAGCCACTGGATTCTATTCTGAGCCATATCTGATAACGTTGCTAGCCAATGTGTTGCACCATCTCTCGGACCCCAGCCAGGGAGTCATGAACGACCAACACAAGCCAGTCCTTTGCAGCGTTCTTTCATACTACGACACCATGTCATACACTGACCACCTCTTCGCTTCTTTCAACCAGTCCCAGAGTCGGCAAATAATGCACGACGTGGAATTCTATGAGACGACATTCGTAGAACATGTCCAAGCCACCAAAGTCAATGTTTCAGGATGGTGACACCAATTGCATTATCATCTCTGTGCCCGAACACACGATGCCGAACCTCTGCATTACTAACATGGTGTTGCCACTGGATGTCAGCAATCCTTTGGAGACAACGATAATGGAACACAGAGTCGTATAACATCCTCAACTCGAAGAGGCCAGGTTTCACAAGCATAGAGCAAAACTGCTCTCACTGACGCGTCGTACATCCGGCCTTTTACAGCCAGACTAACATCACGAACGTGCCAAAGGTGGCGCAGATTGGCATAAGCCGCTCTGGCTTTTACTATATGTGAATTGATCTCATCTCAAGAAAAACTCCAAATCTAACGTACAAGTGTAAATCCTAGTAAGTAGGTGGATATTCTAAAGGTCACTTAAGTATCGTTCTAAGGTCGTCCATAAATCAGTCTCACCAATATTATATGTAAAAGACGTTGAATCAATGTTAACTTAACACAATCAACTTGAACACCTGACTCTCGAACACACATTCCTATCTCTCTTTTGAAAAACGACAATTATTTATAAATATTAAGTCTGATAGAACGCAACATTGAATTATTTTCTGTTTTTTAGGATATCTACAAAAGTAATCGGCGATATAACCGAGCAAATTACAAGCATTTTATGTAAACATTCAAAAGAAATAAATTCCAAATTAGAATTCATTATCAACAAAATGAAAAATAACATATAAAATAAACATACAAGTATCGTTAAAACCAAATATAATTTACAAAATACTTAAACAGTATTATGGATTGATATCTATTAAGTTTTCGTCTACTGCTGATTACCACCCCCAATATTTCCTCCAGCTGCATTAGGATCTTGCATACTGGAGAACAGAATGAATAAGAAAACTGCTGGAATAATATAGGTCCACTGGAATCAATGAGAAAAATAGGAAGTATTGCAAATTAATTACTAATCAATCATTTAACTGGATGAAAAAAATGAAGCTTCATCTTGATTCCATTATTAAATTTACAGTTATTTTAAACTAAAAGTTCGATGGCATAACTGAGTGTAATGGTTATCAACGAGTAACTACTAACGTTTGAATAACATACAGATTACCGAGCTAATGGAGAAGGTCGTTCAGCCTGCAATTTTTTAACATCTCATTTGAAGTGATCTATGGATTTTTAGTCATCTTGATCCATACCTTTGATAGTCTGTAGAAGACGGGACACTGAAAAATTACTAATTGATCAGCTATAAGCAACGTAAAATCTGGAAAACATGTTTACCGGTTCAAATTGTGACACAATATCACAATGATGTGAAATTATCAAGATTATTAACAACGTAGTATATATATATATCTTAAACCCTTGTCACTAAATCTCTTCAATCAGTTCGGTTAAAGTTTGATTTATAATATGTTTCTGGACTTGTGTATATTCCTCCGGTTTGTAGAAATCTGCCACATTTCGAATTATACTACTGGTGTTTCCTCAGTATTTTGCTAGATCTACTGAATTTCAATTATAAGTCCTAGAGTCTGTGTTGTGGTTGATTTTACTGTCTGATATAGACCTCATGTAAATAAGCACAGATCGTCAAACAAGGTAAAAAAAATCCACTAGACGTAATAATCTTGATGTCTACAGTCGACCTAATTCTTAGATCAATCAGTCGAGTATAAACACTACAACAGCTGATTCATAGTCAGTGAAATGAAATTCAGACGAAAGGCCAGTGAATCTATGTTTAAGATAATAAACTCAACGAACTCTTATTTTATAGTGAGGGGGCGTTTGGAACAGATAGTGTTAACCAATAAAAGAATGATAAGATGAATTTCAATCATAATGCAGTTAGAGTAATAAAAAGTAAATTGTACGGAACGTACTTGTAAATGAACTGAAGTCTGATAGCCCGGATTTAAAGAAACACCGATAGGAATGGCTGACTAAACGAGACATCACATACGATAACAAAAAAATAAAACTTCAACGGGTTTTAGGATAACCAAACTTTGGGAACTAATGATGCCGAAACCTGTGTAAACACGTCATTTGGATACAAAGCTCGTATACGGCTTTTGAACATATGTTTGTAGTCTTAGATTTAATTCTGTGAACCAGAGTGGTCATTGGACGTGTTATGTTCAGCCGATGTAGTCATGACTGAGACGTGTATTATACGTGAACTTGGAAAAACAATGAAGTTGTCGGGATAAAGCCATATGTTGCATGACAGAAGCAGATCAGCTAAGGGAGCTTATTATTAGTATCTGTCTTTATATGGTTAATTTAATTGTAAACACCATGAACCCTTAATTTGTGACGCCTTTGGTAGTGAGCACAGGCTTAATGGTTGAGCAACTGTAATTAGTGCTATTTTTTGTAGCTTGACTATCGAATTCATTATCCAATATACACTAAGGTCTAAAGTGAAAGCAACTAGTGCCTATTTGTAGGAGCAATGCATTAATGGTAAGCCAAGTAAATATACTCTTAATGAAATTTGATAATGTGCTGCATTTAATTGTAATAGGAAGATGCTGTTACCAGTTTTGAATTAGAAAAATGAGATAGATATCTGTCAAATAAATACCAACTGATTGGTTTTAACAGTATATTTGTCAAAGCACTTGAAAAGACTACCCATTCTGCTAACTTGCATCACGAGAACCACAAGGCTTTATATCATGGGGACAGTGAGTTTTAAAGACGGTGGCCCCCCACTCGGTAGGTTTTAATGGAACAGGCTATAGCTATCAATGGAAACAAAACAGTAAACATTGTATTTGTACGTCGGAGTAGATTCTGTTGTATGACTTACACTTGGGACTTAACAATAAACCAGGAAGCATTGAAATCGAATTTAATTTTTTTGCGTTACATGAGACAGTTGAGGGTAAATAGTGTTCCGATTGTATTTAAAGTAAACATCTGAGTACATATAGAGTCAAACTCAAAAACATCCAAGCACTCATTACAAGTTGAGATCTTGAAACTTTGTTGCAGGCCACTATAAACAATACCTACTATACAGGTTCAAAGCAGAGAAAGTTCAAGAGAGAAACAGTTACCTAGGACATGTGAAAACGAAGTTTAAATAAGTTGAAATAAGTGAAAGACTAGAAACAAAGAAGTCATGTATGACAGTGAACTAATTCCACCGAGAGTAACCTAGATAATGAAACATTTTTGAAACTAAACAGTGAAGGTATTTACTACATTAAACCACATTTTCGACTATAATGCTATCTTAGTAACGAAAATCCTTTCGTGTTTAAAAAATGTGAACATTGGACTGCTTTTTGAACTGCTTTAATTTGTGAACGCAAGCACCACTAATCACAAAACAAACTTCGCTATCCACTTTTTTATTTCATAGTTTACAATGAGCGTCTTAGGATATTCTCAGAAACTTTAGGGATCGAAACCGAATTGTCTACGTCTGAAGATCTAATTATTCTAATTAGCGGTGACCCACAAGGGTTTCTTGCTAACAAACATAGCACTGGCACTCTATATTGATGACTAAATGGGACTAGATCACTAGCACTAAAAATTTCAAAAATTAATATCCGCAATATGGTCTCATCATTATTACTGGAATAAAATATCCATTTCAACAGAAGTTACATTTAATGAAAAAAACTATCTTTTAACTTTTGGTCAACATTTTAAACGTTTTTCATTATGAGACTTTAATTGATCTCTGGCCTAAACAACAAAATACACAACTGAGATCCAGTACAATCACTTACCATTGGAGTAGAAACGTTTCGGTCACTACAGTCAGGCTTGTCGTTTACTATGATCATGGATTTGATATGCAGCAGTTAACTTTGTCGGAGCTTACTTTCTAATTCACAGGATAGCAAGACTCTGATAAATTTATACACATGAACAAATGGTTGGACAGGTTGTCTAACCCAAGAATCGTGGAGAGTAGATTTCAAAAAATCAGAATGACTCTAGTTACAGTGCACCTACGGATAAGATTCTGAACTAGATACGATGACAAGACAGTATGCAGAAACTATGCGTGACATTCTGTAGAAAAAGTAAAAAGTCTTAGTTCCTTTTGTCTGAAACAAATAACAACGGAAACCGTTAGAGGATCTAGTAAAAGAGGATGTGCTAAACACATCTCAGGAAATTCGAGTCCATAAGAAGTATACCCGCCAAAATACTTACATATTTAGCAAAGAAAGAACGATTGTCACTTTGCTCAGCACGAGCCATTTCTTCGCGTTGCTTCTCGAGTTTCTCTAGATACTTTGCAGTTTCAGGACTAAAGAGTAAAAATTGACATGATCAATACCTTGGTCCTAATTTTGGTTTTTGCAATGCTAAACTGATAGATAAATCCGGGAGGTTCATAAAACTGTCAGAAATGTCATATGAGCAATCGTACTTCGGAGTGCTCATATGTATTGCAATTGGGTCCCCGGCGTCATTAACGCTAACTGTGAGCTTTAATCTCATCCTAGAGGCAATAATTTGGCACTTGAACATGCTAGATGAGAAATTCTGTTACCGAACGAATCGAAGCTTCAATATATTCTTCATTTTTAACAGGCATACGAACGCTATACATGTACCCGGCCCTTGCAGACTCCTTGAAAGTTTAGAAATAGAAAGTACATACCTGCAGCTGCTGTTTTTCATCAGTTGAAAAGACGTGACCCCCGGAAACTAAAGTTAGAACTCCAGATGATGATTTAATCGAAGTTCCATCCATTTGACTGAAAGCCCCATCTACTAAATATAAACTAAGGTACATAACCTACTCTCCCTGAACCTATGTTCAAGCGTGTAACCAGAGATATCTAAAGCCTTTTGAATTTAAAACTAAGTTATTATATCGTACTGAAACTGGCGACAATAAAAACGAAAGTATGAGGGTTAACATTGGGCACGACCTTGTGAAGATAAATCTCCCACGCAAATTCTATTATTCAGTAAATAGTTCAAGATGTTCTGGATAGAATGGAAGGTTTCGTTTAATGGGCTTTCGTATCTACAAGCAGCGGATCACCAAGGTCTCCGTGTATTAGCCTAGGTATATTAAAGGTACAAAATGTTGGTGTATCATAGTAAGATGTTGTCATTAGTCTGAAGATGCCACAGGTGTTCGGAGTTTGGCAACGCTTTAACCAGTAGCACCTCTTAATATGAATCGTACCCACCAAGTGAAATCAAAAGACGCAAGCGAGGAGGTTCAAAAACATATTTGACAGGCTATCAATATATCAAGGATGGTCTGATCTAATATGGCTAGCGATTGTAGGGGTTGTTGGGCACGGCGTTCCCACTCGTGATCTGGTGCGGATGCATGACCTAGTGCCTTCAGCCAGGTGAGTCCATTAAAAGTAATCTGGTCAGCATCCAATGTCGAAAACTTACAGAGCTATTTATTTCGGACATTTATTTTCCGCACTCACCCCCCAGGGGGTAGTGATGACCCTAAGATGTGGCGGGCCAGAAGTTTAAACCCAACGAGTTTGTCGTTGGTAAACACTCTTCTGATAGCTTGCTAGGTTTAGCAGCGTCTGGTAATCTTTCCTTAATACAAGGGACTGTAGTGACCTACTTTTATCAAGAGAACGCGAATGGTGTAATGGAAACAATTATTACTATGACCAACTGTACCAGTGATTGTTTTGCCGTACTTGTTTTTTTATCTGCACTAAAGACATCCATTATTCTTCCTTCCGTTGATTGTGACCTTACACGAACTTACGTTTGCTTTGTAACCACACTTGTAACCTGGCACGACCTCGGTATTCTTTCGATACCTAGAGATCGCTAACAGATACATCTCGACTACAGCCATCAACTGCCTTCTGATATTTGGCTTACGGGAGATCTTATCGGTCAACTGGCACAGAGTCTTCCTGTAGTGGTGATCATAGTCAACCGCGACTCGACCATGAAGTATAATATAGTAAAAAAGAAAAAGTACAATGAAAATTTCGGTTCCCCGTAACCTTCATCGTTCATTCTATAGTCTTTACCAGCCGTCCTGGAAAAAAAAAATATATAAGTGCATGCCGAAATACACACAGAGTCGAGGAGATCGGAAGAGTGTATTTGGCGATAACCAATATATCGGGATTCTCTGATCTAATCTGGCTAGCGATTGCGGTTGATGTTGAGCACGGCGTTACCACACGTGATCTGGTGCGGATGCCTGACCGAGCGCCTTCAGCTAGATGAGTTCACTAAAACATATGGTCAGCATCCAATGTCGAAAACTTACAGAGCTATTTATTTTGGAGATTTATTTACCGCTACAACTGTAAGCCCATTGTTGACACCGAATATGACAATCGCATGCTGGAAGGATTATCCCACTCTAATCGTTTCGGATACACTCATATCCTGATTCCAGGAGACTTCACTCCTTCCAACGTCAACTTCGCTGAACACACGTATATTGGAGGTGACAATCCTACACCTCGAGGTGTCTAGTTGGAGTCATCTAATGCTAAGATGTGACAGGTATTCAGTGTTTGACAACGCTTTTACCAGTAACACCTTCTAATATATTCCGTTCCCACCCAGAGAAATCAAAAGACAGAGTCGAGGAGATCGGAAGAGTGTATTTGGCGATAACCAATATATCGGGATTCTCTGATCTAATCTGGCTAGCGATTGCGGTTGATGTTGAGCACGGCGTTACCACACGTGATCTGGTGCGGATGCCTGACCGAGCGCCTTCAGCTAGATGAGTTCACTAAAACATATGGTCAGCATCCAATGTCGAAAACTTACAGAGCTATTTATTTTGGAAATTTATTTACCGCTACAGATCACTCCCTCCCTAGTGGGTTAGTGATGACCCTAAGACGTGGCCAGCCAAAAGTTTAAACCCAACGAGTTTGTCGTTGGTAAACACTCTTCTGATAGCTTACTAAGTGTAGCAGCGTCTGGTTGTCTTTCTTTGCTATATGGGACCGAGGTACAACATAGTTACAACGAAAATTTTGACTCCTCGTAAACTCAATCGTTCTTTTCCAGCCGTCCAGGAAAAGAAAAAAGAAAGCGTAAGTGCATGTCGAAATACACTCGTATGTGCGTAAAAACACAATGTCGGTGAAAAAATGGGAAATATACTCAAGCACACGTAATAGCGTTAAAAAAATGTTTTTTTATGTTTTATTTTTTTTAAATAAAAATATAAATATATAAGCATATTAAAATTGTCTTTTTTTTAAAATAATAAATCGTAAAAAGAAAGATCGAGATAATATAAAATGTCGAGTAGTGCCTTACGTGCAGTAGTCGTTCAGATGTTCTGAAAATCTTAAGCTTCTTCCAGAACGCGTCGTTTTAAGTTTATTTTCTGATGCTGCCGAAGTACGATCGTGTGTGTTGCCTGTCGGTTGAGATATTATAAGTGTAGGAGTCGTGTCGTGCGATTGTGCCGAAGGAAAGTCGATGTGAATAGGACTTCCTTTTAAATACGCTGCTTTGTTGCTGTCGATGCTGATGCTATCGTTCTTCCCGTTATTATCGATTGTATAGTACTTCGGTTCGCGTTGAAGAACTTTGAAAGGTCCTTCGTATGCTGATTCGTAAGGTTGTCGATGCGAGTCTCGATGTCCGAAGATGTGTTTACCATATGGTATGTCAGGTTGAGCGAAAACACCAGTTGATTCAGGTCGAGTGGAAACAGGTTTAACTGAACTTGTAAGCCTGTTAGTGTAGGAGGTTAGATCCATGTTCATTGAAGAGGACGAAGGATCCACGAATTCTCCTGGAAGTCGAAGTGTCGTTCCATAAACGAGTTGAGCCGCAGTGTATCCAATGTCAGCTTTCACTGCATTGCGGATACCTAGTAAGACGAGTAAAAGAGCGTCAGTCCACTAAGAAATCTTTGAAGTTGATAGTGAAGCTTTTAGTTGTCGGTGAAAGCGTTCCACTAACCCGTTTGCTTGTGGATGGTAGGCGGTCGTTCGGAAGCGAGTGATTCTTATTAGTGCAACGGAAAAGTTCAGATTCGAACTGACGCCCACGATCTGTAGTGATAGTAAAAGGGCAGCCGAAGTTTGCTATCCATCGTTCGACGAAGGCGCGGGCCACTGTTTCAGCAGTGATATCCTTGATAGGTGCTGCTTCTGGCCATCGAGTGAAACAGTCAACGCAGGTTAAGAGATGAGAGTATCCATTTGAATCTGGTAAAGGTCCTACCAACTCCAGATGAACATGGTCGAAACGAGAATCGGGAGTTTTAAATGAGCCTAAGGAACATTTATTATGTCTGATAGCCTTAGATATCTGGCAGCTTACACAGAAGAGTGCCCACTCCCTCACGTCTTTATTCATGCCAGGCCAGCAAAACCGTTCTGCTATAAGCTTGATCGTTGCACGAACACCTGGACGAGAAAGTTTGTGCAATGCATTGAAGACATTGCGTCGATAATGTTTCGGCATGATTGGGCGATCTCTACCTGTAGATGTGTCACAAAGCATGGTTTATTTACCTGTTCCAATCTCTCCGATGCGTAGCTTGAGGATTCTTGAGGATAACTCGTGCTGGAGATCAGTGTCTTCTTTTTGAAGCTGGGCGAGTTTCAGGGGGTCGATTCCTTGGAAACTGTTCACGGAGGTTATTCGAAACAAGGCGTCTGAGACTATATTGTTTGCTCCAGAAATGTGCTGAATGTCTGAAGTAAACTGCGAAATGTAGTCCAGTTGTCGAAACTCACGAGGCGAGTACTTGTCTGAAGAGGAGCTCAAAGAGAAAGTAAGAGGCTTATGGTCAGTGAAAAGGGTGAATTCGCAGCCTTTGATATAGTGTTGAAAATGCCGCACAGCACAATACATAGCTAGGATTTCCCTACCGAATGTGCTGTACCTCGATTCAGTGTCTAGCAGCCGTCTAGAGAAAAATGCCGAAGATTGCCAAGAGTGGTTAACCCATTGTTGTGAGACTCCTCCGATTGCTTAGTCGGATGCGTCTACTGAGATACTAATGGGTGCTTCAGTGTCCTGATGTGCAAGCATTGTTGCTTTAGCGATAAGTTCCTTAACTGTGGAGAATGCTTTTCGTGCGGTGTCGTCTAGATTGATGGATTTCGCATTTCCACGAAGTTGGTCGGTAAGAGATTTCATGAGTTACGTGCATTTCAGTATGAATCGTCTATAGAAACTTACAAGGCCGTTAAACGTGCGTAATTGCTTGACGGTGGTCGGTTCTGGGTAATCCAGAATGGCCGCCACTTTGGTTCTAAGGGGTCGGATACCTTGAGCATCGGTAGTGTGTCCCAGAAAGTCTAATGAGTCGGTTCCAATTTGGCATTTCTGAACGTTTACAGTAATGCCATGTTTTTGTAGTCGTTCGAAAACAAGATCCAGACGCTTGAGATGTGTTTCTCTGTCCGGACTTGCGATTAGACAGTCGTCAACATACGCGTGTACGAAATTGAGACCTCGAAAAACGTCGTCTATGAATCTTTGGAATGTTTGAGCAGCATTTCTTAGACCGAAAGGCATTCGCAAAAATTCATAGTGTCCGAAGGGAGTTATATGAGCTGTTTTCGGAATATCTTCAGTAGTCATAAGGATTTGGTCATACGCTTTAACCAAGTCGATTTTCGAAAAGACAGTTGTACCTTTCAATGTAACGATAGATCGCCCACGTGAAGTACTTCCTTACAGGGTGTGTGACCGTTTACGGTTGTTACGAAATTTAAGATAACTTGTGAGTGTATGATATAACTCTGTAATGTCATTCTGGGTCGTTTGAAGCTTTTCTTTGACTGAAAAATCTCGACGTTAAATGATTTGGTGTTTTCTAAGGTGCGGTCAGCAGATGAAGCTAGCTCGTCTAAGGCATTGTTCGGGAACGAGACCAGAACTGCTTGCACCTGTTGGGGAAGTTTTGACAAGAAGAGTTGTTTGAATAGACCTTCGTCGAAAGTTCTTGGGCCTATAACCTCTCTCATCCGTTGCAACATATCCGTCGCGGAACCGTGTTGCAGGTCGATGTTATTGAAGAGTTGATCTAACCTTTGTCGATAGGTTAGGTCTACTCGATTAGGAATAGAACGTTTTAAGATTTCGTAAGGGTCGGAAACATCACTAGTAAACATACTAAGTGTTACGTACCTGTTGAATCCGCGCGGTTGTGCCATGACTACTGCGAGGAACTGTGCACGTGTGTCGATCACGCCGTGCTCATGGAAGTCGGCTTCTGCGTAGCAGAACCAGGCTTCGATGTTGTCGGGCCAGAAAGGCATCAGTTGGAACGAAGGCGGGGACAAAGTCTTAAGCTTGAGTACTTTAGGTGTCTGTTCAGTCATGATGAAGTATGAAGTACGAGAATGAACGAGGGGAAAAAATATATATCCGGGAAAAAACACGAAAAAAAATCACAATGTCTAAAAAAAATAAAAAAATAAGGCAATGATATATAAAAATCCCAAAAAGGAACCGACTCACAGTTGCAATTAGGTGTACCAGATCACGTCGGTCTCACCAATGATGATGTCACAGGTATTCAGTGTTTGACAACGCTTTTACCAGTAACACCTTCTAATATATTCCGTTCCCACCCAGAGAAATCAAAAGACAGAGTCGAGGAGATCGGAAGAGTGTATTTGGCGATAACCAATATATCGGGATTCTCTGATCTAATCTGGCTAGCGATTGCGGTTGATGTTGAGCACGGCGTTACCACACGTGATCTGGTGCGGATGCCTGACCGAGCGCCTTCAGCTAGATGAGTTCACTAAAACATATGGTCAGCATCCAATGTCGAAAACTTACAGAGCTATTTATTTTGGAGATTTATTTACCGCTACAACTGTAAGCCCATTGTTGACACCGAATATGACAATCGCATGCTGGAAGGATTATCCCACTCTAATCGTTTCGGATACACTCATATCCTGATTCCAGGAGACTTCACTCCTTCCAACGTCAACTTCGCTGAACACACGTATATTGGAGGTGACAATCCTACTGAATCTCCGTTCTTCAACCCCATGGATGATCTTGGATTATTCGAAAACCTGAAGTTAGCAACACGCCAGAGAATTAGTCAGATGCCGTCAGACTTAGATAGCACTTTTACAAACGAGGAATTCTTAATAGACAACCTCTCAATCCTGGCTCCCCTGAGTAAAGATGGTCGTGTCGTCATAGCCTTCAATTTTATCAGCAAAACTGAACTAAAACATCTAACCAACAACGGGCGTTGAAATTTCAAACGGTTGGATGTGTTAATTTGACAGGTCGATCTACAACAGGTGGACTGGGAAGCTCACCCTAAACTTGATGTGGACTCTCATTGGGACTTCTTACTGCACAAAATCTTACGTGCTACAAAGTAGTCTGTCCCACAAACGATCCCCAAACATTACACGCAACCCACAGTCATCAAGAATCTCACTTTTTGATTACCAAGACATAAAAGGCACTGTTGGGGGGAATATAAACGAACTAGTGACAAAAGTACATATGAGAAATTCAAACAAGCAAGGAACCAATGCAAAAAAGCAGTAAAAGAGGACAGACTTCGGTATCAAACAAAGCTAATCGATCACTTTGTCTCCAGTCCCAAAAGCGTGTTCTGTGGTGCAGCCTCTACTCGACAAGCTAAGACCGCAGTTTCTCAACTGTTAGTTTCTAATCGCCCAACTAACAACTAACCGCGACGCCGCTGAATGTCTGGCAGAACATTAATGCCGTGCATTTCAACCGACCTACACTAACTATATTAATGTGAGCTTGACCTGAAAACTCGTCTAAGGCGTTGTTATGAAACGAGACCAACACAGCTTGCCCCTGTCGCGGAAGTTTGGATAAGAAATGTTGTTTGAATAGGCCATCATCGAAGGTTTTTTGGCCGATAACCTCTTTCATTCTTTGCAACTCGTCTGTCGGGGAACCGTGTTGCAGGTCGATGGTACTAAGGAGTTGGTCTAG
Organism: Schistosoma intercalatum; assembly: GCA_944470365.2. Classification (NCBI taxonomy): domain Eukaryota; kingdom Metazoa; phylum Platyhelminthes; class Trematoda; order Strigeidida; family Schistosomatidae; genus Schistosoma; species Schistosoma intercalatum. The sequence continues at coordinate 40,602,811 of OX103726.1, forward strand.
CCTTTGTCTATCGATCAGGTCTCCACGTTTAAGGATAGCTCGTTTAATTGTTTCGTATGGTCCAGAAACACCACTACTAAACATACTAGGTGTTACGTACCTGTTGAACTCGCACGATAGTGCTTTGACTACTGCGAGAAATTGTGCACGTGCGTCGTTCACTTTATGCTCGGAGAAGTCGGCTTCTGCGTAGCAGAACCAGGCTTCGATGTTGTCTGGCCAGAAGGACATCAGTTGGAACGAAGGTGGGAACATAGTCTTTAGCTTTAGTACCTTGGGTGTCTGTTCAGTCATAGTGAAATATCAAGTACGAGAATGAACGAGTGAAAAAATGTATATATCCGAAAACACGGGAAAAATATCACAATGTATAAAAAAACTAAAACAAGGCAAGGATACATAAAATCCCGAAAAGGAACAGACGCAGTTCGAGCTTGTTGACAAAACATATATGGTTGACCATATCAAAAGCTTTTGAGAAGTCAAGACACATGATATCAACTTTTCCCTTGATATCAAGGATAGCTGTCCATCTGTCCACCACACTTAGCAGGTTGGTTGTACAAGAACGACCCTTCCTGAAATCGTGCTGTCGGGATAAGAAGTTTATGGATATTAAGTAGTCGTGTGGATCGTGGCATATCAGGGGCTCTACAATTTTTGAGGGTATAAAGAGCACTGATACAGGTCGGTAGCTTGAAGGTCCGTTTAGTCGACCTCCTATGAAAAGTGATGTGAGCAGGCCTTCCTTGTTCTGGTAATCTGCCTAAGCTTGGTGAATGTGAGAACATCACTCTGGGCAGTGTAGCCAAGATTGAACTTTCTTCTCTTGATATAGCGGAATGAACCATATCCGGGTAGGAGAAGTTTCTTTTTTAAGTGCTTCAGTTTCCGGTATACTAAGTCAGCACCCACTCTCGATTCCGAAGGACTTTTGGGGTTTCAGGTCAAGCTCACATTAATATAGTTAGTGTAGGTCGGTTGAAATGCACGGCATTAATGTTCTACCAGACATTTAGCGGCGTCGCGGTTAGTTGTTAGTTGGGCGATTAGAAACTAACAGTTGAGAAACTGCGGTCTTAGCTTGTCGAGTAGAGGCTGCACCACAGAACACGCTTTTGGGACTGGAGACAAAGTGATCGATTAGCTTTGTTTGATACCGAAGTCTGTCCTCTTTTACTGCTTTTTTGCATTGGTTCCTTGCTTGTTTGAATTTCTCATATGTACTTTTGTCACTAGTTCGTTTATATTCCCCCCAACAGTGCCTTTTATGTCTTGGTAATCAAAAAGTGAGATTCTTGATGACTGTGGGTTGCGTGTAATGTTTGGGGATCGTTTGTGGGACAGACTACTTTGTAGCACGTAAGATTTTGTGCAGTAAGAAGTCCCAGTGAGAGTCCACATCACGTTTATGGTGAGCTTCCCAGTCCACCTGTTGTAGATCGACCTGTCAAGTTAACACATCCAACCGTTTGAAATTTCAACGCCCGTTGTTGGTTAGATGTTTTAGTTCAGTTTTGCTGATAAAATTGAAGGCTATGACGACACGACCACCTTTACTCAGGGGAGCCAGGATTGAGAGGTTGTCTATTAAGAATTCCTCGTTTATAAAAGTGCTATCTAAGTCTGACGGCGTCTGACTAATTCTCTGGCGTGTTGCTAACTTCAGGTTTTCGAATAATCCAAGATCATCCATGGGGTTGAAGAACGGAGATTCAGTAGGATTGTAACCTCCAATATACGTGTGTTCAGCGAAGTTGACGTTGGAAGGAGTGAAGTCTCCTGGAATCAGGATATGAGTGTATCCGAAACGATTAGAGTGGGATAATCCTTCCAGCATGCGATTGTCATATTCGGTGTCAACAATGGGCTTACAGTTGTAGCGGTAAATAAATCTCCAAAATAAATAGCTCTGTAAGTTTTCGACATTGGATGCTGACCATATGTTTTAGTGAACTCATCTAGCTGAAGGCGCTCGGTCAGGCATCCGCACCAGATCACGTGTGGTAACGCCGTGCTCAACATCAACCGCAATCGCTAGCCAGATTAGATCAGAGAATCGCGATATATTGGTTATCGCCAAATACACTCTTCCGATCTCCTCGACTCTGTCTTTTGATTTCTCTGGGTGGGAACGGAATATATTAGAAGGTGTTACTGGTAAAAGCGTTGTCAAACACTGAATACCTGTGACATCATCATTGGTGAGACCGACGTGATCTGGTACACCTAATTGCAACTGTGAGTCGGTTCCTTTTTGGGATTTTTATATATCATTGCCTTATTTTTTTATTTTTTTAAACATTGTGATTTTTTTTCGTGTTTTTTCCCAGATATATATTTTTTCCCCTCGTTCATTATCGTACTTCATACTTCATCATGACTGAACAGACACCTAAAGTACTCAAGCTTAAGACTTTGTCCCCGCCTTCGTTCCAACTGATGCCTTTCTGGCCCGACAACATCGAAGCCTGGTTCTGCTACGCATAAGCCGACTTCCATGAGCACGGCGTGATCGACACACGTGCACAGTTCCTCGCAGTAGTCATGGCACTACCGCGCGGATTCAACAGGTACGTAACACTTAGTATGTTTACTAGTGATGATTCCGACCCTTACGAAATCTTAAAACGTTCTATTCCTAATCGAGTAGACCTAACCTATCGACAAAGGTTAGATCAACTCTTCAATAACATCGACCTGCAACACGGTTCCGCGACGGATATGTTGCAACGGATGAGAGAGGTTATAGGCCCAAGAACTTTCGACGAAGGTCTATTCAAACAACTCTTCTTATCAAAACTTCCCCAACAGGTGCAAGCAGTTCTGGTCTCGTTCCCGAACAATGCCTTAGACGAGCTAGCTGCAACTGCTGACCGCACCTTAGAAAACACCAAATCATTTAACGTCGAGATTTTTCAGTCAAAGAAAAGCCTCAAACGACCCAGAATGACATTACAGAGTTATATCATACACTCACAAGTTATCTTAAATTTCGTAACAACCGTAAACGGTCACACACCCTGTAAGGAAGTACTTCACGTGGGCGATCTATCGTTACATTGAAAGGTACAACTGTCTTTTCGAAAATCGACTTGGTTAAAGCGTATGACCAAATCCTTATGACTACTGAAGATATTCCGAAAACAGCTCATATAACTCCCTTCGGACACTATGAATTTTTGCGAATGCCTTTCGGTCTAAGAAATGCTGCTCAAACATTCCAAAGATTCATAGACGACGTTTTTCGAGGTCTCAATTTCGTACACGCGTATGTTGACGACTGTCTAATCGCAAGTCCGGACAGAGAAACACATCTCAAGCGTCTGGATCTTGTTTTCGAACGACTACAAAAACATGGCATTACTATAAACGTTCAGAAATGCCGAATTGGAACCGACTCATTAGACTTTCTGGGACACACTACCGATGCTCAAGGTATCCGACCCCTTAGAACCAAAGTGGCGGCCATTCTGGATTACCCAGAACCGACCACCGTCAAGCAATTACGCACGTTTAACGGCCTTGTAAGTTTCTATAGACGATTCATACTGAAATGCACGTAACTCATGAAATCTCTTACCGACCAACTTCGTGGAAATGCTAAATCCATCAATCTAGACGACACCGCACGAAAAGCATTCTCCACAGTTAAGGAACTTATCGCTAAAGCAACAATGCTTGCACATCAGGACACTGAAGCACCCATTAGTATCTCAGTAGACGCATCCGACTCAGCAATCGGAGGAGTCTCACAACAATGGGTTAACCACTCTCGGCAATCTTCGGCATTTTTCTCTAGACGGCTGCTAGACACTGAATCGAGGTACAGCACATTCGGTAGGGAAATCCTAGCTATGTATTGTGCTGTACGGCATTTTCAACACTATATCAAAGGCCGCGAATTCACCCTTTTCACTGACCATAAGCCTCTTACTTTCTCTTTGAGCTCCTCTTCAGGCAAGTACTCGCCTCGTGAGTCTCGACAACTGGACTACATTTCGCAGTTTACTTCAGACATTCAGCACATTTCTGGAGCAAACAATGTAGTCTCAGACGCCTTGTTTCGAATAACCTCCGTGAACAGTTTCCAAGGAATCGACCCCCTGAAACTCGCCCAGCTTCAAAAAGAAGACACTGATCTCCAGCACGAGTTATCCTCAAGAATCCTCAAGCTACGCATCGGAGAGATTGAAACAGGTAAATAAACCATGCTTTGAGACACATCTACAGGTAGGGATCGCCCAATCATGCCGAAACATTATCGACGCAATGTCTTCAATACATTGCACAAACTTTCTCGTCCAGGTGTTCGTGCAACGATCAAGCTTATAGCAGAACGGTTTTGCTGGCCTGGCATGAATAAAGACGTGAGGGAGTTGGCACTCTTCTGTGTAAGCTGCCAGATATCTAAGGCTATCAGACACAATAAATGTTCCTTAGGCTCATTTAAAACTCCTGATTCTCGTTTCGACCATGTTCATCTGGAGTTGATAGGACCTTTACCAGATTCAAATGGATACTCTCATCTCTTAACCTGCGTTGACTGTTTCACTCGATGGCCAGAAGCAGCACCTATCAAGGATATCACTGCTGAAACAGTGGCCCGCGCCTTCGTCGAACGATGGATAGCAAACTTCGGCTGCCCTTTTACTATCACTACAGGTCGTGGGCGTCAGTTCGAATCTGAACTTTTCCGTTGCACTATTAAGAATCACTCGCTTCCGAACGACCGCCTACCATCCACAAGCAAACGGGTTAGTGGAACGCTTTCACCGACAACTAAAAGCTTCACTATCAACTTCAAAGATTTCTTAGTGGACTGACGCTCTTCTACTCGTCTTACTAGGTATCCGCAATGCAGTGAAAGCTGACATTGGACACACTGCGGCTCAACTCGTTTATGGAACGACACTTCGACTTCCAGGAGAATTCGTGGATCCTTCGTCCTTTTCAATGAACATGGATCTAACCTCCTACACTAACAGGCTTACAAGTTCAGTTAAACCTGTTTCCACTCGACCTGAATCAACTGGTGTTTTCGCTCAACCTGACATACGATATGGTAAACACGTCTTCGGACATCGAGACTCGCATCGACAACCTTACGAATCAGCATACGAAGGACCTTTCAAAGTTCTTCAACGCGAACCGAAGTACTATACAATCAATAATAACGGGAACAACGATAGCATCAGCATCGACAGCAACAAAGCAGCGTATTTAAAAGGAAGTCCTATTCACATCGATTTTCCTTCGGCACAATCGCACGACACGACTCCTACACTTATAATATTTCAACCGACAGGCAACACACACGATCGTACTTCGGCAGCATCAGAAAATAAACTTAAAACGACGCGTTCTGGAAGAAGCTTAAGATTTTCAGAACATTTGAACAACTACTGCACGTAAGGAACTCCTCGACACTTTATATTATCTCGATCTTTCTTTTTACGATTTATTATTTTAAAAAAAAGACAATTTGAATATGCTTATATATTTATATTTTTATTTAAAAAAAATAAAACATAAAAAAACATTTTTTTAACGCTATTACGTGTGCTTGAGTATATTTATCATTTTTTCACCGACATTGTGTTTTTACGCACATAGGAGTGTATTTCGACATTCACTTACACTTTCTTTTTTCTTTTCCTGGACGGCTGGAAAAGAACGATTGAGTTTACGAGGAGTCAAAATTTTCGTTGTAACTATGTTGTACCTCTGTCCCATATAGCAAGGAAAGACAACCAGACGCTGCTACACTTGGTAAGCTATCAGAAGAGTGTTTACCAACGACAAACTCGTTTGGTTTAAACTTTTGGCTGGCCACGTCTTAGGGTCATCACTAACCCACTGGGGAGGGAGTGATCTGTAGCGGTAAATAAATTTCCAAAATAAATAGCTCTGTAAGTTTTCGACATTGGATGCTGACCATGTGTTTTAGTGGACTCATCTAGCTGAAGGCGCTCGGTCAGGCATCCGCACCAGATCACGTGTGGTAACGCCGTGCTCAACATCAACCGCAATCGCTAGCCAGATTAGATCAGAGAATTCCGATATATTGGTTATCGCCAAATACACTCTTCCGATCTCCTCGACTCTGTCTTTTGATTTCTCTGGGTGGGAACGAAATATATTAGGTGTTACTGGTAAAAGCGTTGTCAAACACTGAATACCTGTCACATCTTAGCATTAGATGACTCCAACTAGACACCTCGAGGTGTAGGATTGTCACCTCCAATATACGTGTGTTCAGCGAAGTTGACGTTGGAAGGAGTGAAGTCTCCTGGAATCAGGATATGAGTGTATCCGAAACGATTAGAGTGGGATAATCCTTCCAGCATGCGATTGTCATATTCGGTGTCAACAATGGGCTTACAGTTGTAGCGGTAAATAAATCTCCAAAATAAATAGCTCTGTAAGTTTTCGACATTGGATGCTGACCATATGTTTTAGTGAACTCATCTAGCTGAAGGCGCTCGGTCAGGCATCCGCACCAGATCACGTGTGGTAACGCCGTGCTCAACATCAACCGCAATCGCTAGCCAGATTAGATCAGAGAATCCCGATATATTGGTTATCGCCAAATACACTCTTCCGATCTCCTCGACTCTGTCTTTTGATTTCTCTGGGTGGGAACGGAATATATTAGAAGGTGTTACTGGTAAAAGCGTTGTCAAACACTGAATACCTGTCACATCTTAGCATTAGATGACTCCAACTAGACACCTCGAGGTGTAGGATTGTCACCTCCAATATACGTGTGTTCAGCGAAGTTGACGTTGGAAGGAGTGAAGTCTCCTGGAATCAGGATATGAGTGTATCCGAAACGATTAGAGTGGGATAATCCTTCCAGCATGCGATTGTCATATTCGGTGTCAACAATGGGCTTACAGTTGTAGCGGTAAATAAATCTCCAAAATAAATAGCTCTGTAAGTTTTCGACATTGGATGCTGACCATATGTTTTAGTGAACTCATCTAGCTGAAGGCGCTCGGTCAGGCATCCGCACCAGATCACGTGTGGTAACGCCGTGCTCAACATCAACCGCAATCGCTAGCCAGATTAGATCAGAGAATCCCGATATATTGGTTATCGCCAAATACACTCTTCCGATCTCCTCGACTCTGTCTTTTGATTTCTCTGGGTGGGAACGGAATATATTAGAAGGTGTTACTGGTAAAAGCGTTGTCAAACACTGAATACCTGTCACATCTTAGCATTAGATGACTCCAACTAGACACCTCGAGGTGTTAGACAATGTTACTGGGCACTATACGTCTTCATCAAGATTGGTAAACTCTTGGGTGTACCAAACAAGATTGTAGGTATAAGGCCACTCCACCCCCATTCCTGTTTTTCAATTGTTGCAAGATAATGACATCCCGTGTATTGCTAGCTCCTGGTCCGTAATTTGACGTGTCCACGTTTCAGATATTCCTATCAGAAGAGTATTATTTACATTACCTTCATCAGCTGATGTGTAGAATTCCCTTCCTTCTTAGCTGGTTTCACCAATATGTTTTCGAGATTCAAGGACTGCTTGATGAATTTCCATTCCCCAATATCAAAGTTTGTATGGTCAGGACCCGAGTTTTCTGACATACCTTGCACAGTGATATTTCTTTCGCCATCTGCCTGCATTAAAAAACAAGGAAACCTTAAATTCTGACCCTTTATTTGTTTGCTTCGCTCAATTTGCTTGAAATGATAAAGGTGGAAATTTGTTATCTTTTCAAGGTCAACCCAAGGTCGTATGTCAGCTGAAAGTATGTTTCTCATCTTCTGTAATTTGCTTAGACAACGCAGTATCTGGCTTCGTTTGCCCTGAGTGTCTGGAGTCTTTCTCAAATTCAGACTCACTTATGGTGCATTTCGAATCGTTACATGGAAGTCTGTCTGTAAGTTTCGTAATCACCAGATTCAGAATTGAGATTATAATTTATGAGATAACTTGTCGATCCAGATTTTCAGATTTGCCTATTGAGAACAGAAAGCCTATATCCTGTGCCAGTCTTCTTCTAGTAATCTCCCGAAATTGTCAAGTTTTTGTTGAATGAGTTTTTTGAAGGGGCAGACGTCTTTGGTGCACACCACTTCGCTTAACAGGTCCCAAGAATTAATGACTCACTGTGAAAGCCTGTGTACCACGCGTATTTTGCTCTCCCTTGAATTTTGTACTCGCCTGCTGTGTCTAGGTCATCATGACCTTAAATCATATATAGTAGGAAGGGAAAAGAGGATATATTAGTTCCGAATTCATTTTATAGTATTCTGTACATTAAAATCAAATCACCCCTCAATCTGTGATAGGACAGGATAAAGAAGCCCAGCTTCTCAAGTCTCTCTGCAGATGGCAAACCTCGGTGCTGTGGAGTTGCACGGGTGGCTGCTCTCTGTACTTTTTCCAAGATTCCAGAGTCACATTTTAACCAGGAGCTTGCATTTTGAACGCAGTTCTTAAGTCTAGACCTAATCCAGGTTGTGTGTATTGTGTTGGAAATATTAGCATCCAACTTGGTATATGTCCGCCTTAAGGTTCATAGGGTCCTGAACTCTTTATCTGCGACCGCGCGTCAGTGGGCCGTGGTCTTAAGATCATGACTCATTCTTACCCCAAGATCGTTGTTAGACCGGAGAACGAGCATCAACTCTTCCCGTATTTTGTACCGAATTACCTTTTTGTCCTCAATGTGCATGCACTTAGCCGCGTTGATAGGCATCATGCATTTTTAGACCAGCTAATGAGAATGTATAAGTTCGCCTGAAGTTCACATGCATCTGCGTCTTCTGTTATCTCTCTCTGGATTTTTACATAAGCGTATAGTAGCATCAGGGGCTCTTTTATACTTTTGAGTTCATTCGCACGCAGTACAAAAATGAACATAGAATAGTGTCTTACGATATTCCACTAAGTACTGGTTTCCGGGTGGAGCATTCGAAATTTATTCTTTCTGTCTACGAACTACCAAAAAATTCTTTGCCCACTTTAATAGAGGTCTGGCGATTCTTAGATTTTGTAGCTTCACGAGCCATTTATTATTCGGCATTTTATCAAATACTTTGCTGAGGTCTGTGTAGAAAGTAACCACTGATTACCCATTATTTAGAGATACTCCATTTTTCTCTTGCTATAAAGAGGTTTTTCGTGCAAGGCGATCCTCCCCTAAAACCAGGTTGTTCTCTGTTTAACGAGTTCTTGGTTTCCAAGACTGTCATTGTGGCTTTTTTGAGTATTCTTTCCTGTATTTTAACTATGACACTGGTGAGGCTGACAGATCCTGTTTTATGAATCGGAGTGACAATTTCGTTCCCCCAGTCCATAGGTAACTCACCTCGCCCAAGTGACATATTGAATATTGTCATCAGCAGGGCATAAATTTATTGTGAAATTTGTCTCAAGATTATATGATGCAGTTCATCCGGTTCTGTTGATTTTTCTGTACCTAAAGTCCCAATTACCTTCAGTAAGTTGTTCTAATCAAAGTACGCAGCAAGTGGCCGATTTTCTGACTTTTTCGTTGAGTCTAATTCTTCGTTTAAATGTGGCTCCTGAGTAGAAACTGTCTTGAAGTAGTCCGCTATGTCTTCTGCTTTGTTTTGATCTTTATCATTTGAGATTCACTCCCTTTTGTAATTAGGTTGGGGATCCAATGATACGTTCTTGTTCTTCAGTTTATGTACGATAACAGTCCCTCCGGCCGCTTGATTACAGATCGTGCCAACTGCTTTTCATATTTCCACTGAGGTGTCTGGATTGTGGCAGTACATTTATTCTGAATAAACCTGTGGCGTTCCAACGTATTTGTTTTGTAAAGGCTGATTGCGACGCCCCAACATGTTTTCTTCTGTCTTAGTGAACGTGGAATCTTTATTTACACAGGAATGACCGTTCTTTTTATTCTTTGTGACTGTTCAAGGCATAAATGGCTGAATTACTTGATTGTACAACCGCCATAAATAATAGGTGGTGGGAACGTTATTTGACTAGCATCATCATTATGTGTAGTGACTAAGTTCAAGAGATACGAGGAGTTTCGTATCTTGTGGGATCTCTAATGTGCTGAGATAAAGCTAGGACGATTGTGGTTCCCAACAATTTGTAATCAAACGACGTTCTCGATGCTCCTACTTCTAAGCTACCCTAATTTATAGAGAGTGCATTAAAGTCACCTACCATAAGGCTGTTACACCTGTTTGACTAGGATTTAAGTTTATTCAAGGGGAAGTAATCCATTAAACATTCTGGACTGCGCCATACTGCAACAAATTCAATGTCTTGCCCTTTACATTCCAACCAGTGGTGCTCTATTTCTCACTTCCCTGAATCGCGTGCCATTGTTTGGGGAGCTCGTATGGTTAGGGCGCTTTTCATATACAGGATAACCCCACCACCCCTACAGTTTAGTCTGTTATGCCTACAAAGTAAGAAACCAAGCAATTGAATTTCACTATCATGCACTACTGACATTAGCCATGTTTCTGAGATAAAATCAGTTTTTGTGTCCACCATGTCATGGTTAAAAAAAATCCTCACTGCAGTGGGGATTTTTATTTCACGTTATGATATCCCTCCGTTTTCATCAGGAAACTGTTAAACGTGAGTTCATGAACATATAACCTCACTTTATGGTCTTGTTTCACTTATCAACGAACCGAGTACACTGTGGCATGTGCTAAGTTTTTAAGTTTAAGCAACTGCTTCATCTTTAAGTTACTTGACACTCAACCATTAATTTGCAAATGTGTGTGCGATATGCACACTTTGCGGCAAATAGATATTACTGCAATCAAATAATAGGTGGTTTAAAGCCTAGCACATGAACCTGTTTTGCATATTTCTCGGCCACAGTAGAATCAAATTCAATCCTTACTGTTTATGCAGAATCATCACCTACTTCTTTATTGCCAAAATATATTCACGTCTAAAAGAGTAACTGAAAATGAAAGAACTGCCACAATTCGTTGACACTTAGGGGAATTGGGCCTTCTGGTAAAGTGTAAAAGTACTTACTAGGATTTTAACGAATCCTGACGTTGGTGAATCAAGACTTCTAGTCACGTGGACCGACGTTTTTTATGGTAGTCTATATATAGTATTCCTTGATATTCATCAAGACTTTGAATTTTCTGTTGACTTATGTTGTTCTTTACATGTTCGTTCCGATGTTTTCCTGTGTTCATTGATTATATCTATCTATTCAGCTACATAGCATAGCATTTGTAATTAATTAGCTGTTACGCTAAACATTCATGTCATTAGACACAGCCTAGATTTATATTTTTTGACTCAGAAAACCTTTGTAGTAACCTCTTATTGGATGTTCGCACTATGCTTTGCAGTAAAAACTGTTAGTTTCCATTTGTTTCTTCCTCAGAATAATATTGAAAAATCTCTTTCAAAAGATAATCGTAATGATGGTACGTTCTGTGGGTTTCATATATTTTCTTCGACAAAGACTCTGATAAGTTCAATTCCTATGAAAACTTGGTAGCAGAACTATCTACGCATAACTTAAATCTATTAAACCGAATCTCAGACCTTGTAAGTTTTTATTTTTATATCATTCATTTCCTGATGGGTATGTTTCTCGCGATTTTATACCATTTAGGTCGTGAAAAATGTGTAATATAACGAAAGTTTTATGTTCAGCCCATTTAATAGTTGATATGAATCGGGTTTCATGTATTAAATAATGAGAACTTAATTAAGAGTGAGAATTCACCTAATGATTGACTTAGTTTATTTAACTCACTTAAGCTGATCTTGATATGGATAGGTGAAAATTAACATAAAATCCAATATATGCCTTCTACATACGTATCGGTCCTACAGTCGGACCAAATCAGTATCTAGTCAGTGGGTTTCAACAATGTGAACAATCTTCATATATTGCTAGAATTGATGTTCATCGCTTTATATTTATAACATTTTGTAAGATATGTTTTTTTAAAAATCCTGTACGGTAGAATACGCATTTATACTATACTGGTCCACTTCGAAATGTTATTTGTGCTTATTCAGCACTATCATCTCTAAGCTGTCTGTACGCAAATGTATCAAAAAGCTAGGGGCTCTCTTTGTTTTAGTAACCTAAACAGATTCAAAATATTTCCCGTCTACAGAAACTAAACTCATGTTTTGTGGTTTTGTATCTCTGATTACAAGATGAACTTGGGCATTTGAGTTGGCTTAATTTATTGTTCATTCAAACCTCTACCATTTAACAACACAGAGATGTCACAACTGAGCTAGGGATGTTCACCTATATTGATTCCACCACGAAAAAGGAATAATTTAAAGTCATCTGTTTTCAGCTACCTAAAATCTATCAGTATATGATACTTTGTCTCATATTGGATGAACAAGTGTCCTAATATTTAATTTGTTGTATATTGTAAATGAAATTTTTCTGCCTCGTAAGTTTGAATTGTAATGTACTCCAGCGAAAGGTATGTTCCTTAGCAGGAGCATAAAAATTCATCGATATTTAAGATAAAATTCAGATTATTTCTATAGTGTTAAGTTCGCTACTTGATTAACGCAGAATACTGTTTACGACTACGACACTCGAACATCGGAACTTCACCGTCTCATACCAGAAGACAGAAGAAAAGCTGGAGAAGTGTTTATTTGGTAAGAATCGAAATGTACAGAAAATCACGCGTATTTATAGGTATTAGCATTTGTTAAATCAACATTATAATTCACCCAATCCTCAACGAGACATATTATGCTACTATCCAATCGTAGCATGCCACATTGATATTCTAGTAAGCTTCATCATGTTCTGATCGGATGAAAACTCTTCGACTCCTTTAGGGCCTCTGGAGGCTCCGTTGTAGTTCTCGGAAGCCGACTCAACATTTAGTCTTACTCATTTTGCATTTAATATTGATAAAAAACGTGATAATTCAACTTATACATTTTTAAATAAAAATATTTTTTTCGCAGGAAGCTGTTATTCATCTCTTTCTGAATGAACCTCCTTTGGTAAATCCTTTAACAATAAAGTACGTCTATCATGGAATTTATTTGTCTACTGATCTGTTTAATTCTGAGTTTTTGTTATATATTTATTCTAATAGTGCTTTTGATGCAGTTTTTCCGATACTTTAGTTGACCAACATTAGATTGAAAATGTAACACATTCATAATGTTCTTAAACTTGTCTCAAAAATCATAATTACCATTAGCTTCATAACGTCTAAGTACAACAGTCGTGGTTAGTCGTCTTTTGATAGTAACCGGAAGTACCTTTGTGTTTATCATCCATGACTAATGAAAAGTAATTATGCAACTTTTCCTTTCACAAATATAATCAAAATAAAAACCACAATGTTTGTATGAAGTAATTTGGTAATTTGATGAAGATTACCGAAGGAACTCATTTTAGTAGATCAATGAAATCTAGAACATTGGCAAGAATAACCATCAATTTTCTAAATTCCGTCAAGTCGTTAAACTGGTTCATCCTCACAGATCTTTGTCGAATGACTAAGTCTTATTCTCCAATTGTTATCATTCTTATTTCTTGCTAACCAACCAATATGAATTAAACTGAATAAAAATTTATGGTTTTCAAGTTCATATTGTGGTGAACAAGAACGCCAGTTGGGACAATCGAATGTATTTGAGTACAAAATTACAGAGCATCTCAATAAAATCTGAGAACAATATGGTAAATCGTTAATTTGCAAAATATCAATCCATCATCTTAAACTTGACTGTCCCTGCTGCAAATATCAATCCATTGTCTCAGATTTCATTGTTCATGCGTTTTCATACCAATTGCGTTCCGTTTCCGTTCTTTCCTCATCGACCTTCTACTGAAAGACATTCTATGCCTGACCACCGTCATGAGTGTCACATTTTATTGAACAATGAAAACACTACCACGAATGTGGTGTGGGTTACTTATATCCATAGAAATTTAATTTTACAAACCGAAGAGTTATCAATGTAAAGCTGTAATATATTAATTATATGAAAAAGAAACAAAAAGATCTTTTTATTGTCTTCAGTTTCAAAAATAGTATTGTTAATCTGTAATTTTTTCGCTGGAAATTCCTTAAAATTTATGTGTACTACTATACACAAGGTAGTAAGTAGTTTTATCTATTTTAGTGATGCCTTATTCAATCTTATTTAACTGAATACTAACTAGCTTAATTCACAAGGTGTTCATAATACAACTGTCATTGATTTAACTGTTTTGAACATTAGTTTTCTTTTAGTTAATTCGGGTATAGTGCGATAAAATGGCAACTGTTTTTAATCATTATTTAAAATTCTAAACTTTTGCTTATTTATTTCATATTTCTTTCTATTCCATCCAAAATTGACAATGATTTTAATTTTGACTGTAATGATTAGAGTTCTCCAGTTGGTACATATGCATTCTTTGCGAATTGCATCGAAATAGTCATTATGCCATAGGCTTTTTACAAGTCGAAAAGCGCGTCCTAGATTCCACTGCTGATCATGTGGTGGATGCTACTTATATCGACATAAGTAATGTATAACATCAATCAGAAGAGGAATACCTGGTAGCAAAAGGTTGGGAAGATTGAATCGAAGGGAACGGGAGGAGAGAGTAATTGTTGTGGCAATGAAAGAACGATAACATTTGAGACAATTGATGGGATATTTACAAATGGAGTATTTTATGTATGGTTCTTATATTTTACCAAGATACTCTGTAATTTTGTATCAAAATACGGTCGATTGTCCAGCACTTGTGTTCTCGTTCACTACAGTCATATTCTAACTATTCGATAAAGGACTTTTGACTACGATTTTGTTGTTTAGTCATTTTATAATCTTTAATACCACTGAATGGACTTGTATTTGTTGCATTCTAGTTTTTTTATATCTTCATTATATAGTCTGTTTGTTTATGCTATTGAATTTCTAGATGCAAATATGTATAAACGTTTGGTATATCTCATTAATTTTTAGTCTCGAAGAAGTTGACGAAAAGGTTTAAATTACCTCTATTTGTGATTTACAACCAGCCTAACAAGTTGATACGTGATAAATGAATTTGTTTTCTCCTGATGGACTCATGGAATAGAAGTCTTCACACCTTTCCCAGTCATTAATTCACAAATAGCTTTGGTTCGTAAATCAAAATCTCATGGGAGAATTTGTTTACTTCGAACGATAGCATTATGACCATTAACCTGTTTTATAAGCAGAGATGGATGGTGGCTAGCAGTGTAATCCAGGACGCTCATTCCGTTTTATAATAAGAGATCGATCAATTCCAGTCCTAAACGTTATTGAGAAGAATCGAACAATCAATACAAAAATGAATTGAATTTCATCCCATTACACAATCTAGTGGCTATCTGGACTCTAGCTAGGTGGATAATGTGATTTCATGTGAAGAACACAGTACTAGGTTCAAGTCCTGGAGTGAACATCATCTCTGGAATGCAGATACATCCAGCTTACGGGTCCCAAATAAGACGAAACGTGCGTCCTGAATCCCACTGATGGCCGTTATCCATCTCTACTTGAAAACGCTTGTGACTTGTTGGCAATATCGAGGCAATCCGCTCAGGATGAGTATTTATCAATAAGAGACTAACCAATTGCAATCCTAGACCTATGTTCTCCTTCACTACATTTGTTGTCGCTGCTTCCACTAAGGATGAAGATTCCATGGCCGAAAGAATTTGAGGACGGAGATGTGGTGGGCTTCTTGAAGGAGTTTGAGGCCGTGGCGGAGCTGGTGGGAGTGAAGGAGCCGAAGGCGAAGATGGTGGTGCTCGGGACGCTGCCGAGAGGCAGGGCGAGGGCTGTATATGACAGCTTGGACGGTGCTGGAGGAAAGACGACATAGGGGACAGTCATGGAGCGGTTGGTGGCGGAGTTCGACAGCCCAGTAGACAGGGGGAGGCACTGCAGAAGTTCCGGTTGGCGAGGTTGTCGGTCGATGGTGACCCATTGGTGCTGACTGTGGAGCTTACCAGGTTGTTGTGCCGTGCGCTGCCGAATCTGGATGAAGAGTCGAAGGCACAGTTATTGGCGTCGCAGTTCACCGAGAGTGTGCCTACCACCGTTTTCCAGCAGCTGAAACTAGTAAACGCAGCGCAACTTATGAATATCAGTGAACTAGCGGAGGTGACTCGACAGATGATGATACGAACAGTAGCTCTGGTCGGGTGCGGAGAGCAGGAGATAAATAGTGTCGAGAAGAAGATTCAGGAGCTGGAGCGTGAGATTGCGGCAATATGAGTGAATCACAAAAGGAATGATAAATGTTACGCCTGTGGATGGTCAGGACATTGGAAGATAAACTGTCCAACAAGACGAAGACGCAGATATTCTGGAGGTTATAACGTGTGTTCTTTCTAACCTAGGAATCTGGAGGTTGTTGCATTAGTAAATAGAGGAGCAGTTTATACGAGAGTGAACATAAATGAATGAAATTTAGTGTGTATGATCGATACAGGGGCAGGAATGTAAGAGACTCAGGTCACGTACATTAGCTGTCCACATCATAGGAGTGCGCATGTTAGAAGTGTTGAGGGTGTCTAACAGTATCGTGAAAGTGAGTGATGCTGAGATAAATTTTCCGTTCGTGGTAACCATAAGGCTATCGAGACCGATATTGGGAACAGATTTCCTAAGAGAAGTAAAAGCGATAGTTGACCTAAGAAGCGGTAAGGTGGTCACAAAGTACGGTTCAATGCCAATACACGAAAGTAGCGAAGTGACTGAAATAAGAGTGGCAACGGAAGTCTCGACGAAGAAACCAAACATTAACGAGTTGTGCACAAAGTATGCGAAACTGTTCACTGGAGATGGGGAGCCATATGGATTTTGTGACAAAGTAAAGAACGAATTCCCGATAAAGAACGATCGAGTAAATTATATTTACGACACGTTGTGTCCCGGTGCATTTAGAGGCCGAAGTAAATCGATAGGTCCAGGAGATGTTGAAAGAAGGTATAATTGAGGAAGCGGACAGCCTGTATAGCTCCCCGGTACTCTTAATAAAGAAACCGAATGGAATGTATAGATTTTGTGTCGACTTTAGAGAATTGAATAATATAACAGACCTGAAATCTTGTGCGATGCCAATAGTGGTGGAAACATTAGATCAACTATAAAATGCTACGGTGTTTACAGTGCTGGATTTACGGTCAGGTTATTGGCAACTGCCTATAAAACAGCGCGATCGAAGCAAGACAGCATTTGCTGTACGTGATAAACAGTATCAATTTAAACGAAAGCCGTTCGAGTTGGTGGGTGCACCGTTTACGTTCAGAAGATTAATGACGCTACTGCTCAAAGATCTAGGCAACGTCGAGGTATATGGCGACGATGTAGTTGTGTACAGTCAAACAGAAACAGATCACATCAAGCATGTGAAAGCGGTCTTAAAGCGAATTGTCGAATTTGGATTTCGAATTAATAAAGATAAGTCGCAGATAGCGAAAAGTAGCGTCACTTTGTTGGGACATAAAGTGGGAAATGGAGAAATAAAACCATTGCCGGAGAAAATTCCTATCATATAGAATATTTCAGTACCTAATTTGAAAAGGAAGTTAAGAGAGTTCCTTGGAAGGGCGGCGTTTTACAGTCGGTTTGTCGAAAATTTCGACGAAATAGCAGCACCTCTATATAAGTTGTTGAACGACATTAAGTTTACGTGGACTGAGACTGCCAAACAAACGTTCAGCAGAATCAGAAACATGTTAGACGACTGTCGGATGACGCTCAGACTGCCTGAACCCGAGAAACCGTTTACAGTGGCCACAAACGCAAGTGATCATGGTATAGGTGCTGTGTTGAGTCAGTCTGATAGAGTGGTGGAGTACGCGAGTCGCGTCTTCACACCCGCCGAACAGAAGTATTCAACGATCGAAAAGGAGTGTCTAGCAATCGTGTGGGCAGTGGAAAAATGGAGACCGTACCTTTTAGGTGGACGATTTCACATTGAGACTGACCATAAACCCCTGCAGTGGTTGAAAACAGCAAGAGACCCCCGAGGGAAGTTGGTGCGATGGATGATACGTCTGCAAGAATACGACTTCAGTATCGGCCATGTTCCAGGAAAGGAAAACGTAATGGCGGATTACTTGTCAAGACTAGACATGGAAGCCGACCTTCCATTGACAGCATACGCGGTGAATGGTTTAGAGGAAGACCCATTATAACCCGTCCGGCAGCAGAAAGCTGACCCTAACCTTCGAGAGGTAATCAGAGTGATAAAAAAGGGAGCAGACGTAAACAAACGAACAATGGACAAGGAGGTGATAATGCTGCTTCGGCAAAAGGAACGACTGAGAGTGAACGCATATGGAGTCCTGACCTGGCAGGATGATGGCGAGAATTGGGTGGTTGTGATCCCGGAAGACTGGCTGCTTAAGATGATACACGAGTGTCACGAGGTAGCACATACAGGCATCACAAGAACGACGGATTTACTACAACAAAGTGCATACTTGCCAGGCATGAGAGACGATGTGGTTCAATACGTGTTAACTTACCAGCAGTGTCGACTAATGAAAAGCGATCGATACGCACAACCACCATTACAGTCAATCCTAGTAACTGCAGTCGGTGATCTATGGTCGGTGGATGTGATGGGACCGTTTCCACAGACGGTGAGCGGTAACCGGTACCTGCTAGTGACGACGGAACATGCTACACGTTGGGTGGATGCCGTACCCATTGCAGACCAGCGGGCAAAAATAGTGACCGAAGTGGTAATCCGGCATATTGTAGCGTGTCACGGAATACCGAAGATGATGTTAACTGACCATGGTCCTTGTTTTGAAAGTGACGAGCTTAAAACCCGTCTAAAGCAGTTTGACATCAAGAGGATACGAACTACACCGTATCATCCTCAGACAAACAGGCTTACAGAAAGAAACAATCGAACGTTAAAGGAAAGGTTAGCATCTAAAGGAGGAAATTGGGAGAAAGAGTTACCATTGATTTTGCTGGTACATCGTTCCTCTACACAAGGAACAACCAAGAAGTCACCTTTCTTGCTCATGTATGGCAGACAACCACGACTTCCAATGCATAATAAGACCTGGCCACAACAACAGAAGTGGACGACAACAAGGTTAAGAAAAGAGAGGAGAGAGGCAATAAGGAACGTGGAAAAGAAACAAATATCAGATACAAAGAAGGCAGAACAACAGAGGAGAACTTGGAAACCCTTTGCAGTGGGGGACCTAGTAAAGTGTAGAGAACGAAAAAGTAACATAGCAGGGGGAGGAGGGTCGGGGAAGCTGGCCCCAAAATGGGAAGGACCGTATGTTATCACGGAGAGACGCGGCTCGGTCTACACGATCCAGAGAGAAGACAAGCAGAAGCGCGTAAATGCCAGTCAACTGCAGAGATGGTTTCAAGATCGTTATGAGTGTAACTGACGAACAGCACCAAAAAAGACAACTGCACGGCGATCAGAACGACTACGAAGACACTGTCAACTTGACCAATAGACTCTAAAGTGTACGGCAAACAAAACTTGGTATTCTTCACGATTATATGATTTCTTAATTACGTACTGTACGTCGATATTCAACAACGAATACCTTATTCCATTGCGGTGAATATTTAATCATCATCCGACATTTATTTAATCCACTAACGAAAAGATAGTTTTGCTGACATATATTTGCATTCTTATTCTGTGTCTAGGGATGATGAACTGCGACAGAAAGTGATCAGTTTTCTGGACTATCAAACACAGTTAATACAAAGTTATTCATCCACTAAGGTTAGTCCTGTTAATCTATAGCTGTTTTTGAAAGGGAAGGTGTGGATCGAGGTTAACATTATCTTTGAAATCATGAACTGAAAATCTGGAAGCACTGAACAGCCGTTTTGTCCTAGTATGGGAATCCTTAGAAGTGCGCGTCCACGACTTTTCATGTGGGAATCGAACTCAGTACCCTTGGTCTCCAACACAGTGACGTGGAGGCTAAGCGTTGGCGTGTGGGACTTAGGGTCCCGGGTTTGATTCTCACATGCGAGTTCGTGGATGCGCACTTCTGAGGAGTCCCATGCTAGATGAAACAACCGTCAGTGCTTCTAGATTTTCAGTAGTGGTCTATCTTAGATCGGTTCGTGATATCAATAAAACTCAACGATCTCCACAACCTGTTACCGAAAATTGGAATATCTTGTTAGAACATAATTCACGATTCTCTATTTTTTCTAGGTGAAACAGCTATGTTGTGACTTACAAAAGATGTTTTGTAGCTCAACTACTAATGTTTGTTAGTGTCTTACTGTTTTATGCCCTTTAAATTCTCCAATTATCTGAAGTGCTTCAAGCACTGAAACTATCATATTCTGTTTCTCTGAATATGTTTTTTTTTACAAATTCGGCTATGAAAATTAATTCATGCAAGTGGTTCAAAATAAGGGCTATCCAGTCTGATATTAGACTTAGCATGAATATCTCAGAGTCATTTAATATCCAATTTCTAAATATCTTTGTTATGAGCTTTTAAAAACCGATAGGTTATTGTTTCGGTACAGTTCCAGGTATTTGGTAATGTCCAGTGGGTGGTAGCCTAGTCACTCCGTTGCACTAATTCTAATCAGTTTGACGGTTATTTTTGGATTTGTATATCTTGTAATTTGAGTAAGTGCATTTGTTCAATTATAGTAGCGTTTCTGGACACCAGGAGTAATCACATTACAGGATATAAAGTTAGTTGGTTTCAATGTAAAAATAATAAAGTGATTATTCAAGTGCTAATGGAAGACGATTGCTTCAAGAATAAAAAAATCAATTGATTGGTGTTGCAGGCAATGTGAGAAGACGGAATTGAAAGGTTAAGAGGGTAGGCGGAGATGATACAAAGAGAGTTAGGAAGTAGTTACCAATATGCGGTATTGACGACGTAGTAATTTATGAGACATGCATGAGACAGCTTGTCCAAGAAGGAGATTGTAATCCATGAGTGAGTACGTGTTTGTCAAGTCTCTTCTTAAAGCTATTATTTGAGGAGGCTGTGGTCACTTCAAGTGAGAGAACATTCTAGATGGGGCAGGTCTAAATGAGAAACGATGAGAGCTTACCTGGATTTTCACTCTTTGTACTCAATATATCTGGCTTTACAACAGGTACATAATCTCTATTTGGTTACTACATTGTACCATCTATTGTGTTTTCTATTTTGTGCGACACAGCTATAACACTTATTTCCACAGCACAGCTACTGTATGATTATTTATATCAATTACAGAACCCCAACGCATTGTAGTTAACAATTTCAGGTAAATTATTGGTCAAATGTTATCCATAAACAGTGAGAGAGATATTAACGGTTAGTGAGTTAGATGAAAACTTACAGTTAAGACAATATTAAGATAACGCAAACCAATTATTTATTGAATTTATATATAACCGAAGTATTTGATCTGTGTCGATGATTGTTGGTCTACTCGAGTTGGATGGGAATGGTGCGACCTCCTAGCTTACTTAGAAGTCACATTTAGCTGTTAATACTTAACGTGGATTACGCTATCGTGATAATCAGGTGGATTAGCTTTCTAATTGTCCGGCTAGGATGAATACTCTCATTAGGCAACAGCATTTATTTGTATTAACAAGTTACAGAAGTACAATGAGTAACCACTACCGAAAATACCTGTCCATGACTTGCAATTGATTGTCCTTGGGTTTGACTAGAATCGGGAAAATGTTTGACATTCAGTAGTTTGCCTGCTGGATGATTTGGTTAGGGTTCAGTGACATTACTCTAGCCCTATATATATACCGAAGGACAGTTTTCAAAGTTCTGTCTCCTACAATTTTTCCCCTTTTCTCAACACGAATCATTCCACAAAACTTAGTATATGTGACTAGTTTAAGTAAGACCTTGTTAAGAAAGAGATTGACATTAAAACGGTTATTGTTTATTCTTCTTTACCCGTGGCGATACATTTTGAGAATATGATCATAAATATTTAAAAAATGGTGATTGGTTATCGAAATGTGTGCTCAATATATCTAGGTGCACTCTTTGCACCCCTCCCACGAAGTATACAAAGGTATAACATGTTTCCGAATAAATTATCGTTAGCTGTGAACACGTTCAGAATCAGATCTAAACTGGCGATAGTGTAATACCTAGCATTCATTGTTACCAAGATCTGAATCATCGCACAAGTTATTGGCCTTGATATTTGTTATATCTAGAACCTGGATTTTTGATATACCGCATACAACTTTAGCATTCGAACGCTAGAACCCTCCAAGTCGCAAGTTAGGAGACAGAAGACGAGTGGGAAGGGACCTTATTCCAAACATTGTCAAATATGGTACAAGACACTCAGGTATTTATGGATTTTGATAATAACGAATTCATCATTACAGTCATCCAGTCTTCATTCAGTGTTTTTTCTCATTTGTCCAATCGGCAAGCTACCCATCGAGATTATGGAATATTCTTCCAAACGATGATTGCATGGAATGTCCTCGACTCTTTCAACAACACTATACGATTATGCCATTTTCAAAATAATTGATATTTGCCGAGATATTTGGGAAGTGGAAGCTGGAAATTGTTGATTACTGTAGGAGGAGGCTGTGAATAATAAATTCAAACCACAGCTGTTTTAATATTATCCGTAATAAGAAAAAATAAGGCGAACAAAATAATACTGGCTTTATTATTACCACTATTGCTGCTATTATTATTATTAATAATAATATTTCAGTCTTGAAACAACAGGCTCACAAATAAGAAAAGCTTTATTTGTTATCTTCAGCATAAGTACATGATGCATTCAAGTTTCATCATTTGTTTTCCATATTTCAGCCAGCTGAAGAAGATCTAAAGGAGAAGGATGAAACAATTAATTTGTTAAAAAAACAACTAGATGAACTCCAAATCAAAGTGAATTATATCAATTTTAAATGAATCAACATATTGTATTCATTTTTATTCTGTTCAATTATAGGAAGAGATTATGAAGACAGATGTAAGCACTTACACTTATATTGACACTAGAAGTGTTCAATCACAATATGTTTCAGAGGTAAGAATAGTGTTTCTTCAGATTCTTTCTTTCAATAAGTTTTATTATTTATTTGAACATAAACTCTGGTACATGGAGGTACCAAATACATATGCACCACATAAATCATTCGATTTGTGTGAGGTGCTGGAAGACTGCTCGGGTGCTCAAACCGAAGCAGGTGGTTTCCCTAGGGGGCTACTCCAAGAGCTTTTGATCTAAAGATTTAGTCCACAAGGAAGTGGAGCGACATCAGGAGATGCAGTCCCATGGTAGCCGGTGACCAACAATAGGTTCATAATCCATTTGTTCCCTCAAGATCCTGGAGCCCACGTGCATTATTGGTTTGGAATCAGGGTTTTCCAACTCTCCTATGTGGACCCTTCGTGTCCATCAACCCGGTTAAAGCGCCGGACATTTGATTTTCATCCTCTCAATTTCTTAAGAAACACTCCCGCCGCGATAAGGCAGTGAGTAGGACTTTCCTCCACTATTAGCAACAACGTACTGTGGGAGAGAACAAACCAGATCCCAGTGGAGGAAGAAATCAGGAAGAAGCGCTGGAAGTGGATAGGACACACATTGAGGAAAGCACCCAACTGCGTCACAAGACAAGCCCTCACTTGGAATCCTGAAGGTCAAAGGAAAAGAGGAAGACCAAAGAACACATTACGCCGAGAAATGGAGATAGACATGAGAAGAATGAACAAGAATTGGATGGAACTAGAAAAGAAGGCTCAGGACAGAGTGGGTTGGAGAATGCTGGTCAGCGGCCTATGCTCCATTGGGAGTAACAGGCGTAAGTAAGTAAGTAAGTAAGGACTTTCCTCACAGTGGCTGTATACTCGTGGCCATGTCAGAGCATTTGGAGAGAGCTGACTTTCCCCACCCTCGACCATACCATGGCATTCGTGGTTAATGTTTTTTTTATCAAATATACATGCTTAATACCTAAAATAATATAAGTTGATTAGGAAATAGCGAAATAGAGTGAATGCTGACTAAATTTTTATGTCGATGTCAAGGATGAACTTAATAGTTTCTAATAAACTGAGCGTTGGGTAGACGGTTAATATTAAGTATATTTTTTTGTGATATCCCAATGAGTAGAAAATCGTATTTCTGACGTGTTGGACCTTAATGTAAGTCAACTTAGAGTAAATAAAAATGTAACTTCATTGAGGCACAATTCGTCAGAAATACAATTTTCTACTCATTGGGATATCAAAATACTACTTACGTCTGTCGACATAAGTAACATACATCACACCTGAATCAAAAATAGCATTTTTGGTTATGATAACCATGGTCTCCTAGGCTATCCTGGTATTCAACATTTATTTTACCCAAGTAGTTTGTGTAGATTATTTTGATTTGAAAATGACTGTCAATTAAAGGGTTGCGGAGATAGTTAAATTTCATTGAAATCATGATCCGTTCTAAGTCAGATTGTAGTGGCTAGTCCTTTATCGAGCCCACATAACTTATTCCGGATTCTGGACAAACCAACTTATCTATTATTTTCAAACCACATTTTTACCTTGTCACTTATTCGCTTAATAATCCTGACTATTTTTTATATAAGCGTATGTGGGTATATTTTTTATTCTGCTCATCACACGTCTGTAGCTTATTTTTATCTGGCTATAAATATTGATTAACGCTTGATTAAACAGTGTCGACTCACATTCCACCTCCAGTCAGTCAGTCAGTCAGTCAGTCAGTCAGTCAGTCAGTAACAACGTAGAACTTCGTACGTACGTACATCAGTTCGAGTTGCCACACCACCTTAGCACAGAGATGCAGTTGTCGATTCAAATCCCGTAGTGGTAGAGGTAATAAGAGTATAAGCAGTAATCGGGAAGATTAGGGTTTGGAGATGTTATTTAAAGAGTATAATCCAGTGAAATAAATTTGGAAAGAGGAAAAAAGGGACATGAAGAATTCAGAAGATTAGAATTTGGGAGAACACAGAGAGTAGATGCACCTGCGCCATTGCAAACGATTTTGAGCCATGTCATTCAAGGTCTCTAACCATCGGTTGCTATCATCTCGTGGACCCCAACCAGGTAGTCTACACCTACCAACATGACTCAGTCCACTTGTCAGTGACTTCATGGACTTGTGCCATGTTTTGGTTTGGCCGCCCCTAGCTTTCTTCCAACCTACTCCTATACCACTGAACATAGCACGTCGAGGTAGTCGGTCGTTGGGCATACGTAACACGTGTCCCAGCCACCTCAACTGATGAAGTTTCACTACTTCATCAATTGATTTGCCATCCTTACCTAGTACCCGTTTCCTAACAACTGTGTTACTTACTCGATGGTCCCATGATATACGAGCAATGTTTCGAAGACACCTATGATCGAATACTAGTAACCTACGAATATCCTCTACTCTAACCGGCCATGTTTCACTGCCATAAAGAAGGACGGGATGAACTGCTGCGCAGTAAACACGTCCTTTGGTTGATAGACGGATATCTCGCCTACGCCATAAATGACGCAAGTTGGCAAAAGCTAGTCGAGCCTTCTGTATCCGTGCTGAGATTTCGTCACACACTAAACCACAAGGGCTGATGAGACTTCCAAGATAAGTGAAGCGGTCGACACACTCAACTACTTCACTCCCTATCACTAGTTCGGGTGTCGATGTAACCCAATCCTGAAGCAACATTTTGCATTTCGAGGGAGAGAATCGCATTCCAAACATGCTTGCATTGTTGCTTAGAGTGGTCAGAAGACTCTGAATTTTGTCAGCGTCTTCACCAAATAAAACTATGTCATCTGCATATTCTAAGTCAACAAGTGAACCTCCCGGTACAAGTTTAACCCCTGGAAATTTAGATGAGGAGAGTGTTATCTCTAAAAGTACGTCGACCACAAAGTTGAACAAGAATGGGGAGAGTGGACAGCCCTGACGAACACCACTTGAGGTAATGAATTCTGATGACAGTTCGCCATAAGCTCTCACTCTACCAGTTGTGTTCGAGTAGAGAGCCTTTATAAGGTTAATGTAGTTCTTTGGTACTCCTTTCAGTGACAAACACTGCCATAGAACCTCACGATCGACAGAGTCGAATGCCACCTTAAGGTCGAGAAATATTACCACTCCACTACTCGTCATTTCGCTTCTTTCTTTACTCTTCACTTCATCTGTCTGATTGTCTGCCCAGATTGATGAGTATATAAAATATAACTCATTTAATTCCGTTATTCACTAACGCGATTTAAGTCGATAATTTCATACGAGGAATGACGACATATATACTTCGACAGCAATCATTCAATAACGATCATTTATCCTGTCTAACTGGAGTCAGATCCCGGGCCACTAAAAGATCACCATTGAAAACCTGAAAGCAATCGACGTTTCATGATTTTGATGGAAATACTGACAGTTATCATGTGCTCACTGGTGAATAGCTTCGAGAGGAAATTCCCAGAGTTCCAGTAAGAAACCTCGATCAGTAGAGTTAATCCTTGTGTGGTGTGAGGCAGTTATTCGCTGAAGAAAATGGAAGTTGCTCGCTCAATATGGTGATGAATAGATTGAAGTTAAATATTAAAACCATTGGATACCGACTCATTGGTTTAGAGATGAAGTGTTCTCTTGGGACCGAAGGTCCTGGTATCAATTCTCACTTCTGGAATCATGGATACTCACTACTAAGGAGTTCCATACTAGAATAAATCGGCCATTCAGTGCTTCCAAATTTTCAGTAATGGTCTTACTTAGATCGGTTCATGATTTCGGTTGGAAATAATTCTAATCGTAGATCAACATCAGCTATAATCAATTAAAATAAAACAATTGTTTGTTTCTTCCATTCATTGATTTTTCAGTTAATATAAATGTTGGGGGAATCCAGAAAACTCCCCGAAAAAAGCCAAGAATCGCTCTGAAAATACTGAGCAGCATTTTATTCAATCAGTATTCAGTAAAAGTTATGCCAGAAACAGCTAAAAAGTGAAAAGTCACATATCGAGTTTCTGATTGGATGATTATCTATACTGCTACTATGTTTAGTAGCGTTCCAGAATTTTCGGGAAACCCAAGGACATCTAAAATACTATAAAAACCCTAGATTTCCTGTACATAAGCGAACCTTTGGAGTAAAGCATTTTCTTCCGTATTTTGTACCTTTTCTCTCGTGTCCAAATCGCTGTGTATATTTAGCCTGGGGGTTACGAGAATAGCTTAGGAACCGAATCTAACGTTCAATTAGAGGACTTATCAATAAGACTACCTTCATACGTTAGCTATAAGAATTACTTCTATACTTTTTCACATCAGAAATCGTGACAAATTGAATCCATCTATACTATACTTTTATTATTATTATTACTATTATTATTATTATTATTACTATTATTATTATTATTATTATTATTATTATTATTATTATTCAATTTCCCTTAGGGATTAACAGAGAACAACCTACCTGGAAATACAACAAATCTGTTGACTGAGGATAGTTTGTCATCAGAAGAAAAATTAAAATCTCTCTCATCTGAAAATAATGCTTTAAAAGTAAGATTATCATTACTATTGTTCTTAAAAAGTAATTAATAAATAATTTTAGCAGTTGACATCATGAGTCAATTGAAGCTACACCACCATGGAAAACCTGAAAGCACTGGGCGGCCGTTTCGTCCTACTGTGGGACTCCTCATCAGTGCGCATCCATGACCCTACCCCGCGGGGTTCGAACCCAGGACTATCAAATAAAAACGGGAACTTGTTGAAATACCGTGTACTGAGAATTCTCTATTGTACCAAAAATATAATGTCAAATCAAGTCATAAATAATGATGATGATAATAATAATAGTAGTAATCTGGCTAATTCTTAAGCGAAGAAATTGATTGTGTAAATAATCATGAATGTCTACTTAAAAATCGTAAGATATAATTCATTCGTCTATTTTAAACGGTGGCTAACAATGGAATCTAAGATTCTCGTTTCGTGAGTTGAGTGGATGTATATTAATCACAGTGGTAATGTATAGCACCTCCCCCACACTTAAGTTTGTTTACGATGAATCTTGTCAAGCACTTCAGTTAAAATATTTAACAGTGTTATTCGAACAGTTATAATTTGTATATCTTGGTATTATTATTATCATATCTGTGTGAGTATGTACGTTTAAACACAAGTGACCGCCTATGTACATACCCCTCTCTCTAGACTAAATGTCAGCTACTTAAAGTCACTTGATGAATCATTTGCTTTGCCATATATATGAGTTTAATCTTATTAATTTATTTGACTCGGAGTTCACCTCTTTATTCGCTCGCTCGAACGTATAAGCTTTTCTGCTCAAATTCGTTTGGTATGCTTATAACTTTGTAATCTGCTCTATCCAATAAACTGTAGTTAATTCCTAGTGTTGCCTTCTGAATTCATAAGGCGCTGGAATTAAAAAAACATAATTATTGGAATGATTGATATATGAAGCCTAAGGAATTATATCGAAGCCGAGCCACCACAAATATTCCTATTGAATATCAGACTATATAGTCATGATAACTATCACACTTATCCAACTAGTATGATGTAATATTCTCGTTGTAAAGGTATGAAAACTTCTATTATTTATCAAACTTCAATCATAGGCATAAGGACTCTTCAAATGGAATTGTCCGAAATCAATTCAAACTAGGTAGATCTATTCTGAGAATATCTAGAAGATTCCCATATCATGGTGTTTTTTTCTATCAATCTACAATGAACTATGTTAGTACAGTTTTAATTGAAAAATAAGGAAATCATGTACCCAATTTATGCTCTTATGAGCAACATTAAATTTGACATAAAAATACGTCATCCCATTGTTTTTCCAGCTGGATTCATGAGTAACTTAAAGCTAGATCACCATGGAAAACCTAGAAGCACTGGACAGTCATCATCATATGCTCACTAGTGACGGTCTCCAAGAGGTATTTCCTGGAGTTCTAGTGAGAGGCCATGACCAGTGAAGTTCAACCGGGTCTATTATGAAATAGTAACTCACTGATGACAGTGGCGCAACTTCGTGGATTGGTTGAAGTTAGACATTAACACTGTTGGATGCCGGCCAGCTCAGTGGTCTAGAGGTTAAGTGTTCGTGCGCGAGACTGATAGATCCTGAGTTCGAGTCTGGCGAGGCGGGGTCGTGAATGCTCACTGCTGAGAAGTCCCGTACCATATTGAAACGACCTTCCAGTGCTTCCAGTTTTTTATGGTAGTGGTCTAGCATCAATTGACTCATGATCTCAACCATTGAAATTATTATAATATCCACAAAAACCCTCCTGATAATAAATATATATTTGGTTATATACTAATGAGTGGAAAAATTGTATTTCTGGAGTTTCGTAACCTAGTGTAGGTCACTTCTTCAGAGTAAATAAGTAATCGAATTAAATTAACGCAATACTTAATTTATTTAAAACTACTGAATCCAACTTTGACATTGATAATACCTATCCTATATACACTGTCCAGTTATTGATAAATTGTCATTTCGAAATGGTAGAGAAGATTTATAGCTCAGGTAGATGATTTTGATAGAGTACTTCTCCTTGAAGTTTGTACTAATGATATTGTTCAGAAGAATAATGAAAGCTCCACAACTAAACCATCTAGCTTAAAGAACAAAACTCCATCAACAGTTTACATTACCTTTGTATGATAATGTGACGACGGACCACGGGTGAACTCGAGGAAGGTGTAAGAGGCTCAGAAGGAGCCGAAGATGTTCCATCCAATCACCTTTCGGAAGAATATTCTTGAATTCCTACGTGTAGCTTCCCGATCGGACAATGCTAATAGCCCTCTGTATGCGGATTAGAGGACTGCAATGATGATTTCGTTCTTACTTAAAACTATAAATACCTGACAATTTTGTACTATAATTGACACTATTCGGAATAATATTCCTTTCATCAGTCTCCTGTCTTTTTATTGCGACTTGGAAGGGTTTTGGTGTTCTAGTGCTGCTCTGTTATACGCGGTATATCATGAAATAAACATTCAAGATATAACATCTGGCTACGAGGATGGGATTCGAACGCACACGGGGAAACCCCAATAGATTACCAAATAATATCTATCACTACTTATTTATTTATCTTTATTTCCTTTAATTTATAGACAGAATTATCATCAGTGAAACATGAATTGAATAATATCACTATTAAATTCAATGAATTTAATGATTCTAAAAAAGATGAACTAAATAAATATGAAATTGAATTAACAAATCGTTCTACTCAATTATCAATTCTTGAAAGACAATTAAAAGAGTTAAAATTAACAAATAAAAAACTTACTGAAGATTCATCTATACTTATCCATTCAAACGAGAATATACAATCTGAATTGAAAACAATTAAAAGTGAATTAGATATTAAACAAAAACAATATGAAAATAATATTGTAAGTCAATTATATGATCAAGTATTTTATGTAGAAATAGTTGCTATGACATTTCAGTTAACTAGTTCGAAATTAAAATGAAGAGAAAAGGAAAGTAAGATATTTGTCTCTGCCTGACACGGATTAGTTTCACTGGTCATGGCTTCTCACTAGAACTTTGAGAATTCCCTCACGAAGCTAGTTACTAGTGAGTATATGATAATTATCACTATAGAGTTGTGGAGATTATTAAGTTTTTGATTGAGATCATGAACCGATTGACAGTTAGAGATACCTCAGTACAATGGAAGATGGTCGCGAAATTTCGCGGATTGGTTGAGGTTAGACATTAACACCGTTGGATGCCAACTCAGTGGTTTAGAGGTTAGGCGTTCGTGCGTGAGACCGGTAGGTTCAGGGTTGAAATCTCAGGAGGTAGGTGGGTTTGTGGATGTGCACTGGTGAGGAGTCGCACAATAGGATGAAACGGCCGTCCAGTGCTTCCAGGTTTTCAATGGTGATCTAGCATCAATCGGTTCATTATCTCAATCAATCTCCACAACCCTATATAGATCTGTTAATCTGTTCTACTGGTTACTCTCTGCCTGTGCAATGGAAAATATTGCTACGTATAAACTCGTCCTTTTGAATATACATTTTCCATATTCTCAAACCTTTAAAGGAACGAAAACAGATTTTTAAGAGTCTGTACATTATTCCTAGTTAGGGTTTAGTATTTATGGTTAGAATTAAGGGTTTAAGACTAGGATTTCATCAGTAAGTGATATAATCTATAATCCAAAAGTACTCTGCAGCCATATGGATGAAAAAAATTTTACTCATAAATTCAAAAAGTGCTATCCAGTTAGTTTGTTCATGAAGTTTAGTGCCGTCAGGTTAAGATTTGTGTCAGGATAAACGGTTTATGGTCAGGATTTTGGTATGGTGTCAGTTTATTTGTTATATACAATCTAAAGAAACGTAATTAGACATTTGATACATTTAACAGTATTATTTTTATTTTTTTGGCTTCAAAACATTTTTCTCTACCATTTCAAACGTTTTAAGCAGTATTAAAAGGTTTCTCTATTGATCATTCTGCATAATATCTGAATTTCTCACAAGAACTCAGAAGTCCTAATCTCGATAATGATTAACTCGTCCCTAATACATAATTTTACTGGAACCTCTCATGTATTCTCAGTCCATCCGACAACACTGACTTGTTAAAAATGAACAGATCAGTGTATTTCGATATGGGCTTGGTTTTGTTTTCCAACTGTGAGTAATTTACACATGGTAACATTATTTTAGATGTATTCAACCTGCAGCTTACGGATTTGTGAGCTTAATCCGTTTAGTAACAATGTATAATTTGAATTGCAAATCCTTGATATACACTTTATGTGGGAACTAGTGATGCTTACCACTTGAGAAAAATGATCTGATTAGGACGGAGCTTGAAGCAGTAACGTAACGGTTAAAACTCAATTCCTTTGACTAATATACTACCAGCTTACTTTTCCTAGTGGTTGATGGCAATTGATAGAGTAGTTCGTTTGACCAGGTTTTATGTTTGGTTGACGTCTATGATCAATGCTTTTCTTCCTCAGAAAATCTAACTTGCATCACTTAGTGCTGTAATCAATGACCATAAATCCATTTGATTCATTGACCGTATTTGATATAATCCTCAATTCGATAAGACAATATTTAATAAAAGTGTAATCTTTCATCAAGTCAAGCGACTAGATTATGTGTTAAAGCTGCTACCTTGACGCGGTGGTCGGGCTTGCCTATCGTGATGACCCAACCGAGCTATATTGGCTGGAACATATGTTCCTGCAGGTTCTACCATGCCAGGCAGGTCGATTGGCGAACGGTAAGACTAAAAGCAGCAACTCAAGGTCTGAGGGCGAAGTCGTACTGCTGACTGTAGAGAGGTGTGACAGCAGTAAGGTGTTTCCCTCGGACAACCAGCATGACAGCGATGCTGCCTTCCCACAAGGAGGGGTGGGGTTAGAAAAGGTCGACCCTAAAAATGCACACCTCACCTTACCTCACGGATTTCCGTCTCCGGCGGTAAGGCCCCTTGAAGAACGGAGCTAACACGTCAAAAACCTTCCACAAAAAGGCCGTGCGCGACCGGCCTCAAGCAGTTGTCCCTTGGGCTCTGCGGTCACGCTCCCAGGTCGTCAAGACCAACACTAATCCAATTTCCTTTTCAGGTTCATCAAGAAATACCCTTCCACGGTGTGGGCAGCCGGGAAGTGACATCAGCCCTCATACCCGTAACAGCACAAGAGACCAAGGTGGTCACATTCAAATCCTTCCTACACCTCCTAATACCTCTCTTATCCTCCCGACTAACCCTCCTCACGTCTCTTTATCACCTCGCACCGCTAGGGCAAACGATTCGAGTACGTGGAACGCCATTCCTGGGCTCCTGAAACCACGCTCTAAACTACACGTAGGAGCTTTTAACGTACGAACACTGTGCCAAATAGGACAACAGGCTTCCTTAGCTAGGACTTTAGAATCTCGCGCCATCGATGTGTGCTGCGTCTCCGAAACGCGCATACAAGATCCGAGTAGCGTCATTCATTTGACCTCACCATGCCAAAATAAACAACCGACTCGATTTACGCTTCGTGTATCTGGAAGCCCTGATTCTGCTTCCCGTGGCCTCGCCGGCGTAGGTATAGCATTGAGTCCTAGGGCAGAACTAGCTCTCTTAGAGTGGATCCCAGTAAACAGTCGTTTGTGCGCTGTCCGACTGAACGGAACAGTAAGAATCCGGAAAGATAGGGACACTCGTCGTTGCCTCTTCGTCGTCTCTGCCTATTCTCCCACTGACTGCAGCTCAGATGATGTAAAAGATGAGTTTTACAGAAAGCTTTCGGACCTTCTCCGAAAAGCTAAGCGCTCGGATGTAGTAATAGTGGCCGGTGACTTTAATGCTCAAGTAGGTAAACTAAGCGATAAGGAAAGACACCTAGGTGTATCCTATGGTGTCGTGGCTCAAAGAACAGATAATGACGACCGTCTGTTGCAGCTATGTTCAGATAACCGCCTGTTCCTTGCAAATACTAACTTTAAGCATAAGGAAAAACATCTTTTAACATGGCGACCCCCTAATTCGTCCCAACGTTGGACCCAAATAGATCACATCGCTATCAGCCACCGATGGAGGGGCTCGATAGAAGACTGTCGCTCATTCTGGAGCACATGCCTAGATTCAGATCATGCTCTAGTGCGAGCGCGTATTTGCTTGCGTCTTACTGGACGTAGGAAAGATCCTGCAAGTAAACCTCTTAGGGCCCTACTTAATGATAGTCAAGCTAAGAGTATATTTCAGGAACAACTAGGAAAAGAGTTAGGCAGCCATGTATGTGATGCCCACCCCGAGGCAGCATGGAACGATATCCGAAAAGCTGTGGAAACAGCAGTGATATCTGCTAGTAAGGTAAACCGTAAAGTTAGGGAGCAACACTGGATCTCAGCAGCATCTATCGCACTGATAGATGCTCGAAAACTCATTCCACCTGGCTCTGAACATAATGAAGAGCGGAGTGAGCTTAAGCGCAAGCTGACAAGAAGTCTACGCAATGATCGCGAACAGTGGTGGGTAGCGAAAGCAAGAGAGATGGAAAAGGCAGCGGCAATAGGTAATAGCAGACAATTGTTTAGACTCGTTAAGGAAACCGGAATTAGGAAACCGACCGTTAGCGAAACAATCTCAGAGAAAGATGGACATATTATTCATTCTCAATCCAGGAGATTGGATCGATGGGCAGAACACTTTAGGGATCAGTTCAACTGGCCTTCAGCCACACTTCGGTTTCCCACGATCTCCAGTCAACCTGAATGGCAAGTTAATGTAAGTCCTCCGTCCCTTTACGAAGTTGAAAAAGCCATAAGAAATCTGAAACGAGGGAGAGCAGCAGGCCCTGACATGTTTACTCCTGAGATTTTTAAGGATGGTGGTCCAGTATTAGCAGCAAGATTAACTGAGGTCTTAGGTAGAATTTGGGAACTGGACGTAATCCCATCTGACTGGTCTCAATCACTGATTGTGCCAGTTTTTAAGAAAGGACAAAAGTCCTCTTGTGACAATCACAGAGGAATCAGTTTGACTAATATAGTGTCTAAAATATTGGCCTCAATAATACTTCGACGCCTAACTAAAGCTCGTGAAGAACAGACTAGAGAAAACCAGGCTGGTTTTCGACCTGGACGTGGTTGTATAGATCAGATATTCACACTACGTCAGGTTCTAGAACAGAGACACACATTCAGACGCCCCACAATGGTAGTATTTCTCGACCTTAAGGCGGCATTCGACTCCGTTGATCGTGAGGTTCTATGGCAGTGTTTGTCACTGAAAGGAGTACCAAAGAAGTACATTAACCTTATAAAGGCTCTCTACTCGAACACAACTGGTAGAGTGAGAGCTTATGGCGAACTATCATCAGAATCGATTACCTCAAGAGGTGTTCGTCAGTGTTGTCCACTATCCCCATTCTTGTTCAACTTTGTCATTGACGTACTTTTAGAGATAACACTCTCCTCATCTAAATTTCCAGGGGTTGAACTTCTACCGGGAGGTTCACTTGTTGACTTAGAATATGCAGATGACATAGTTTTATTTGGTGAAGACGCTGACAAAATGCAGAGTCTTCTGACCACTCTAAGCAACAATGCAAGCATGTTCGGGATGCGATTCTCTCCCTCGAAATGTAAAATGTTGCTTCAGGATTGGGTTGCATTGACACCCGAACTAGTGATAGGGAGTGAAGTAGTTGAGTGTGTCGACCGCTTTACTTATCTTGGAAGTCTCATCAGCCCTTGTGATTTGGTTTGTGACGAAATCTCAGCACGGATACAGAAGGCTCGACTAGCTTTTGCCAACTTGCGTCATTTATGGCGTAGGCGAGATATCCGTCTATCAACCAAAGGACGTGTTTACTGCGCAGCAGTTCATCCCGTCCTTCTTTATGGCAGTGAAACATGGCCGGTAAGAGTAGAGGATATCCGTAGGTTACTAGTATTCGATCATAGGTGTCTTCGAAACATTGCTCGTATATCGTGGGACCATCGAGTAAGTAATGCAGTTGTCAGGAAACGGGTACTAGGTAAGGATGGCAAATCAATTGATGAAGTAGTGAAACTTCATCAGTTGAGATGGCTGGGACACGTGTTACGTATGCCCAACGACCGACTGCCTCGACGTGCTATGTTCAGTGGTATAGGAGTAGGTTGGAAGAAAGCTAGGGGCGGCCAGACCAAAACATGGCACAAGTCCATGAAGTCACTGACAAGTGAACTGAGTCATGTTGGTAGGTGTAGACTACCTGGTTGGGGACCGCGAGATGACAGCAACCGATGGTTAGAGACCCTGAATGACATGGCTCAAAATCGTTCGCAATGGCGCAGGTGCATCCACTCTCTGTGTTCTCCCAAATTCTAATCTTCTGAATTCTTCATGTCCCTTTTTCCGTCTTCCCAAATTTCTTTCACCGGATTATACTCTTTAAATAACATCTCCAAACCCTAATCTTCCCGATTACTGCTTATACTCTTATTACCTTTACCACTACGGGATTTGAATCGACCACTGCATCTCTGTGCTAATGTGGTGTGGCAAGTCGAACTGATGTACGTACGTACGAAGTTCTACGTTGTTACTGACTGTTACTGAGATAATAGCTATTATAGCATACAACGCTAGATATTATGAAAATACAATGAAAGTAAGATAGGAATGGGCTAATGAAGACATGGCATCAATTCATAAAGTCACTAATTATTGATTTGAGCTATGTTGTTAGATTCTGAATTCCTAGTTATTAGGGTCTGTATGATAATTATAATTTATAGTTAGAGATTTTGAATGATGTGCAGCAGTCTCTACATCAGTAAGCCTCAGCATGCACAAGGGGAAAATCAAGGTCCTCAAATACAACACGGATAACAGCAATCCAATCACTCTTGATGGCGAAACTCTGGAAGATGTAGAATCCTTCACATACCTGGGAAGCATCATCGATGAACAAGGAG
Organism: Schistosoma intercalatum; assembly: GCA_944470365.2. NCBI lineage: Eukaryota > Metazoa > Platyhelminthes > Trematoda > Strigeidida > Schistosomatidae > Schistosoma > Schistosoma intercalatum. Next base: position 40,639,289 of record OX103726.1, read on the forward strand.
GATCAGATGCAGACGTAAAGGCGAGGATTGACAAAGCAAGGGCCGCATTCCTACAATTGAAGAACATATGGAACTCAAAACAACGTTCAACCAATATCAAAGTGAGAATCTTTAATACGAATGTCAAGGCAGTTCTACTATATGAAGCTGAAACTTCCAGAACTACTACAACCATCATCAGGAAAGTGCAGGTATTTATAAATAGTTGTCTACGCAAGATATTCAACATGCATTGGCCGGATACCATCAACGACAGCCTTCTGTGGGAGAGAATAAATCAGCTTCCAGCTGAAGAAGAAATTAAGAAAAGACGATGGAAATGGATAGGACATACATTACGCAAATCGTCAAACTGCATCACGAGACAAGCCCTGACTTGGAATCCTGAAGGAAGGCGGAAAAGAGGAAGGCCAAAGAACACATTACGTCGTGAAATAGAAGCAAAAGTGAAAAGGATGAATAAGAACTGGAAGGAGCTGGAAAGGATTGCCCAGGACAGGGTTGGATGGAGAAAGCTGTTGAGCGGCCTATGTTCCTTCACGAGGAGTAACAGGCGAGCGAAGCGACATCAAAATCAGTTGTTTTTACCCAAACGTCTTTTTTCTTTATCTTCCTTTAAATCATGAATTCATATAGTATTTCATACACTTTTGCGTTTAGACTTGATCTCATATTTTCGCTTTTATACTGCCAGTAATATAATGGTTTCAATTGCTTTACTTTCATGTTGTTAATCTCCTTTCTCTCCCTCACACACACACGCTTTACTGATGTCAATTATAACAATGTGTGTTGATGAACGTGTTGACAACTGTGTCGTTTATTACAGATAAATTGATTTGTAATGATATTAGACATAAGTATATCTTATATAAATAGGGATTAAATTGTGTTTTATTACGTTTCCATATGATTTGTTTTTTTATTTGTACATTTACAAGCCGAAAATTCGTCAAACATAGTCGTCAAATTCATAGACTTCTTACTGCAAATCGTTTATATTTACACTATTTCTGAATATTATATGGGACATTGTAAATCGAAATTCCAGAGATGATATAATAATCCTGAGGTCATATGCGTCTAAACATTTTCATTGAAGGACTCCATAGACATAGATCATATATATGTAGTGCTTATTTATCTATTTAAACACATAAACATTGCACTATATATGCGTCTTATAAATCATTCGATTTGCATGAGGGCTAGGAATACTTCCCGGGTGCCCAAATTGAAGTAGTTAATTTTTTTAGAGGACTACTCCTCGAGTATTTGACCTAGAGGTCTCATCCACAAGTCAGTGCAGCAACGTTAGGAGATGCAGTCCAATGGTAGCCGATGACCAACAATAGGTTCATGGGCCATTTGTTCCCTTAGGAACTTGAAGTCCACGTTCAAGATGTTTACGATTGTGACGACTAGAATTCAATTAATACTATATGTTTAAAGAGTTCATTCAAGGTGTTGTCAGCCTCCATATCTATTAGTTTTATAATGAAGATCAAAATTATCTGGTTCAATATAGTATTCAACAATCTAAAGTATGTTGCAAACTTCTTGATTAGTTCACGGTGAGGCTCCTTTCTGTGGATATTTTTTTCTACTTTAAATGGCAAAGAACTCAGAAACTAATTTTGAGGTCATTATTAGTTATACTTTCAAGGATTTAACTAGATCAAGTATTTTACCTGAGAATTATAAACAGGATTTCTTTTTGAGATGATATGGAATATTTGTAATTCAAGATGAAGATTTTATGTCCTCTGGTCTGATTGTCTCAATCTTAAATCATTCATTTGTTCCACTAGGCAACATTATTTCTTTGAAATATGTGCTCATAACGTCTGGAGGAACGATAAAAGCTTCACAATTAAAACATTCATACCAGTGGTCAAGGCACCTTCAAAGCGTTTCTTTTCCTTTATATTTGAACTCCATTTATCAACTGCATTTGTGCATGTTGTTAATGAAGACTAATGGACAATCTGTGACAAATACTAAACATTGTGAGTGATACTTACTCCTGTAACCCTTCATAGGACATAAGCTGCCGATTAGGATCCTTCAGACTACTTCGTCCTCTACTCTCTTTTAACGGTTGTTTCCGAGTGCCTTTCATTTTTTTGATCTCTATCTTCAGTTCTCGGCGGCAATATCTACTTTGGTCTGCCTCTTTTCCTTTCCCCTTGAGAATTTCAATTTAGGACAGGCTTTGTGATGCCCCATCCACCCGCATCATCTTTTCCCAATTTCCACTTCACCTGGAAGCTGGCTTGTTCTATGCCATAGTAGATCGTTACTGATGGTATCCGACCAACGGACATAGAATATCTTGCGTAAACAACTGTTTATAAATACCTGTACTTTTGTGATGATGATTGTAGTAGTTCTCCAAGTTTTAGCTCCGTACAGTAGAACTGTCTTGATGTTTGTATTGAAAATTCCTTAAACTTTGCATTAAAAAAACTATTAGATTATAAAATATATGTTTCTTCCATTACAGAATCGACTAACTGATGAATTGACCGAATCAACAAATTTAAATTCTACTCTTCAAGCAAAATGTCATCAACTTCAAATTGAAGCTGATGATGCTGTAAAATCAAATCAAATCTGTCAAGAGAAATTAATTAGTTTAGAGAAGAATCTTGAAAGTATTCGTTCCGAGTCACAAAGTAATCAAACATGAGTTTTTATCATTTTTTAAGCATGAAAGTGAATGTAAAGTTGTTGTGTTTTTCTCGGTTTCCGATTGGTAACTAAATTGTACATTATTTCTTTCTGTCAAATACTACTTTGTCCAAAAATGTGCCAACTGATGTCATAAGTTTATTTCACAATATCTTAAGTAAATCACTCTTAACCTTTTCATATTTATCATCATTCCCGTTTCTCTTATTCAAAATATCTTGGAAAAGTTTTGCACATTATGTTCTTCACTAAGGTCTTTACATCATTCTGATTCTAGCTTCTTGGTATACTATTTAAGGTTTAAAGCGAATATAAACACCATGAAATGCCAAATTTTGTTAGTTAAAGTGTGATTAAGCATGGTTGTCAGAATCCTATTGATAATGACAACTATATTAGTACTTTAGTTTTTGTGTTCATTGCGTATGCAAGGAAATTACATCTTTCATCTATCAGTAGCTGAATAGAATACTTAATATGATAGAGACTGATGACTTATTTCACGATTTATACGAGCCTAATACAAATTGACGATATATAAGGAAGTTATGCGCAATAAGAGGTAGAAAACTAGTCTTTTACAACAGTAGTTTACTTAGTAATTGCTAGTTTTATGTACTGAGCTTTGAGATACATTATTTATGTGAAGGCTAGTAACCCATTCTGACTACCTAAATTGATGTAAATGGAGTAGGATTCGGACCTCTGACCTATTGTTTAAAATCTGGTTACTTTAACTATCAAGTTATCATTCTATTTCTGTAATAATTTACACTATCTCCAAAACGCAAGCATGGTTAAACAACATATGTAGTTATATAATTAATGAATGACTGTGAACTATAGTGGCTGGTACTATGTCGAGCCCACATAGGTTATTCTAGCTCCTGAATCGAGCAATTTTTTTCATTCTTACCTTTTAACCTTGTCACTTATTCTCTTGTTAACTCTGTTTGTTTTTATATGCTCGTATGTGTGCCAATTACTTACCTTATTCATCATGTGTCTGTAATTTATTTTTGTCTGAATATAAAAATGGAGTTCCTCTTTATCAAATTAAGTTGGCTCACATACCTCCCCCGGTCCGTTGCGCTTCGTCTCTCTAATCGTCTGTTTGGATCAACAATTGTATGAAATATATGTATTCAAACTTCATTCTCACATTTGACTTATTCTAATTTCGTTATTCACTAACTCGATTTGAGCGGACGATTATATACGAGGGTAGCCAGGATATATATTTCTATGACATTCAGCGAACAATCCAACTGGACTCAGATACATGGTCCCTTAAGGACATCCCTATACCGAAAACCAACCTTTAAAGACTAATCACATCATAAATTGAAACATCAATACTTACGTAAAGCATATCATATAATGATCATTATTCTCACATTATATTATACCTGATTCTTTATGTGATGAAAAGCAGATCACATCATAATATTGCATAACTGGTTTTCTAATGAGTACAATTTTAGAATACTCGATTTTTAACAAAAAAATAAGCTCTGTGAAAAATCTTGTTTTATTTTCATCTAATCTACTATACTATAACGTACATTTTGTGCTATACATTTACATATTCACTCTCTATTGAATTAATTTATTCAAGAATTATTTCTCATATTCATAACTTGTGACCGCCGATTAGAAGGCAGTGACTTATCGATCGAACCAAGGACGCGTAAAACACGCGCGAGCAGTCTAGAGTCTTGATTGGCCCTGCTTTCCGCCTAGACCAGTCAGTTAAATCCAGAACACAAGTCTCAGCCTCTGTGATATTGATCATTATATTTCAAACATATTGAGTTTATATACCAATCAAATAGACCACAACGTACCAACAAAATATGAAACAACATTTGTACAAGAATTAGCCAAATGTGGTTGTGAATGAGGGAGGTAGTAATTAATATACTGGGTATAACTCAAGAATGGTAAAACGTATAATAATAGTATATGGGTCGAAATAAAGCTTATAATAAGAGGAATATGAATATGCATAGTTTAGTTACTTAATAATTATACAATAGAAATATACGTTTAGTATTGGTCCATCAATAGATCCCAAGAGTTGCCATTCATTGTTCTTGTCGAGACATAACAACACCAATAATGTTTTTATATTGAATATCTTGAAGGTACACTTTTCTTTATAAAATTTGATGTTGGTCAACAACAACAACAAGAAAATAATCGAAGATTATTGATTACTAAATAAGTTGTCTTATTCCATGTCACTTAGTGATAAATCCCTCGAGGCTGGAAGAAGAATTTCACCAATCATCTATAGATAACATAGGACTTCAAATAAATATGTGTAGGTCGAAATTGTCATATCTTACATCAGTACAAGTCGTGGACGAACGAAAAAAAAGAAAACAAATGAGGAGATTAATAAAACAACGAAACACAAATAGTGAAAGCTAAATAGTAATGGAAATATAAATATAATACATATAATCTAGAAGAAAGGATTCCGTCTTTCCTGGTATCATTGTTATTACTATTATTTCAACTCGTTTGCCATTCATGATATCGTTCTGATGTGCGGTAACAAAACAATTTAAGTTCACGCGTATATTTTTCCCAGATTCTAATATTGATTATGACTAACTTGTTTCCTTACTTTTATTCTTTCTAATTTATAGCCGAATCAAAATTATCCAAGAAAGAAATTGATTCTCTCATGGAAAAGTAGGTTTTAATCAATGTTATGTTTCCTGGCACAAAATATGGTGACTATCAGGACTCAGTAGCTGAGTGGATAACGCGATGGCGTTTGAAGCGAATGGTACTGGGTCCGAGTCCCACAGTGAACATCAACTCTGAGATGCAGGTACATCCAGCCGACGAGTCCCAAATAGGACGAAACGCGCGTCCTGGATTCCACTGCTAGCCACTGTCCATCATTGCTTACAAATAGCTTGTGAATTAAGGTAATATCGAGGCATACTCACAGTATGCACATATGCCAATAACAGACTAATCAATTGCAGTCTTAAACCTCAATGGGAAGATACAAGCCAAACAATACCAGGTGAATTCAAATATGGTTATTGTTTATAGTGTAGTGAACGAGAACACGAATGGGGACAATCAAATATATTTGAGTACAACGTTACAGAATATATTGGTGAAATCTAAGAACCATACAGTAAATACTTCATTTGCAAAATACCCATCAGTTGTCTCAAATCTTATTGTTCCTTCATTTCTATGCCAATCACGTTCTGTTCTCGTTCTCTTCAATTTTCTTCAACCTTCTGCCACCAGGCATTCCCCTTTCAATTGATGATACATACTACTTATATCTGTCGACATCGATAGTACACACCACATACATATAAATTATAACATTGAAATTGATTAGAAAGTTTACACTTATTGTCTTACAGTAATCTAATAAATCATAACTAGTATACATCCACTTGTTCACAAGGTTATAATTGAAAGTTGATCACTTTATATGTTTATTTGATAGTTTATGTTAACGACTGTTGTCTATGTTTAATATAGACCTACGCTACCAAGCAGAATAACTTATAGAGGTGTAGATAGTGACAACAGATATGCGGCGGTTATTTCGACTTTATCGACTGATAAACACTCCCGATCTCATCAATTAATCTTTCATATTTACCTGATATTCAACGTGTACTACTATCATTACTCATTTGATAGCTTTGTCTATTATGAGCATTACTTACTACAGTCTATTCCTCCGTTAATATTTACGCTGAAAACGTTCAGTGGATATATGGGAGTGGTTTACATGAAGAGAATTTTGCTTTAATCAGACTTTTTTTTACTAAAATTACAACATTACTAGTCTACTTATATAACTCTGTGTGTTTTATTCATTCCATATATTTCAAGCTTACAAAACATAACAGTTTGTTTATGAGTTGTTGTTTTTCTTCTTTAATCATTAATTATTTACAGATTAATTAAAGCTGAAGATGCAAGTTCAAATCTTCGAAATGAATTAAATTCTAAATTGAAAGAACTTAAAGAATTACAAATAGCTGTTGTTGAATTAGGTAGAGAAAATCAAATACTTCAGGTAATATTAATAACCTTAATAGTTGAGATCATAAGTTCATTGAATTAGACCACCATGGAAAACCTGAAAGCATTTGATGGCTGTTTCAATCTAGTATGGGACTCCTCAGCCGTGCTCATCAACCATCTCACACACAAGACTAGAACCCAGGACCCTTGGTCTCACGCGTGAACATTTGACCTATAGACCACTGGATCGGCATACGACGGTGTTAGTGTTTCGTCCTATTGTGAGACTCTTCAGCACTGCGCATTCACGATCCCTCCTCGCCAGACTCGAACTCAGGATCTATCAGTCTCGCGCGCGAAAGCTTAACCTCTAGACCACTGAGCTGGTCGGCATCCAACAGTGTTAATTTCTAACTTCAATCAATCCACGAAGTTGTGCCACCGTCCATCATTGTCATCAGTGAGTTACTATTTCATAACAAAGCCGGTTGAACTCCACTGGTCATGGCTTCTCACTAGAACTCCAGTAAATACCTATTGCAGCCAGTCACTAGTGATCATATGTTGATTAACATCAGAAGGAGTTCAATTGACTCATGATCTCAACTATTAAAATTATTATAATATTCACAAAAAACCCTTCTATTAATAATAATAATTCAAACTATTACTTCTAAATTTCACTAGGTTTTACGCGATCGTTTAACTAATCGCCAATGGACTAAAGATGATGAAGCTTTAACATGTTTCGGTTGTGATCGTGAATTCTCTATCAGTACACGAAGGGTATGATTATTTTTTTTCATTTGTTCTGGCTAATATAAACAATATGGTTTTTCATTGTTTTAATCATTAATTGTAATACGTATTCTCCGATTACTCTTTAATTGAACTAATTTATATGTGTATAATGAGTTTTACTACTGAATAAAGTTTACTGATTTACTGAGTGGCGTTAGATGAATGGATGCATTATACTTAAGTTTCTTACTAGTTGATACTTGTCAGCAAGGCATATCTGTAATCTCGAAGAAACTGATACTTCGTGTAAAAATTAGACCGATGTGGTGCTAGATTCAAAAATGTTACTACTGAATTATTTGGGTTGGACAGCATTCCCACTGTTGAAGGACATATGAAGCTCAAAATAATTATCTGTCAGACAATATCAAAGTTAGGATCTTCAATACGATCATCAAAACAGTTCTACTGTACGGAGCTGAAGCTTCGAGGAATACTACAGCCACCATCAAAAGGTACGAATATTTATAAACAGTTGTCTACTCAAGATACGTTGATCGGATACCATCAGCAATGACCTACTGTGGCAGAGAACAAATCAACTTTCAATTGAAGAGGAAATTAGAAAAAGACACTGGAAGTGGACAAGACACATATTGCAGAAATCATTGAACTGAATCACGAGGCAAGCTTTAACTTGGAATCCTGAATAGAAACGGAAAATAGGAAGTCTAAAGAACACACTGTTTAGGGGATTGGAAGCAGATATTAAACGGAAGAATAGCAATTGGAAAAACCTGCGAAAGATTGCCCAAGACATAGTTGGATAGAGAATGCTGGTGGGAAGCCCATAATCCTCCATGAGGGGTAAAAAGCGTAAGTAAGTAATTGACGTTCTTCAGGACAACAACCAGTTCAAGTAACTCGATATCATGTACACTGTGTTTTTAGTTTGATAGACCACCGTTGTAAAAGCATCTTTTTCCGTATTTTCTGAATCCTTACAAATTTAGTATTTAATGGCCAGGAATTCGTCCAATTGTTCTATATTTTATTGTGAAATCTTCCAATGTAGACTAACATGTCGTATTAAATGAATTGTGTACATTCACTGAAGCAGTGACTTAGAGGCTAAATCGCTCGACTTTCCATTAATATTTCTAAAGTTTGAGTTTTGCTCCGCCCCATTCGGTTTGATCAGCTGGATAGTATCACAAAGCTCTTATAGATACAATGTAGCTTAAAGCACAGCCCATGAATGTATACCTGGTAATGGAGTCATTAATTGTTGTTCGAATTGAATGAAACATTGTTTTTCTGAAGATTGTAAATGCTGTCGTTCTTTCATTTGGATCAACTTGTTGACGTGAAAATTGATAAACTGATCAATAAACTCATTTATCTTAACTGGTAAATGGACATGTTGTTAGTTCTCCTTACACTTTCATCAGCACAACTAACTTGTCTATTATTAAACCACATCTTATAATTCGTACCCCACAATCATTCATCTTGAAAATAATCTTTCATTTCTATAAACCATCAAATTCTTTCTTTGATGTGATTTGATGTCTGTCATATACTGAATTTGATTTTCACATTCCGTCACTTATTATGACTGATCTTTATTGTTTAGTTAGAATGAAATTTCGATACAGTATATCGGCCATAAGACCTATATTTTTAAATATGTCTAGTTAATTGTTTATAATAGTTTAAACATGTGAGTGCTAATGAATAGTTCAGGAGTCTATCAGTTACTATATAGGGTTGTAATTCCTGTATATTGAACTTCATCTCAGTGTATCTAAAGATTCTCTTTCCCGAATTAACTTGGTTAATCAGTTGATGAGGTTGTGAATTTTCATCGACTGAGTTGGTTAGGTCACGTGTTACGTATTCTTGAACTCCGATCACCACTACGCGCAATGCTGACTAGTGTTGGGGGGATGGCTGGAATAAAGTTAAGGGCGGCCAAACCAAAACATGGCATCAGTCCATAAAGTCACTAACTTCTATTCTTAGCCATAATGGTAGATGCAGACTACTTGGTTGAGGTCCGCGTGATTATTGTAACCAATGGCTGGAGACTCTTGGTGACATGGTTCAGAATCGGTCGCTATGACGTAGGTGTATACACTCTCTGTCTTCTCTCAAACTATGAGATTAAAATCGTTTCATATCTTTCTTTCTACGAACTAATTCTTTCTTCCTGTACTATATCCTTATATGCAATCTTTCTTTTATATATTACAACCACTGAATTAACTACTTTTATCAATCCGATGTTCATCTTGTTGTGTTAATGAGGTATGGCAATTTGGACCGATGCATATATGTGCCTGGTCCTAGGTCGTAGCTGACTGACTGACTTAACTTTCTGACTAGTAATTAATATGTCATAAACTTCTTTGTCTTCAGTGGTTTGATCAATTTTGTATCTAGTAACACGGATATTTTAAAATTCAGTTTCCCTACAAACATATCCATGTCATATTAAATAATTTGATTGTTTGTTTTAAACGAAATACTGTAAATATGATAATACAGTGTAAAGACCGAAAAATCTAATATTACTTGATGTCATTTCAAAATTCAAATTATGTTAGAGGTATACTTTTAGTTTTTATATATTGAAGTCCAGGTTTGTGATGATCGACCAATTCATTTCAGTCAAAATCACACTCTTCCTAGCAACTGACCCAATCACTTGGGTTACAGCAAAAAGATAAAGAATATTTAAAAAACTTTACTCTGATGGCCGAGTGAATATATTTATAGATCATCCACATAAATTCCCATACTGTTAGCATGAACTAGATGAAGCTTGGTAAAATAATTCACTTAGCTACAAAGGTTTGTCTATACCGTATGGCCTTAAAACAGTACTCAATCGGTCCGGAATCATGCGGCTTATCAGAATGTCAGTAATTCTGGTTTGTGGCTCAATTACACAGATTACTTGCACAACGGGTTTTGACAGAATGCTTGGACTAAACATACAATACGTGAATTTCGCCTTGCGTATATTTGTATTTTATATCCTTACACGTTTTGTCCCCGACAAGAACCAGACACAGGTTACAGTGCGATTCTCATAGACATTCCCATCCTACTCGGGAGTTTGGCATATAAATTACACCGTTTTAAGTTCATTTGATAAAAATCAAATTAATGTGCTTTCCCAAAATTCCTTATTTTTGTTCGGATTTTGTTTTTGTTTTTGCGAAATTTTAAGTTATCAAAAGCTTGTTTTATCTAGAAATTTTTATGTCGTTTCATCGTAAGTCCCACCACCCTCGAAAACCCAACACAATCGGTTGGAAAACCCGAATTTCAACTCAATGGTGCACATTGGGTTCATGTTCCTAAAGGAACAAACGGCGTATGAACCTATGATTGGTCACTAGGTACCATGGAACCGCATCAACTAACGTTGCCCCATTGCCTTGCAGATTAGACTTTTTAGTCAAATGCTCTGAGACTTGCCCTCTAAGAAAACTAACTGCTTCAGTTTTGGCACCCGGGAAGTATCCTAACCCACGTATGAATTCAGTGACTTGCGTTGCGCATACATCTTTTGATGACCTTTACATCATTGTTTATGTGTTTAAATAAATAAAGTGACTGATTTTTACATTCATGACTTTAACATTTAACCAAGTGTATCGATTTCTGAACAGTTTAGTTTCGATTTTTGGTAATTCTTATTCAACCTTGATCGTTAGTACATGTTTGGAAGATTACAATTTACTTGGTATTCATACTTTGGTTTCTGTCAATAATGGTCGCCCAAAATCGTGGATTTATTCAGTCAGACATTAACACTATTGGATGTAGACTCATTGGTTTAGAGATTACGCGACCATACGCGAGACCGAAGGTCCTGGGTTTGATTTCAGCGTGCGAGATAGATGTACTTTATTGAAGAGTACTATACGGTTGTTTCGTTAGTTCTAGGTTTTCAGTCCTGGTCACACTTAGATCAGTTCATAATTTCAATGAAATTCAACCAGCTCTACAATCTTATACTAAAAATAACCGATGTCTTGAAGCTTCGTATTAAGTAAAATTCTCTATTATATTTCATGTATCTAAAATGATGTTGACACACTGTAATCCAATGTATTTTTAATACTTACTTGATAAGTAATTACGAATGATGACATCCTTTTTCCTTTTGCATATATAGCATCATTGTAGAAATTGTGGCGGTATATTTTGCCAAAACTGTTCTTCTAATCGGGCTTCTACAACGTTTAGTAAAGATCCAGTTCGTGTGTGCCAAATGTGTTATGAAGAGTTAACTAGTAATGCTATCAATTAATCAGTCATGGATATTGACTATCTAAGAAACTAAATGAGTAAATTATTTGTATATATATAAGTGATTTTTTCCTAATAAGCTTACTACTCCTTCTATATATGAATGGCTTTGTGTGTATTTTGCCGTTAAGTTCTACGTTATTAAAACGCACTTTTGATTTTCGTGTCATTTACATTTTTTGGCATTACGAATACTGTTACTCATTTCTGTTTATTTTACAAATCTCGTGGATGACTTCACGTATACTTTCATACTTAATCAACCAAATATTTCTTTCATTGTAGTCTGTGTTTTTGATATATTGAAAATGGTTCGTGATTTCTAGTAATTCGTTTGTCGTTATTTGTATTCGTCGTATTCGTTGGTCTCCATTTTCCCTGTTAGGGGAGGATGAAATGTGGGTCTTATTCGGGCTATAAATGTGTCAAGATAATGACTGGGAAGAATTAGATGGTTCAGCTAACTATCAAGAGAATGAAGACCGTATGATAGTTTTGAGTTTTTTTTGGTCTTCTCCTGATGAGTAAATGAAATGCCTTGATAAAGTAATACTTAGTCACATGTAACTTGGAACCTGGCATATATGTGCATCGGCCTATGTTGCCACATTAAAACGCGAGTATATATATAAGGTAAGTGGAGTTGTCGACGTGTTCGAATATTTTGCTCCCTATCCTTAGTTCGGGTGTTCACGCAGGCCAGTCTTGATGCAACAACTTGCATTTAGAAGGGGCGAAACGCATCCCAAACATCCTGGCATTGTTGCTCAGTGCTACCAAAAGACTCTGCGTCTTCACCAAACAGGACTATGTCATCTGCGTATTCTAAGTCGATAAGTGGACCTCCTGGAAGGAGATCAATACCCGAGAATTCAGTCGACGAGAGTGTTATTTCCATCAATAGGTCTATGATGAAGTTAAACAGAAATGGAGAAAGTGGACAGCCTTGACGGACACCACTTGAGGTTGCAAAAGTAGATGACAGTTCGCCATAAGCCCTAACTCGACTAGTAGTGTTCGAGTAAAGAGCCTTCACAAGGTTTATGTACTTCTGAGGTACGCCTTTCAATGACAGACACTGCCACAGAGTCTCGCGGTCTACCGAGTCAAATGCTGCTTTTAAGTCGAGAAAGACCACCATCGTCGGACGCCGATAGGTATGCCTGTGTTCTAGAACCTGACGAATGGTGAATATGTGGTCGATGCAGCCACGACCAGGTCTAAAGCCAGCTTGGTTCTCTCGAGTTTGTAGTCCGCGAGTCTTAGTTAGGCGTTTGATAATTATCGAGGCCAGTATTTTAGATACTATGTTTGTTAAACTAATCCCTCTGTGGTTGTCACAGGATGATTTGACCCTTTCTTATATGTTGGGACGATAAGTGATTGTGATCAGTTAGATGGGATAACGTCTAACTCCCAGATTTTAGCTAAAATATTGGTCAACCTAATCGCTAGAAATTGGGCCACCATCCTTAAAGACCTCTGGAGTCAATCCATCTGAACCAGCTGCCCTTCCTCGTTTCAGATTAATTATAGCCTTTTGAACTTCTGCTAGAGTTGGGGGACCTACTTCAATGTTCCATTCACACTGTCTGGGAATGGAGGGTAGTTGTAGAGTAGCTGAAGGCCAGCTGAACTGTTCCCTAAAGTGTTCCGCCCATCGTTCTAAACGCCTGGACTTGGAGCAGATGAGTGTATCGTCTTTTTCCGATATAATCTCACTTACACTTGACTTATTAATTCCAGATTCTTTTATTAGTCTGTAAAGCTGTCTTATGTTCCCTATAGTCGCCGCCTTTTCCATCTCTTTTGCTTTCGATGCCCACCACTGCTCACGGTCGTTTCTTAGACTTTTTCTTAACCTAGATCTGATTTGTTTTCGCTCTTCATCATGTTCAGAACCTGATGGCACGAGTTTGCGAGAATCCATCAGTGTGACAGACCTTGCAGAAATCCACTGGTTCCTTACAACTCTGTGGTTTAAGTCACTAATAGATGTCAGTGCTGTTTCCACAGCTGAATGTATGCCCTTCCAAGCAACATCTGGGTCAGCCTCGTCTTCACAACTACCTAAGTGTGACCTCAGTTGTTCCTGGAACCTACTTTTAGTTTTCTCGTTACTCAACTCAGTTCTAACGGGTCTTTTTAATGTGGCTTTTTTGCGTCCAGTGAGGCGCAAGCAGATGCGTGCCCGTATTAGGGCATGGTCGGAGTCCAAGCAGGTACTCCAGAATGAGCGACAATCTTCTACCGACCCTCTCCAACGATGACTGATGGCAATATGGTCTATTTGAGTCCATCGTTGGTTTGGTGTAGGGGGGTCGCCATGTTAGACGATGTCTCTCCTTATGCTTAAAATTTGTGTTTGCTAAAAATAAACGATTGTCTGAGCATAGCTGCAGCAGACGATCACCATTATCTGTTCGCTGTGTCGGAATACTAAAATATCCACCTAAATGCCTTTCTGTTTGGTTTAAACTGCCTATCTGAGCATTAAAATCACCTGCTACGAGTACTATGTCTGAGCGTTTAGCTTTCTGAAGAAGTTCGGACAGCTTTCTGTAAAATTCATCTTTCACATCATCTGAGCTGCAGTCAGTGGGAGCGTAGGCAGAAACGACAAAAAGGCAACGACGTGTGTCCCTATCCTTCCGAGTTCTTACGTAGCCGTTCAGCCGAACAGCACATAGACGACTGTTGACGGGGATCCACTCTAGCAGTGCTTGTTCGGCCCTCATGCTTAGTGCTATGCCTACACCTGCCAGTCCACGAGAACTTGCCATCGGGTCACCAGATACACGAAGGGTGTACCTCGTTGGCTCTCCGTTTTGCCGAGGTGAGGTCAAGTGAATGACCACACTGGAATCCTGTATGCGTGTTTCGGAGACACAGCACACGTCAATGGTAAGAGACTCTAGGGTTTTAGCCAAGGAAGCCTGCTGACCGATTTGACATAGGGTTCGTACGTTGAAGGCTCCAATGTGTAGTTTGGAGCGAGGTTTCAGTAGACCTGGGACAGTATTTTGCGCACTAGAATCGTTGGCTATGGTGACACTTGAGGTGGAAGCCGAGAGAGGAAATTTAAAGGTGAAAGTCGATGTAGGAGGAATAATAGGAATTGAAGAGGAAGGTTGATTATGAATACAGTGGTCTTGAGTGCTGTTAGAGGTATGAGGGCGGTTTTCACTGCCCGGTCGCCCACACCGTGGAAGGGTTGTTCTGGGGGTACCTGAAAAGGAATTTGGATTAAAGGTGGTCTTAGTGACCTGAGAGCGTGACCGCAGTGCCCAAGGGACAACTGCTTGAGGTCGGTCACACACGACCTTGTTATGGGTAATTTTTGTGTTAGCTCCGTACTTATTGAGACCTTACCGCCGGAGACGGATATCCGTGGGATAAGGCGAGGTGTGCATTTTTAGGGTCGACCTTTTCTAACCCCACCCCTCCTTGTGGGAAGGCAGCATCGCTGTCATGCTGGTTGTCTGAAGGAAACACCTTACTGCTGTCACACCTCTGTACAGTCAGCAGTACGACTTCGCCTTCGGACCTTGGGTTTGTTGCTTTTAGTCTTACCGCTCTTCAACCGACCTGTCTGACATGGTAGGACCTTGAGGAACGGTTGTTCCAGCCAGTATGGCTCGGTTGCTTCATCACGATAGGCAAGCCCGACCACCACGTCAAGGTAGCAACAACGGTCGGGAGTGGACCTCCTAGTAGGAGATTAATTCCTGAAAATGAAGTTGACGAGAACGTTATTTCTAGCAGTGGGTCCATGATGAAGTTGAACCAAAATGGAGATGGTGGACAGCCTTGATGGACACCACTTGAGGTTGTAAAAGCAGACGAAAGTTCGCCATAAGCTCTGACTCAATTAGTAGTGTTCGAGTAATGAGCCTTCACAACGTTTATGTACTTCTGAGGTACGCCTTTCAATGACAGAAACTGCCAAAGAACCTGTCGATCTACATAGTCAAATGCTGCTTTCAAGTCAAGAAAGACTACCATTGTCGGACGCCGATAAGTATGCCTATATTCTAGAGCCTGACGAATGGTGCAAATGTGGTCGATGCAATCACCACCAGGTCTGAAGTCAGCCTGATTTTGTGTTTGCAGTTCACGAGTCTTAGTTAGGCGTCTGATAATTACTGAGGCTAGTATTTTAGATGCTATATTAGCTAAACTAATCCCTCTATGGTTTTCATAGAATGATTTTGACTCTTTCTTATGTATTGTGACGATAAATGATTGCGACTAGTCAGACGGAATTACATTCAGTTCCTAGATTTTAGCTAAAATATTGGTCAACCTAATCGCTAAAATTGGGCCACCATCCTTAAAGACCTCTGGAGCCAATCCATCTGAACCAGCTGCCCTTCCTCGTTTCAGATTAATTATAGCCTTTTGAACTTCTGCTAGAGTTGGGGGACCTACTTCAATGTTCCATTCACACTGTCTGGGAATGGAGGGCAGTTGTAGAGTAGCTGAAGGCCAGCTGAACTGTTCTCTGAAATGTTCCGCCCACCTTTCTAAACGTCTGGACTGAGAGCAGATGAGGGTGTCGTCTTTTTCCGAAATAGTCTCACTTGCACTTGACTTATTAATTCCAGTTTCCCTTATTAGTCTGTAGAGCTGTCTTATGTTCCCTATAGCCACCGCCTTTTCCATCTCTTTTGCTTTCGTTGCCCACCACTGCTCACGGTCGTTCCTTAGACTTTCGCTTAACCTAGATCTGATTTATTTACACTCTTCATCGTGTTCAGAGCCTGATGGGATGAGTTTACGAGAATCCATCAGTGCAATAGACCTTGAAGAAATCCATTGGTTTTTTGTAACCTTGTGGTTTAAATCACTAATAGATGTCGCTCATGTTTCTCCCATGAAAAACACCTCAGTAACGGCTAAACATTCACTAATAATAGATACGTTTGGTGAAAACTAGTTTCGTGGCTATGTAACAACTTACGTCGACTGGTAACTGAACTACAATTCAGAGTCCTCCTAAGGATACTTCCGGTCCTAAGCCTACATGAATAAGGGTAAGGTATAGGACTAGCAGTGCCACCACGTAGAAAATATTAGTAATTATTATTATTCACAAACAACTTATGGATACATAAGTGTTGTGAATAAACCATTTCGGGTTTCGTCAAAAATGCAATAATACAAGTTTCAATAATGTTAGCATTATATTTGCCATATTTGAAAAAGAGAAGATATAATAATGATAATGGAATAATAATAAATCAGGATACGTGTAATTAAGAAGAATATTGAATTGAGTTTAACGAAGGAAATAGAGAAAATAAGGCAATAAAAATAAAGGAGACATGAAATACTCAAATAGTTTAATAGGCGTGTTTATGAACACAGAACAAGAATAAATGACTATGTTTGTGTCTTCAAATTAGTAACATGAACAAAATGGACAATAATCAAGGAAAAATAACTTATTACTGCAGTAAGATATGACGTTAGAGTAAGTGTTTGTGTAGTCATAGTTTGGAGTGATGCTATGAAAGTCTCAATTAAGTGCAAAGGACAACCAAATATCAATATGCGTAAGTCATAAATGCATAGTGAAGATAAAACGAGCCTGAGAAGTTAATTTAAGTGTAACATAAGTTGTCGTTTTAACTACGAACTTCGGAATTCTAATAATATTTATTTAGATGGAAAAAAGAGAGGAAAGAAATGAACACCTAGTGGAAGTGTTCAACCATGATAATAATAATTGTGTAGTCAATATCAACCTCTGAAGTAAACCAACAATTTAAAAATGAAAATCCTTTAATGCACTCGGATAAATACATGTAGATTTATGTAATAGTATATAGAGTGAAACTGGATATCAGCATAAAAGTTTATGAAATAATAATTTAGAGCGACGCTACGAAAGTCACACTTAATCTTTCTGGAAGGACGCTAGCCAGAAAAAATTATTAAAACAGAATCTGCCCTGGGAGTTTAAAGACCTTCATTTGTAAGCGTTGTGACGCCTTATAATGAAGCTCAATATTTGTCGTAAGTAACGAGACTGATAACTGTTCTGACAACATGAGCAACAATTAACATAGGTACGTGGAATGTGCAGACAATCTGGGAGACTTGTAGGACTACTTAAGTATCTGAGGAAATGTGTGGACAAAACGTTTGGGTTTTCGGGATAAGGAGAACATATTCGACCTAATCATGACAGATGAAGTTAGCTTTTAGTGAGGTTTCGGTGTTGTAGCTCAGTGGTAGAGAGCTCCCTCAAGACAGGTCGGGAAGCCCCCAAATGCCTTGGTACAACCGAGGACGGGGAGAGTCAGCTCCTTCTCGCGAAATGCTCTCACATGGCCACGCGTATACAGCTACTTCCAGGGAAGTCTACCCATTGCCTTATCGCACTGGGGGTGTTATTTACGAAACTGATAAGACAATGCCTGACACTTCAACCGGGTTAGTAGATATGGTGGTTCTACCCAGGAGTTGAAAATCCCTGATTCTAAACCAATGGTGGACATAGGTTTCATGATCCTGAGAGAACAAATGGCACCGTGTGCGTCCCAAGTGGGATCCGGCGAGTGGGCATGGGCGGATCCAACCTGTGCGTGTGAGGAGCAGTGACTTAGTTGATTAGGTCCTCAGCGCGATAGAAACGCACCGTGGTATTGAGTCCACTGCAAGAAGATAGAAACAGGAACCTCTTCGTGTTGTATGCGGACCCGTGAGGCGCGGTGTAAGTGCAATGGCCCCGATAGCACAGAGTCCAAGTTACAGAGAGTATATGTATCAACATTGTAGGTTCAGTTCCGCCTCTGCACCAAAAGGTTAGTACTAGATCGAATAAATAAATATAAGATTGCATGTAGTGCTTTAGGAGAGGTCTTTTGTATCAAGAAGAAGATACCCACAAACAAGCATTGGTTGCTGATTGTGAGTGCTCCTGCTGGTAAAAGCACGAAACAGAGCCGGCTATACTATTGTGGTGTGGAGAATCTTACGGGTGTTTTCGAGGGAGCGCTACAAAGCATTTTACGAGACAACAAAGACGCGAATTGGTAAAGAAGAGGTAGCCGTCCCAGTTAGGGCGAGATAGGGGCCCTTAGTCCTTTATGCAGGTTCTATATGTATGTAATTTCATATAGTAAAAAGCGTTAGGATTATAGGCGTCAGCGGAGGAGGACAAACCTTAGCAAATAGACATGAGATACGCGAGTCGCATTTCAGGTTCAATTACGAGATGTCCAAGGAACTAAATTGCGTGCTAGTAAAATGACCTGGAGCTGTAAAGGGAAAATCCACAAAAAAAAAATGCTGTGTAATATAGGTACGTACATTGGATTAGTGATCCTATTAGAGAATTGAAGATTAACTGCACTGATCGCTTAAGCGAGCACAGTCATGTGCATCCGCACCGAGATCACGCGAGTAGGGTGAACGCTGTGGCTCCACAGACCCTCGCAATCTGCTAGCCAGATTGCAGGGATCGCAAGCGGAACAGCGAAATATTGGAGGAATCGGCGTATGCAAAAGCATTTATGTGTAACATCCTCGCAGAGGCTGTGCATTGAGATTTCACTTGTGGGAACTGATACAAAATAGTAAGGTGGGAAGCTACAGGTAAGAATGCGATGGTCAAGAGCAACGAAAACCTCGAGAGATGAACAATATCCTGTAGTATTGTCAAGGATAAGCGAGGATTATGTATTATATGTATCATCATCGGTCCATATAAAAGTGTCTCGTGTTCGAGTGTTTAAAATAATTAGAAACGTGATAGTGATGATAACTAGAGGATTACGAATGCCGCTGCTTCCGATATGACTATACTATAAGACACTTTTATAAATATATTTAGTACACGAGAAGAAAAAGACGGCGAGTTGCACCAGTCTGCTGCAATTTCTGAATAAACAGATTTACTCTTCTTACTGTGTTTATTGTGATACACAGAGCCTCAGGTTGTTAAGGCAGCCGATGATAATGTGATGGTTGTCCTATTACGTCGCATACCAGCAAACCAGCGCGGGAAACGCCGACGACCCCGATCACGACACACAAATCGGATGAAGTGATATCATGTGTTACGACATGACATGGAAAAAGGAATTAAAGTGGTTAAGGTGATTACAAGTAAAAAGTTGGACGTGATGATGGCAGGAATATTTGAATCACAGTACAAACTAAGAAATCGCAGAGGCGAAAACGTCAATTAGATCGAGAGCAGAACTAGAGTGTAGCGCGCGCGTAGACTAAAGTACAACAGGAGAGCGTGTCACCGAAGATGTTCCCGACAGTTCTAGCAGCACAATCCCCGTGGAGGGATGGTGCGAATAGAGAAATTCGCACGAGAAGATATGTAAAAGCAGTCGGTAGACGGTCGAAAGCAGAGCTCGATATCGTACGTGAACAACTCTACCATTTAATATGTGGGTGTATGGAGTGTATTGGATCGGAAACGCGTGAATGAGCAGCGTCATATCCATAATGTTCCGTAAAAATGTATCTACGCCAGCTCCGATCTCCATTAAAGGTAGCGGTCGGCGATAAGAGGGCATCAATAGGCGAACCTATGAATGTCCTGAAAAAAAGACTCTGCCCCGCAGAGCCAGAGTAGGGAACAGCGTGCTGATCAGTGGAGTGTGCAAAGAAAGCATATTTTGCAGACCTATACCGTTGCAAGCTAGGTGTAAGTATGGAGCATACCTGCACAAAGAGAGTATCCACTAACAGAGTGTCACAAACACCAAAGTAACCCCGTCTCGAGCAGAAACATCAATATTAATGCCTGGAAAGTTTGAAATCAGCAAAGTGTGTATGGAGTGGTTTAGTGAAAACAACTATAGGTCCCACTTAGAAAAAAATCAATAACAACAAGTAGCTATAGTAATGGAACAAGCTAAACCGTACGCACAAAATTCAGCATTGAAAACACTGCCATCCTCAGACGAAAGCTGTCCATGGAGTCGCACTTCTGAATGTATGACTTATCAGACAGTGATGACCGCTGAACACACAATTTGGATAATGTCCTGTAACGGCGTTCAAAGACTGCATTTATCACCGTGCCGCGTCCGCAAGTGAGAGGCCGGGTCCGAAGGACATTAATAGAGGACGGTGCGAACTACCTACGAAGTACACAAGGGTTGTGGAAGATCTACAGGAGCGCGTTTTGACGCAATGTAAGGTGGTGATGAATGAAGCACACGGACCATATAGAACGCGCAAAAGAGGCGCAACGATTATAGTTGTAGGGTAGCGGGAGCATCCCGCATTAAAAAGGAGAGACAGGAACTAGCTTACGAAGTCATGATTAAGCAATTCCAGTAAACCCTAAGTGATGTATGTGGAGTAGTACCGATCCAAAGTAGAGCAACGATATTCGTCTAAATGAGTATCTTTGACGGTCCACTGTGAAAAATGTGCATCGCCTAACCAACGAGATCATGAAGTTTTACAACATTTCTATCATAGGCCGAATGACTGACTAGAAAGAGAGAGTTACAGTCTATGTAGAAAAATGATTGGCACTTCAGAGCGTGAAGCTCGTATATTCATGAATCACGACAAATCGAATGACTCCAGCGCCTGAACGATAGCAGCGTGAGGACCTGGGAGCAGGGGAGTTGCGTTAGGAGAGCGCTGTGCGATGCAAGCGAAGGAAAGGACATATAAAGCAACAATAGTAACTAGCAATATGAAGCTTACTTTGTCCTGAGATAGTATATACTATGAAGTCTTGAAAAGACCGCTCAAAGACACAGTAGGTGCGAATGGCTAAGCGACCCATTGTAGTCAGGATGAAAGCACCTAGAAGCATTAAATACTAGGGAGGTTTGTCTGACGACACGACATACCTGTCTAGCATTTGAGCACCAAGAACTGCACCAATACCGACAGGATGAAGTGCATGGCCTTCATAAGGAGCACACGGAATGGTATCGCGTGGCATAGTTGGGAAGGAGAGCAAGAATCGTGAAGACATCCTGTCTGGTCTAGCGTGAGTTACGAGGCAGTAAGTATACAACGTGAAGAGGGTCAAGTGAGCACCAGTTCCTTACGCCAGAAGTATATGTGTAAAGTACTATATGTTTGTGTGTCAAAAGAGATTAAATAAACAAATTGCACTACCAGCGAGAAGCATAGGAATAAGAACGGTAATATTATTGTGAAGACTGCAACCGACAATAGTGAGACGTAGTTCTGCGGGGAAGTGATAATATATATTGAAAGCTGTGGTGTCATGATTGTCATGGTAGGACATAGCGATTCGCGATCGACTGGTCTCGCGACGGCATGAGACGCCATTGCGAGAGCGAAGGTATTCCAAGGACGCAATCAAACCTTGAAGTCACAAAAAGAACACGTAGAAAGAGAGGTATCGACGATAGAATGCAACCACAGAAAACAACTGTAATAAATTCAATAAGGTCTGCGGTGCGTCATGTGATCAACCTAGTCAAAACCATTTAACAAAAGATACGCATCTTTGCGAGGCGAACTTCAGACACCTACGAGGATCTCACTAACTACTTTAGATCCAAATCTCCCGTGGAAGACGAGCGCGTAATTGGGGAGAGCTCACCCAAATACACGGATGTAAGTGGCGACTATGGTAAGGAATGACAGACCGAAAGTGTAGTGTAAAATTCTGTGCAAGCGAGAGATGTACATAGGAAGTGCGTAGCTAAAGAGAATTCGACGTGAGAGCATGCATAGCAAATGAGGTGGACAAGAGCGTGCAGTGACGACGACTGAGAGTGAACCCTTGACATATCTGGCGATTATGAATAGATCTGGCCAGCCTCTAGCCGTCGTCACTTATTCTCAACAAACGGAGTACGAGCGAGGAGATAGAATCCGACATTCCGCTGCACAGAATTGGCGAGTTTCTTGTAGCGATCCGTGACTTACATGGAGTCTTATAACAAAAGTAGTCGACCCAGCGTGAAGAGACAGACGAGCGTGTTGCAACTAGTGCTTGTCTGCACACAAAACTGTGTAAAAGAGTTCGCATATGTGTACATCTCACCGGAGACCATGAGAATAGATTTGGCTTTTAATAGATCCCGAGTGTATCACCCATGAACTTTGTCGAGATGATAATAGTGCTGAAAATTTCATACCACGCACTGCACTTAGTCGCGCATTTAGCCTAACAAAACTATAGTGAAGATGCAGACAAGCGTATCTAATGAAACGAAGTGACCGCGCAGACACCCAACTATGCCTATTTCGGTATAACTCTAAAGGTTTGAATGGTACGAGGGCCGCATTATAAGCGCAGATACCGTGATAGTACCTGGTGTAACTACGCGCAACTCGCTTGCTTAATTCTCACGTGAACAGACTCGATTCACTAGGTGAAAGATATGTTACGCAAGATCTGATAAAGTTGTGTGGTTTAGCACAACGAGTGGAGAGCCGTTGCTATGACAGCAGGGGGATTAGATGATGGACGATCATACAGTAAAGGCGAGAAAGCTTAAAGAGAACGAGGCGTATATTTAACGCGACGGAAGCCTGAGAGCAAGCCCTTGGTCTAAATGTACGTTAATCCTGTCATTATCGCATATGGACAAGAACGTGTATTAAAACAGAAGGTCTACAAACAGCGGAAGACGTCTTGCGACCATGCCGAAAGATAACGGCAGTGCACTCGTGAAACACAGATGGCAGTGCAAGCAGGTGAACAACCGTGACTGTAACGGTGGTGATTTGTTGAGTGTGGCTAGCCATACCCCTATATATGCCTTGGTGTGTTATGTGGATATCATTTTGTCGTTAACGCGTGTCCAGTATCAAGTGAAATATGTGAGCACGACAGAGCGAACCGTTATACCGACAAAAACAAAATTGTAGATCGGTGACATGATAGAGTGTGCGTGAGTCGATGCCGAGGACTGAAAATGTGGCACAGTTGGGACCGATCGCAGACAAATGGCCGACGTATTGCGAGTGAAAGGGAACGATGAGTAGGATATCTCCGAGCAGCGATGTCATAACTGCTTTATAGATGGTACTTCTTGAGAGAGGCCACTAACTAAGCCCTGACAAGTGATTACGTGCAAACACTCATGGACGACGGTTATACGTAGAGCACTTAATTACGCATATTGGATAGGAATAAAATGGGAGTGTATAAAGGCGAGCAAATTGAGTGCTGTATTGTTGCTGATTCTGCTGATACGAGTGATCCATGGTCACATAAGTGTTGGTTACAGAGTACGTGTGAGCCAAGCGAGATAATGACAGACCGTCGCCGAAATTTCACACTCTATAATTAGCAATTACCACATGCCAGTCGTTAAAGTGTATAGACGATGTTTCCAGGAAATGCGACCGAGAGAGCAAGTGAAACAACAGTGTTGATGCGAAACGCAGCTGAACTTAACGTGCAGCGATCATATAATCACGGGATGATATTATTGTTAGGATATGCCCAAAGATTGACTCTATGAAGCAGTGTCCCTGTTTACCACAAAAAGTGTACGAGTGGAGCATGTCACCAAGCGCATGAAGATAGGAAGCTCGCTTTTATGAACATGATGCAGTTACCTTTGAGGACCGAGTGTAGAGTAACAACGTGAATAAGCTGAACAATAGGCACGAGCCCGAGAGTCATTTTGGCGTACAAAAAAGTACAAGAAATAATGCAACTTGAATGCCGAACGCGAGTGCGAACATAAGCGACGTGTACATACTGACTTGAAGTGTTGTCCCATCTGAACGAGCCATGAACGCGCCCATTAGTAAGCAAATGATGGAAAATCAGCAATTAAAAGAACTACGAAATAGAGGCTATCGAAAAGAAAAACTGAGTACCAGAACTTTACTCACCTAGTGAGAATTATGTGATTTGTAATTACCCTTAATGTGAAACACTTATCGTGTGATGATTAACCTATACATTATATGGCAGCGAAGACAAGCAGTTAGAGCTGACAAGTCAAGTGTAGTGGTGAATGTACCCTTTGCGCGCGCGAGTGTGGTTAGCAGAAAGGTGTGTGTAGGATGTGACGGAAGTCTAATAAGTCATTCGCTTAACATGCTTCCGCGTTCGTCTATGAATCAGGTTGATCACCAAATCTCCCGAGGGCAAGAGGCGAAGAGTAAGGTGTGTATAAACATAAGCGGCGGTAGGGTACAGAGGAAGTAGAGGTTAGCAGTCAAGCATGTAAAGCTGTCCTTAGTGGTGTCCTCAACACAAGTGACAAGTGATTGTCCGGTATCTTGAACGGAGCAGCGCAGTATAAGTCCGCTTTGTCTAGTCTCTGGCCTGTCAGCTTGTGAATCAGCTGAAAGCACAAGGCTTCTTAAGGAGCATAATTAGTTTGTTTTATATAACATTCGGCGTCTTGTAGAGAGTATGTGATGTGTTTACCAAGATTCTTGTTAGGAGTACCCCTGAGATTGTGAGTACGATCATGACGACAACAGCAAAAGTAAATATAAAGCGAGCCGAAATACTGGACGAGAGGTCAATTCATTCATCTGCGCTCTGTATGGGATGTGAGAGCACGGCGCGTGGATAATGCACCTTGAAGCGAAAGCAGTTAAATTGCAAGCAAAACAGTTTCGTCGAAATCCAGAACCGCGGAGTAAGTAAAAGTCCTGCACTTCAGTCTGTAGCTCCGCGGGGGATGCGTTATGAAAGATTGATGCATCCTGGAACATGGTGAAAAAGTGTGTGACGCAGCTTGTGAATCGGAGGCAATTCAAGGGATTGCAATTCCGGCGTAAACATTTGAGGGACAAACCGAGAGGGGACTCATCACGACATGACAACGAGATAGCGTGTGCCCATCCATGTCATATCAAAGCGAGAATAGTCACTTTACATGACGAGATTAGATAGAATAGCGGAATCGGTTAGAGGGATTATTAAGAGTATGTCAGAGCAAGATGACAGCAATGGATCAGATAGAACTGACAAGATGAAATACGTGGAAGAAATAGCATTGACGGCGGAAAGAGCTGCAAGATAAGGAAATATGAAACAGCTTTACGATACAACGAAGAAACTAAAAGGGAAATACAGCAAACCAGAGTGACCGGTCAAATACTAAGAAGGCAGTCCGATCACTGAAATTCAGCAACAGCCGAACAGATGGGTAGAGTATTTCGAGGAACTCCTGAATAGGCCGGCTCCAACGAATCCACCGGACATCGAAGCAACACACACAGATCTTCCTATAGATGTCAATCGAAAAATGACGGAAGAAATCAGAATGGCCATCAGACGAACCAAGAGTGGGAAAGCAGCAGGACCCGACAAGATACCAGCTGAAGCACTGAAGTCAGACATCGAAGTAACTACAAACATGCTTTACCTTCTATTCAAAAAGATTTAGGGGGAGGAACAAGTGCCAATGGACTGAAAAGAAGGACACCACGTCAAGATTCCAAAGAAAGGAGATCTGAGCAAATGTGAAAACTACAGAGGCCTTACACTACTGTCAATACCAGGGAAAGCCTTTAACAGAGTGTTGCCGAACCGGATGAAAGACACAGTAGACGTCCAACATCAAGATCAACAAGCTGGATTCCGTAAGGATCGGTCGTGCACATACCGAATTGCGAAACTACGAATAATCGTCGAACAATCAATTGAGTGGAATTCGTCACTGTACATCAACTCCATTGACTATGAAAAAGCGTTTGACAGTGTGAATTGGAGAAAGTCGTGGAAACGTTTTCGACACTATGGAGTTCCTAAGAAGATTGTCAAGACTCATACGACAGACTACAATGCAAGGTCGTGCATGGAGGACAGCTGACAGATGCATTCCAAGTAAGGACCGGAGTCAGACAAGGCTATTTACTCTCTCCCTTCCTCTTTCTTCTGGTGGCCGACTGGATTATGAAGACCTCAACATCTGAGGGAGAACGTGGCGTACAATGGACAGCTCAGAACCAATTAGACGATTTGGACTTTGCAGATGACCTAGCCCTCCTATCACGTACACACGAACAGATGAAGATAAAGACAGCCAGTGTAGCAGCAGTCTCTGCATCAGTAGGCCTCAACATACACAAGAGGAAAATCAAGGTCCTCAAACTCAACACGGAGAACAGCAATCCAACCACTGTTGATGGCGAAACTCTGGAAGATGTAGAATCCTTCACATACCTGGGAAGCATCATCGATGAACAAGGAGGATCAGATGCAGACGTAAAGGCGAGGATTGACAAAGCAAGGGTCGCATTCCTACAATTGAAGAACATATGGAACTCAAAACAACTGTCTCTCAACAAATATCAAAGTGAGAATCTTCAATACGAATGTCAAGGCAGTCAGTTCTACTGTACGGAGCTGAAACTTGGAGAACTACTACAACCATCATCAAGAAGGTACTAGTATTTATAAATGGCTGTCTTCGCAAGATACTCAACATGCATTGGCCGGATACCATCAGCAACAGCCTTCTGTGGGAGAGAACAAACCAGCTTCCAGCTGAAGAAATTAGGAAAAAAACTATGGAAATAGATAGAACATACATTACGCAAATCGTCAAACTGCGTCACGAGTCGAGTCATAACTTGGAATCTTGAAGGGAAGCGGAAAAGAGGAAGGCCAAATAACACATTACGTCGGGAAATAGAAGCAGATAGGAAATGGATGATTAACAACTGGAAGGAGCTGAAAAGGATTGCCCAGGACAGGGTTGGATGGAGAATAATGGTGGGCGCCCTATACTCCTCTACGAGGAGTAACAGGCGTAAGTAAGTAAGTAAGTCCCTAAGAGTTGCATAAGGAAGTGAGAAAGGTTTTTCTGGATGTGCCAAACGTTTTACTAATCTATACTCCTCTCTTCCGATGAATGTCAGGAAATGTGTCACGATTTTATCACCTTTAACATCTTTCTTAGTCATGCTCTAGATTTCAAACTTTTCCAGATAATCCTCAAAAGCTTCAGAAGTTGAATGAATGTCTAACTGTTTCATCGCAGGCTCCATCGCGACGCCGGTATGATGATTAGGAGTATTTGATTTGTAGTACAAATTAAGAATCCCAGAAATAACGCAATTGAATCGAGAAGTACTAGATAAGCACGAACAAATATACTGTATTTGGAGCTCGAAATAGAGCATTCAACAAGTACAAAGGAATCATTAGTTCACCCAAAAACCACAAAAATGATAATGCGTGGCACTATAATCCACCAAAAATGCTAAAACAAAGCTAATTAAGGTTCACTGAACCACATTACAGACATTATTATTATTATTATTATCATTATTATTATTATCATTATTCACAAACATCTTATGGGTACATAAGTGTTGTGAAGAAACCATTTCGGGTTTCTTGAAAAAATGCAACAATACACAATTTTCAATAATGTCAGAATTATACTTGCCATTTAAAAAAAATTTAGTGCAATAGTAGTAGAATATCAATAATAATAAATCGGGTCTGTGCAATTGAGAAGAATATTGAATTGAGTTTAACGAAGAAAATGGAGAAAATAAGGCAACAGAAATAAAGGAGACGTGAAATACGCAAACAGTCTAATAGGCGTGTTTATGAACACAGAACAAGAATAAACGACCATGTGTGTATCGTTAAATTAGTAACAAAAAATAATTAAGAAAAAATAACTCATAATTGCAGTAAGATATGACGCTAGAATAAATGTTTGTGCAGTTATAGTTTAGAGTGATGCTATGAAAGTTATAATTAAATGAATATTGAATTCGGAAGGTTCACTGATGGCATAAGGACAAAAAAGAGGTTGACACGGCTTCAGATTACCACTCAATCGTGTGCAAGCTGAAAACAGAGCTTAAACATCCGTGAAAAAATAATATGACATTATGTATTAACGTCTTCTTTTAAGGTATTGACGTATGAATTCTAGATAACACATGGCGACAGTATTCAAGCCCTAGAAAATCTGCTAAAATAAGAGGGAACTACTCAATTAACTCGAAAGGGACGAAGGAAACAATTGTTTTAATATGTCAGAGGGAGAACTGAGCTGCAAGAGGTATCGCCGAAATAATGGGACTCCATTAATAGCCTGTGTTTAGCTTTGAAGATTGTATGGTTAGGGCCCAATTCTACTACATGCCTAAGACCTGTATGCCATGGGTAATTTATTCGTTCTTGACTTTTATACTACCCTGCTATGTCCTCTGAGATGTCCAGATCTAGTGGGAAGAAAAAGAGAGTAAGTTAGGTCCAAGATCATATATATATATATATATATATATATATATATATATATATATATATACGAGTCACCTTTTAAACAGGGACTTGCAGCTTGAACACAGTTCTCAAGCTTAGTTTCACTGATGTTGTGTATGCTGTAGTGAACATGGTAGTATCTAAGTTACTGAATGTTCGTTTTAAAGCACAATGGGTTCTAAACCACTTAACTGAGACCTTCCGGCGGTGGGCCATCGTCTTAAGATCATGACTCACTGTTACCCCAAGATCTTTATGAGACCGGACCACTGGTACTGGAACTTTCCTTAAACTGTATCTATTATTCTTTGTATCCTCAAAGTGCATGTAGACACACTTTGCCGCAGTGATGGGCATTAGCCACTCTTTAGACCAGTTAACCATATTATTTAAGTTTGCCTGAAGTGCGTATGCGCTTGCGTCGCCACTTATTACTCGCCAGATTTTTACATCGTCAGTGTATAATAACATTGGGGACTGTACTATACTCAGAGATCATTTACATACAGCATAAAAAGTAAAGGACCTAGGACGGAACCTCGAGATACTCCACGAAGTACTGGTCTCCAGATGGAGCACTTGGAATTTATTCTTACCTTCTGTCTACGACCTACTAGGAAATCTCCAAGTAATTTTAATTGAGGTCCGGCAATACCAGGATTTTCTAACCTCAATAGCAGTCTATTAGTTGGCACTTTATCAAAAGCCCCAGTGAAGTGTATGTAGACAACATTCACCGAGTTTTCGTTGTCTACTGTCTTTATCCAAAATTCCCTTGCTATAAGAAGGTTAGTTGTACAAGATAAACCCTTCCTAAAACCATGTTGTTATCTTTTTTCCAAGTTATTGGTTTCTATAAATGCCATTATTGTCCTTTTGACTATTCTTTCCAATATTTTAACTACAGCACTGGTGAGACTTTCAGATCTGTAGTTCGATGGAAGTTTTCTTGGTCCTTTTTTATGTGTGAGAGTGACGATTGCATCCTTCCAGTCCATAAGTAGCACACCTTGGTCACGTGACGTGTTGAGTATCACAGTTAGTGGGGCCGCGATTTATTTTGAAATATATCTGAAGATTTTGGGGTGTAGTTCATCTGGTCCTGTTGACTTTTACATGTTCAAGATGCTAAAGGCCTTAAGTACATCGTCTTGATTGAGGTCCACGGTGAGCAGGTGGTTTGTTGACTCTTTATTTTGGTCTGGTTCTTTGTCTAGAGGAGGTTCCTGAGTGAAACCTGCCAAAAATAGTCAGCCATAGCCTTTGCTTTATCCTGATTTTCCTCTATCATTTCAGACTCACTCCTTTCTTTAGTTAGGTTGGGAATCCAGTGATGCACCCTTGTTCCGTAGTTTATGTACGAGAATATTTTCTCAGTCTGCTCGAGTGCAGATTGTGCCAACTGCATTTCATATTTTTCTTTGGGCTTGCCAAATATTAATCATACACGTATTTCTCCTCGGTCTGTAGCGTTCCATCGTACCTGTTGTGCGAAGGCTGACTGCAATATTCAGCCTGACGGATAATTTGTCTGAGGCTGGTGGCGTTTCACTAGTTCTAAGTGTATTGCTAACAGCAGCCTTGTCAAACGCTGCATAGCTATGCCATATTTGCTTTCTGAAGAAACCCTAACGACCATTTTAATCCTGCGGGTACTAATGGAGTTTATTATATATCACTAATCGATCACTTATTAACTTAATTACTTTTTCCTCCAGTTATTAGCAGGAATGCAACAAGAGTAAAATCTCTCTTTAACCACGCTATCCAGAAAAAGATTCCAAGGAACAAACAGCACACATCTTCCTAGGAGAAGTCAAAAGTCAGAGTTTGGAGGTCGTACCTTTACCCGCACTTACGAAGTTGTGAGTTACTATGAATGCTCCTGCTTCGTTTGAACCATTCCTGCTTGCCGATGGTGAGAAGAAGTGGGTCTTTCACACATTATTACACTTGCAGGATCTCCTTCGAAAAGGATACTCAGGTTCCAAATGCTGCCATTTTTACCCTAAATCGAGAGGATCACACTGTTGGAAATATGATAACATGGTGTGTTTTTTAATAGTATATTGAGTACATATATGCTTTTTAAAATGACTGCTATGTGTTGCAGAAAGTTTACTGATTATTCGATCTAGGTAGAGTTCTCAATGTGGTTAGCTGAACTTTATTTTCCGGAGTATGGTTAAGTGTGGTATGTAAAGATAGCTACTTAGTCATGTTATTATTCATAAAATTCCAAGCTTCGGTAGTGAATACATATTAAACTAAACTTTGGTGGTATGGACTGTGCAGTAACAATTATACGATCCGAATAATTTCGTGGTTATTTCGTTTCTACACCCATGAAGTTTTTAAGATATGTTTATTTGATTCATTCCAGTAGTCAGAACTTTCTGGTATTCTTGTTATAAGTAATTCCTTTGTTCAACTTTATTTGTAAGTGTTTCAGTCCAAGCGTAAGTACCGTACAGACGTTTTGATCTTATTGTCTACCAGGCAGATTGGAATTTCACCAATGTTTTCACGTTATTCGGACTCATTTTCGTTTTGCTGCCTTTCTTAAAAGTGGTTTGTAGAAATAATTGCTTTCTCTAGGTATACGGCTAATTTTAGTGCATCATTTTCACCATAAGTGGGATATAAACCATCGGTAGTATAATAAGTTAGTGATTAGGTCGACCAACTCCCGGTTATTGAATTGCATGCTCAAACTTCGTCCCGCTTAGCCTCGTTCTGGCATCCAAATATGCTTACTATTTACCATACAGAGTGTAGTTTAGAATTGAACATGTGAATCTGCATTTGATTACTGAGTTTCAACACGATTACTTTTGTGTGAAGGTATGTTTTATGAATATTATTATCTACGTTATACTCACAATCGCAGAGGAGATAGGTTATTTCATCGATGAGGACTTGTATCAAATATCACCACGCAGAAACATGCTACTACTAAATAAAGTCACTAACCGTTGGTGTAAGATGTGTCATAGAGTGTAAACTGTCAATGCAGTTCTTCCCTATCTGTTCATTTTAATATCTTCCTGTCTTCTCTTTGCGTTGAGAAGCTTGGCAACTTAAAGTGATTTTCGTTATGCGGTGCTTTTTGACACATCTGTTTTTCTGTATATAGTACTATACATAATTCACCATTCCATTCTATCTTTAAATCCAGGCAGTATGACATTTTTTACTCGGTTTTATGAATCACTATTTATTAGATCCTTATTTAGTCGAGTAGAACAACATATTTGGGGAAAGTAATTACTGATAATAGTTGATAGGCTGGAGATCCATTTTACTTTATGTGTAAGCAAACAAGTTAGTTCCTATAGAGTTATCATCGAGCTAGTACAGTCCGAGTACACCTTCAAAATAACTGTTAACTTTAAGCTGTTATGAGAACGGTGATGAAATTGATAATAGAATCTCCACCAACTGTTTAAAACCATATCTGACTACGTCGCAAGTGCCATGATCTTTAGGACTATAACTGAAGAGCCATGATAAACTAACAAACACCAGTGCAGTTCATAATAAAGTTAGTGGATTTTAAAGGATTTGTATGAGGCATCTTATTGACTTTCTAATTCTATTATGGCACAAGTTATGTAAAGTATAAGATCATCCAGAATTCATACAAAGATCACGAGTAAACATAATGCCATAAAACTGTGGAGTGACTAGATTAAAACTAAAATTAGACTTAAGTATTCAAGCTGAAAGGTATAGGTTTGATAAAAGGAAGGTAAAAGGCTTTAGTCGATCATGCACAAATTACTTACTTGTATGTGTGCATATTAGTCTTATTCTTCCATAAATTTCAGGCAGTTCCCTACTCACTATCTTTTCTTTAACCACTTTTGGTTTTCATCTTATTCATTTTACCATTTAACGCTTGACTTTTACTTTGCTGCTAAAAATAATGCAACTGCCATCATTCTACCTATCACTTTTGTTTCTATTGAGATGCCAGTGTCACCGCCCGTAACAAAAGGTCGCTATTTTACTCTTTAGTTTCTACTGTCTCCCACTAGTTACGGTGGATATTCAGGAATTATTTTATTTCTTGAATTAAACATTCCTTCAAACTTGTCCTTTTTTCTGTTTTCCTAATTTAGCCAGTTACTAAAAGATCCAAGAGTATTATTTGCAGGATACAAAGCTCCTCATCCATTAGAGCACAAAATCGTCATTCGAGTACATACAGCTCATCCGGCGACACCTGTAGATGTTTTCGTTTCTGCTCTGAAAGATCTTATAAGTGAGATCTCGAATATAGAAGAACAGTTCAGAGTAAGCAACCATTTTTTCATTAATCTTATTCTGTTTAGATGGCGACAAAATAAAACATTGCATCTGTACATATTATTTATTTATATATTCATAACGATAAAATGAAAATGCTTGTCCTGCAAAATTTTGTCTTTCGATTAATCCGTTCCTTTTTACCTTGTTGAAATGTAAAGTTAAGGAGGTTGAAAGCATAATGATGTCGGGTTATATAGGACTGGTTTGTTGTAAACATTTTCGGGTGATTTTTCTGAGGATTTTATTTCCTCACTGTAGCTAGTATCACCTGATGGCATACAGAAATCCCGTGTATGTGAAGTGAAAGATACTTGTTTCTTTAAGATCTATATTTCTTTTAATATTCCATACATGTCCTAAATACCTCATTGATTTATAACAGCTTCGAGATGCCATCCGTAAATGACTACGTTTTATAGCGGACGATTTCGAAATTGTGGACTACTTAACTGCATATCTGACATGTTCATCAAACAAATTGAAAACATTAGGTTTAGTAGAATTTAAAATTGAGTTAGTGGAGATAGACTGCTAATGCAATATCGTTTCGCTCAGTCGGTCAACTTCACTGGGACCATCTCATCGTTCTAAATTATTAAATCTATTTTTTGTACTGTTGTTATTAGCAGAGATTCACTTATTTAGGAGCACAAATTAACCTCCTGGACTCCGTTTTTTAATTTATAATGGCTGGTTTATTTACTTATTTAAACATATAAATATTGGTACAAAGGAGCACCAGATACATATGCATCACACAATAATAATGAGAATGTGAAGAGATAGAGAATGTAAGGTGTGTATAAGAAAAAGGGGAACAACAACGAACAGACATTAGTGTATGATAGTGAAATAATAATGGAAGAGGCAGTTCAGTTTACAAAAGTACAGCCAGGGAGAATTCTTCCAGTCAAAAAGTTACGTCATTTTTTATGAAGAAAGCAAAATAACGTTAGAGCAGAGTCACCACTGGTTCCTATTTTAAGCCGCATCTGATAACGTCTCTAGCCACTGTGTTGCACCATCTCTCGGACCCCAGCCAGGGAGTCGTGAACGACCGCCAGTCCTTTGCAGCTTTCTTTCATACTACGACACCAATCGAATTATCGTCACTGTGCTTGAACACACGATGCCGAACCTCTGCATTACTAATATGGTGTTGCCACTGGATGTCAGCAATCCTTCGGAGACAGCGATGATCAAACACAGAACCGTCTAACATCCTCAACTCGAAGGGACCAGGTTTTACAAGCATAGAGCAAAACTACTCTCACCGACGCGTTGTAGATCCGACCTTTTACAGCCAGACTAACATCACGAAAGCGCCAAAGATGGCCCAGATTAGCATAAGCCGCTCTGGCTTTCACTATACGTGCATTGATCTCATCACTCACACCCCCACCAGCACTCATACAGCTACCCAGATACACGAACTTCTCGACTACGTCTATCTGCTCACCATCCAGAATGAGCACAGGGTTAGAATCCTGCCAGTCGTGTAGAAGTACTTTGCACTTCGGAGGTGCAAAGCACATACCATACCTACGGACACTGATTGCCAACTGATTAAGTGCGGATTGCATACCTTGGGCATTATCGCACAGTAAGAAAATATCATCCGCATACTCAAGGTCGAGAAGTCTTTCCCCAGGCAACAGATCCACACCTCTATTGCTTACATCCATCAGAGCTGTTTCCAGAATGTCGTCGATGGCCAAGATGAAGAGGAATGGTGAGATTGGGCAACCCTGTCTAACCCCACTGCTCGTATGGAACAATGGAGAAAGATGGTTGTATGCCCTCACTCTGCCTGAGGTGTTTGTATATAGAGCTTTTAGGATGGTAATAAACTTCTCAGGCACACCCTTCTTCAATAGACAATCCCAGAGAACAGTCCTGTCCAACGAATCGAAGGCAGCCCTGATGTCAAGAAACACTACGATTGTTGGCCTTTGATAAGTATGGCGGTGTTCTGACATTTGGCGGAGGGTGAAGATATGATCAATACATCCTCGACCAGAACGAAACCCAGCCTGCTCCTCGCGAGTCAATCTTTCTCGGGTTTTGAACAACCTACGAAGTATGACGGAAGCCAATAGCTTGGACACAATCGGAAGTAGACTTATCCCCCGATAGTTGTTACAGGAACGACGTGAACCCTTTTTAAAGATAGGGACAACTATCGACTCATTACACGATGTTTGAACACTCTCTAGTCCCCAGACCTTTGTAAACAACGTTGTCAGTTCCTTAACTAGAAAGTCCACCATCTTTAAAAAGATCCGGATGTAAGTCATCTAGGCCCGGTGATTTGTAGCGCTCCAAGAGTTGGAGTTCCTTGCGGAATTCCGCCTCTTGGTGGACCAGTCGTCACAGGTCATTAAGGACAGGGCAGTCTGATTGATTTTGACGGGGCAGTCTGATTGATTTTGACGGGGCAGTTGAACTGCCCATCGTCCAAGAAGTCGGTAGATGTTAGTGATTGGCAACCCTTCATCTTCGCGGTTTGTTTTGCTTACGTCAGACTTCTTGCTCCCAATGGCTCTTTATTTATTTTGAACATAAATACTGGTAAAAGGGGGCACCAGATACATCTGAGCCACACCGTAGTATATAAAAAATAGTAATAAAAATGAGTGTTATCAAGTGAATGTGGAATGTCTAAATTCTAATTGAAATGAGCATAGTACTTCCTGAAATGATTGTCATCTCAGGTGGTTTTCTTAGTGGGCCACACCCCGAGACTTCGACCGAAAGGTCTGATCCACAAGGCAGTGGAGCATCGTAAAGAGATGCAGTCCCGTGGTAGCCGGTGACCAAAAATTGGTTCATACGCAATTTGTTCCCTCGGGATACCGGAGCCCATGTGCACCATTGGTTTGGAATCAGGGTTTCCCAACTCCCCCAGGTGAACTCCCTGTGTTCACCAACCCAGTTAAAATGCTGGAGTTCCGCTTTTTGTTCTCTGAATTCCTTAAACAACAGTAATGCCGCGATAAGGCAGTGGCTGTATGCACATGGCCATGTGAGGGCATTTCGGAAGGGGGCGGGCCCTCCCCACTCTTGATCATACCAGGGCATTTGGAGGTATGCCAATGGCTCGGGTGAGTTGAAAGAGCTCCCGGCAGTTACCAGATGCAGCTGCTGCTTCTAAGTCATTGGCACGCTCCGACTGCCAGGCTTCCCGGTCCTTACGTAAGCCTTGCCCAATTTCATTGCGTAACAGTCGTCGTTTGTGGTCAAACTCGTGGTCACCCTGAGTAGTCCGACGGGCTTCAATTAGTTGTAAGGAGCTAGGAGAAACCCAGTGTTTATAGGCTGAACGTTTCGCGAAGCCGCGAGCGACTTAGCTCGCCATTTTCATGGCGCCATGCAATTGCAACCAGTGCTCATCTATACTTTTCGGTGGGATGTTAGCTAGCCTTGAACCCAGCTCGGTTTGATATTTAGTTGCAACAGAAGCTGCAACCAATTTACTGACATCAATCCGTTTAGGACGATGAATTTGTTAGCCACTGAAAAGTAAGGTTAGATCAGCGCAAACAAGGGCATGATCAGAGTTCATATAGGTACTCCAAAAGGAGCGGCAGTCTTGTACATAACCACGCTAGCGGTAGCTGATCGCGATGTGATCAATCTGAGTTCAGGCTTAAGATGCAGAGGGAGGACGCCAAGTGGCACATCGGCGATGACTGTGCCGGTAGTTATTGCAAGCCAGAAACAGGTTGTGGTCTGTGCACAATTGCAGTAGACGGTTCCCGTTATCTGACCTGCGACCAACAAGTCCCCATCGGCCACTTGAATCATAAGATGTATATTGCAGTCATTGATAAGTAGTACATGAAAGTCATAGACATTTCGAGAAAGTGTCATCACCACAACTTTATGTACATTTTGGAGTGATAGATGCCATATCTTTACCATGACAAGTAAACAGCCTTTGCTAATGATTAATTTTCAGAAGACAACCGCTATTACTGAACTAGCATTGCTGTGCTAAGGTCCAATTAAGTTATTGCATTATATTCAACTCTAATATTTATTCTTATTTTTAGCTGTAAAAACTGACATTGTTTAATGAAACTAGAGAATAAGCCTGGTTTTGGGATCTAACATTTTTTGGTTTAGAAGACCGAAAAGTCAACTTTACAGAGGTAGAATAAGTGGTGTAGTGTTAGATAATTCTGGTCTAGTTACAAAGTTTATATCCTTATATATGTTGTAACCGTAAAGACTGCTGAATAATTGTTCAATAACAGCGATCAATGATTGGACACTGGGTGACATGGTTCAATCGTTCACTATGATGCAGATATATTCACTCTCTATTTTTCTATCGATAGTGAACTCCAGTATTCCTTCATACATACTTCTTTCTACTCTGTTTTTAGAACTCTATCCTCAATGCTTAGTTTTCCTCATTATAATTTCTACTACATTATTTCAATCTCTCTTGTTATATATCTTGTTAATTTCATCTCGTCTTACTAACACAGTATGGTAAATTGGCTTTTAGATCACCAACGTAGATTATTTATGTCGAAAATGATTGGAGGCCTACTCGAGCTAGACGTGAATGGTGTGACAAACTGGCTAACGTCGAAGTCACACCTCGTGGTCAGCACCTTACGTGGACTACCCCATTGACGTATCTAGGTACCATAGATGCTCTGAAGACTGTACAACACAGAGAACGTTATTACAGAAATATATTAGTTAAAGTAGATACAAGCGAAAGTAAGACCACTGTCCCATGGACCAGTCCATGACATACGATTAACTGATTCGTGTTGGTTGTCCATGACGTTGACGAGGATCGATGATTCGCTCGATATTCAATGATCTAACTGCCAGATGATTTGACTAGGACTTAGTGACATTTCGCTGGCCCTACAGGCTCAGTGCACGTCTATGCCAGGGTCTACGTTAATGCTGACTGAATATTTGTAGCAGGAAAACCAACTATTCCTAAACGATTGATTGCTTTGATCAGAGAACCACTGTGATATACATTATGCAAATAAAATGATTATAGAGGCAGATTTATTTCACAATCTGAAATAAATCAACTAATTTAGCCAGAAACATTCTTTTTTATATTAATTTTACACTTGATGTTTGGTTAAAAAATGTCTCATAAAAGGAAACTACAAAACGGGTACTACAAAGAGTCCATGCTGTGTGTCATACTGAACTAAGTTCACATTAATTCAATTCAAAAACTAGTGTCCTGAGTAATTATCACACTGAAATAAAAATCAATCTTATACTAAATAAAATATCACTGAAAATAAAACGAACGTTATACTGAGGAGTTATAAGTCTGAATAAGAAACGGAAGTAATATTGGATCACAACCATTCCAAGCTGAGGCGCAATTCCGCTGTTTTGTTCTATCCTAAAAGAAGAAAACAGCAAGAAATGAAGGATTGTTACAAGTATCTTTTTATGTATACTTAAGACTTTGGTTTAACAAACTGGTTTATGGAAAGCATTTTCTAAACTCCAGTGCTTCTAAACATCTGTCGAACAAGTTCTGAGTGTTTCTCCTTCATATTATATTATTTACACAATGATATATTCTCTACTATCAACTCTAAAGGCTTTACAGACGGTATTTTTTACTACGTTATTCGTTAGCTAATGGTAGTTAGTACTGAGTCAGTCTTCGTGGATTACTTTTTAAGGTTCGGAATGTAGACGATAAAGATCCAGCTTAATAATCTGAAGATCGAGATATTTACTTGCTAATATGAGAGTTCTAAAGATCGTCATTGGCATAACAAAATAGCTTTCTAACAAGTATTTCACTAATACCAAGCAAAAGACAGTTTATAACCATGACTGACTAGTTATACAACTGTTAAAAACAAAGAATCTTTGGACAATTGTTTCATCTTCGCATGGAAGTCTCTACTTATTGATTCATGATCTTTTCTTGGAACAAAGTAAAACATTCAAGCTATGTAAAGACGTCATTAACCTAGATCACCAAGTTGGAATTCAGTTGTCTACATTGTGAATTCATACATAGATTTCTTTTAAAAATCACCAAAAGTTGGTCAATCCATTAACATGAACCAATAAAAATAAATAAATAGTTTATTGTTATGTCCCGACAAGAATAATGAATGGTAACTTTTGGAATCTATTGATGGATCAATACTAAACGTATATTTCTATTGTATAATTATTAAGTAACTAAGCTATGCATATTCATATTCCTCTTATTATAAGCTTTATTTTGACCTATATACTATTATTATACGTTTTGCCATTCTTGAGTTATACCCAGTATATTAATTAACAGCTCCCTCATTCATAGCCACATCTGGCTAATTCTTGTACAAATCTTGGTTCATATTTTATTGGTACGTTGTGGTCTATTTGATTGGTATATAAACTCCGTATGTTTGAAATAAACGATTTCATTTTGCAGAGGCTGCTGATATTGGTATTCTAGACTTAATTGGCTAGGTTAGACAGGAAGCAGGACCAATAAATAAGGACTTCTAGACTACTTGTACGGGTTTTACGAGTTATTGGTCCAATCGATAATTCACTGCTCCCTAATTGACGGTATCCTTACAACGTTATACATTAGCAGGGCACATAAGTTATAACATTTATATATTGAGGAGAAAACTTCTTTTGTCTCCTTGTGACAAAAGAATGTCATTTTCTAATTTATGTTAAATGTCATTTATTTTAACGTTAAGTAATTTATAAGAAGTTCTTTTTAAAAAAAAGATAAACAGAATGTTTGTTTTAATTAGATCACGTTCAGTTTTTATGTAATAATAATAATAATCCTAGGGAAAATCATATTTTAAATGATTAGTTGCTACCAAGTGTATATGCTTGTAAGATATTATTATTATTATTATTATTATTATTATTATTATTATTATTATTATTATTATTATTAATAACTGTTACTATGGCAATCACTGTCATAAATATAATTTACTTTTAAGTTATCTTGTCAATTTCAATTTGTAAAAAGAAAACAAAAAACATTTTACATAAATAAATGAATCATTATGTATTTTGTAAACTTGACAATAATACAATATTATATTCTTAATTTGTTTTACTTTATTTCTTAACTTATTCAAAATGTGTTTTATTTTCAAATGTTGTATTTATTCATTGTATATTTGAAAATAAATGAAGTGTAATTTGCGTTAATTAATCTCTATGAGGGAATTTTCGGAGTTTTAGTGAGAAGTCGTGACCAGTGGAGCTAATCCGTGTCGGGTAGAGACAAGTATCTACTTCAGTACAATGGAAGATGGTCATACAGTTTCATGGATTGGTTGAGGTTAGACATGAACATCGTTGGATGCCGACTACTTCAGTGGTTTAGAGGTTAAGCGTTCACGCGCGAGATTGAAGATCCTGAGTTCGAATCCCACAGTGTGGGATGGTGGATGCGAATTGCTGAGGAGTCCTACAATAGGATGAAATGGCCGTTCAATGCTTTCAGGTTTTCAATGGTGGTCTAACATCAATCGATTCATGATCTAAATGAAAAATTTAATGGAATAGTTTTGTTATACATGTAAAACAGTCGAGTAGAAGTGATGGTATGTAGGGAAATAGTAGTAGAAGAGATTTATTTGCAGGTGACTTCATTTTCCCCTTTTTTACAAGGTAGCTTTTCTACATCAAACAAAAGAAATCAACAGATAAGTCTTAGCACTTTACATCCAAATGTTTGTAGAAGCAAGCAAAACAAATAATGAGCAGAGATGAATGGTGGATAGCACTGGTAACCAGGATCCGCGTCTCATCCTATTTGAGACTCGTTAGCTAGATGTATCTGCATTCCTGAGGTCAAAGTTCACTACGCGACTCAAACACAGTACCGTTCGCTTCAAATTCCATCACATCCATTAAGCTATTAAGTTCAGATAGCAACTAGCTTGTGCAATGTGGTGAAGTTTAATTCATTTTGTATTGGTTTTATAGATTTGAAATTGACCAGTCTCTTACTGGCTTATATGCATTCTGTGCGAATCGCCTCGGTATTGCTTCAAGTCATAAGCATAGACAGTGATATTGAATTCTTTTTTACAGATACGAATTAACAAATATATCTATGAAATAAACCATTGATCTGTTAAATAGTGACTAATGTTATGTTGTCTAGCTCTCAGTAGTGATTTTATTTTATTGATTAATTAACAATGTGGTCAGTAGACTAAATAACTTAACCTCATGTAGGATTATGTTTAATTTCTAGTATTTTGTAACTGGTATTGAAGCCTTGGATCTAGGTTTTGAGGATTTAATATTGCAGATATGCCCAACTGATAATTACTGATTGGTACAAACATGGGTTTAGAGCTTCTTACTAGCTAATTTCAACTACCTAACATCTTCATGAACAAATAGTTATATCGTAATGATTTATAGATGTTACTGCGTAAGGAAATTGTATGTTGAGCAAACCATGGTCTATGGAATTTATTTTCATAATAACCTGGCGATTTGCATGAGCCTTCAACCATCAGATGTGTGAACACTCACTCCCGACTCACACAAATAGTGGCTATAATAAATTTATAACCCCAATTACTGTAGATGTCTGAGCAGCCATGGTTGACACAACGTTACACGAGCACAAAAAGCTCGTTCGGCCCTTGGCACCTTTCATGACCTATGGCGTAGGTAACGTAACCGTTTGACAGTCAAGAGGCGAGTATTTTAGCGTTTGGCTTCCTTTCTATTTGAGGCTGTAAAACATGGCCATTCTTATTTGATGGAGAACTTTGTAAGACTGAGGTCTGGCATAAAAAAGTAGGTATGCATGAAAAATCGGTTGATGAGATATGATTATTACAAGTGTTTGAATTATTGTATCAACTAGGAATTCCTGAAATAGTGCAGTTTAAGCTGGATAGAACTAGGTGGGCACAACCGGATGTATTGTATTTAGGATTCGAAATCAAGCGGGTGATTAATTACAGAAAATCACTAGTTCGTACAAATGCAACCTCCATAGCTTAAATTTGAATCGAAATTGCTGTAATCGATTGTGCATCTTCTTAGGTTCATTGTGTGTCTGTCATAATGTGTATTGGGTGTAGACTTTGTATGATCTAGGATGTACTCATTAGTATTAAGATTAACAACCGAAATTGGAACAGACTCACCTGGTTCCTTTTAACGCATTCGGTTGTTGTGACTGACTCGCATACGAACCACAGATTTATTGACCTGTTTTAGCAGACCTATGGATTGTGGGAAGTCGGTTCTTCCGCAAGGATTTTTTCCTTAAGTAGTTTCATCGTTGTTTTTCGCACGGTCTAGTAATTCTTAATTAAGTGACTATCTGCTCTCCTCTCCCGGTCTTTTAACTTTGCAGCGATAGTAGAATTGACATTTGCTTTTTAGGTTTTGAAGTGTCTTGTTTGCACATGAAAATGAGGGGACTTTTAAGTCGAGCGTAACTTTCTGCAATTCGATCCCGTAGTTAGTAAGTTATGCACATCATTAGAACCATTTCCAGTGGTCAATAAAAGAAAGTCAACCCTGAAGCATTCTTTAACTTCATAGACCTAGTATAGATGGTTCACATTCAGTGATGAGAAATCCACAATTTATATTGAAGATTTATCATCTCGGAATAATAAATTACATCACCCAAGAATAGAAAGTTTATACCCAGTAATACTCTGAATGGAAACTTTGGTAGGCATAATTGTAGCAGGATTTAGTGACTTCAACTTCCCAACCGAAATGATGAACCTAATACTGCTAATGTCAACAATAAAATCGTGAAAAGCATCACTGGACAGATATAATCGTTTTTAAATATGGAGTGAATCATTAGAAGTTGTAAATAAGGATAATATATGAATATTCGAATAACCCAAGTTAATAGGATCTGAATGACAAAGCTCAGTTTTGCCTGCGGTGAATTGCACAGTAGTTTTACAAACCGACTGGATGTGCCTAATTATACCACATATTTAGCATTACAAAATACACATGAGTGAAATTAACCACAGGGCAGACATTTACTAAACTTGAGCTCACCTTTGTGACGCACTTTGCAATTTCTCAATGAAATGTCATCTGTATGACTTTGAGTACGTATTGGACTGGGATAACTAAGTAATGTAGTGAGATTCTTGATGTCCTGGAAGTCAATTTCATGCATTCCCTCGTGATTAATA
Source organism: Schistosoma intercalatum (assembly GCA_944470365.2). Lineage (NCBI taxonomy): Eukaryota > Metazoa > Platyhelminthes > Trematoda > Strigeidida > Schistosomatidae > Schistosoma > Schistosoma intercalatum. Next base: position 40,682,753 of record OX103726.1, read on the forward strand.
CACGTAGTTCTAACATCTTGGAAAGAACACCTTAGCATATACATCAGCTATCTTTCCAGATTTGGTATCTTAATCCTTGCAATCAATCAATCACTCCGCTGCACATGAAGTTGATCACCAAAATTGCATTTGGCAGCTTTTTTTGAAATTCAAGGATAAATTCCCCAACATTTTGATTATTCTGATGAATCACTTTATGAGATTTTGCTTTCACGACATTCAAAACTGGACATTTTGTATGATTTATAGTAGTGTTTTAGAGTTGCGTAAGGAAATGAGATAGGCTTATCTGGGAATGCCAAAGTTTTTAATAGGATGTTGTCATCCTTTCCGATGAATGTGAGGAAATGAGCCACAATGTTATCATCCTTAATATTTTTTCTGGTCATACTCCAGATTTCAAATCTTTCCATGTAATCTTCGAAAGCTTCAGAATTTGGATGCACATTTAACTGTTTCATCAAAGGTTCCATCGTGAAACCAATATAATAGAAATATTCGAATTATTGTACTAACTAGAAATTCCCGAAATAATACAGTTTAAGCCAGATAGAACTAGGCGAGTACAATGAACAAACGAACGTATTGTATTTAAGATTCGAAATCATCTGGGTGGTCAAGTACAAAAAAATCATTAGTACGTACAAGCACCACATGAGCTTATAAGTTTTCATCGACTGTGGCTAGGTTTGTGTAACACATGTCCTCTCTGCTCTGATACGAATCGTTAGTTGATATAGATGTAGACTGAAAGAAAGTTGTAAGCGTCCAAAATTAGATGACATCAGTTCAATAAGCTACTGATTGCTGGCTTGAGTGCTGTACAGATCAGCACGATGGCTGCAAGCTACGATTAATTGATCTTGTTTAACATGGCGAAAATTCAGTCTCATTTGCATGAATTTGTTATCTTGAGTTTCAATTTTATTTCATTCCTCTTTAACTCATATCACTTACTATCACCAACACTTACTATTCCAGCATATTTTCTATGTTCTTGGTAGGTTCCTCTCTCTGTGCTGATGAATTTTGATAACTTCTGTAGCGTGGAGTCGAGTCGCGTTTGACTATGAACACCACTACGAGGAAACGCGTACCAAACAAATAAGAAGGCGGAGATGGAGCGTAACCAGATTTATTTCGTTGGCAATCTCGTGGTATCGAAAGAATACCGAGATCGTGCCAAAAGGAGTACAAGTGGAATCAGCGGGAAAGAGTACGAAAGTACGAGGTCACAATCCGCGGAAATGTAATGGAGAGTAATGGAGTAGTAATATGGCTATCTTTAGCACAGTTAAACAAACGAGCGAAGTAAAACAATCACTGGTACAATTGGTTATAACAATGATTGTTTCCATTAAATCAATCGCGTTCTCTTGATAAAAGTAGGTCACTACACTTCCATCAATGTACATTTCTGTCAGGTCTTACATTATTTCGAAACGAATGAATATAAATAAGTATGTTGGTACAGTAAAAGTAACAAATATGCCATAATCGAGAGATATTAACCTTAATGAATTCGGAAACCCATCTTTTTCGTACAAACTACCCTAACCATCCTCCCTTTCATTGTTTAGAACATTCATGGATGTTATTATAATTCAGACTCTTCATATGTTTTGTCATTTCGCACTTTCCTCAACCCTACATGCTTTGTCAGAGTCTTGTTTACAATCACCATTTGAACCTCCAAATGACGACCACAAAACGTAAATGGCAAGGCATATTGAATGTTTTCATTAATTCAAGAGATCAGCGTCCACTATCACCTTGTATCATGCTTGCAGTCGTCATTAAAACCTTTGATTAGCTTAAGAAAAAAGTTATTTTTAGATAAACTATAAGTATAAATCAATCCACAGAATTTCCTAAAATTCCTGAAAGGTTCACTAAAGTCTAAGCAAACATCTTAATAGGTTGTTTCACGTATTTATTGGATTGTTCATATTAAAAATAATAATCCAAAGAATATGTCACCAGTTGAAATCATGAGTCAATTAAAGATAGACCACCATCGAAAACCTAGAAGCACTGGACTCCCGTTTCCTTCTAGTATGAGACCCCCCAGCAGTGCGCATCCACGATCCCGCCCCCCGCGGGATTGGAACCCAGAACCTATCGGTGTCGCGCGCGAGCGCCTAACCGCTAGACTACTGAGCTGACTGGCATCCAACGGTGTTAATGTCTAACTTCAACCAATCTACGAAATTGCGCTACCGTACACTATTGTCTTCAGTGAGCTGATATCTCATAACAGACCTGGTTGAACTCCACTGGTAACGGCTTTTCACTAAAACTCCAAGAAATGTCTCTTGAAGTCAGTCACTAGCGAGCAAATGATTATTATCAGAAGGGGTTTTTTGAAATTTTTTAGAGATTTCACAGATTGAAATCATGAGTCAATTAAAGCTAGACCACTATGGAAAACCTGGAAGCACTGTTGAGAAGTTCCATACTAGAACGAAACAACTGTCCAGTACTTCCAGGTTTTCTATGGTAGTCTAACTTCAAATGACTCATAAGTTGGCTGGTGAAATTTCTAAAATCTCCACAAAACTACTTCTAATAAAGAATATGTACTTTTTATATTGCAATGAAATAAATCTAGTGATTAATCATCGTCAAACACCATCTATATTTTCCCTAATCAAAACTTTTTCTTTCATATATTTTTGTTATTATTTTTCTTCTTTATAGCTGTTTTTATTCTATCTGACACTAAATGTATTTATTCCCACGACCAAACCATCCAGCTCAGAGAACAAAACTCCATCAAAATCCCAGATAAATGTTGTAACCACTTTATTCATTATTGTAATTTTCACTTTGATGATCTTGTCAAAAATTAGTTTCTCAACAGATTACTAATAAAGAGTAGTTACCTACCGCTTTTTTTGGTGAGAATGTTTCTTTTTTTTGTTTTTTTCTTCATTTATTAGACAATAGCTATTCTGGGGATATACAAATATGTTAAGTATATATTATTGAGTAAATATATGTTTAGCCGGGAGATGGAGATAGACATGAGAAAAATGAACAAGAATTGGATGGAACTAGAAAAGAAGGCCCAGGACAGAGTGGGTTGGAGAATGCCAATCGGCGGCCCATGCTCGATTGATGTTAACAGGCGGTAAGTAAGTATATATATGTTTATGTAAAATGGATAGAAATGAAGATAAAATGAAAATTATAGAAGTATGACATAATCATGTAGATTTCATAGAATAAATAAATAATTATCAATGAATAACATTAATGTATAATGAATAGAATCAACATAGTAATCAGTGCCTCCTTCGGGCATACAAAACAAACAAACAAAACAACAACATCTTAAGACAAAAATTCATTTGTATTTACGAAAATCTATTTTATTTCATTGATACAACTCTATATTTATACATTTTCAAATAACCTAAAATAATAATATGAAAATCCGTGTCGGGTAGAGACAGGTATCTACTTACGTACAATGAAAGATGGTCATACAGTTTCATGGATTGGTTGAGGTTAGACATGAACATCGGTGGATGCCGACTACTTCAGTGGTTTAGAGGTTAGGCGTTCAAGCGCGATAGTAAAGATCCTGAGTTCGAACCCCACAGTGTGGGATGGTGGATGCGAATTGCTGAGGAGTCCTACAATAGGATGAAATGGCCGTTCAATGCTTTCAGGTTTTCAATGGTGGTCTAACACTGGTCGGTTCATAATCTCAATCAAAAACTTAATAATCTCCACAACCCTATACTGATAATATGAAAATTATTGAATAGTGTATTCTGATTAGCCCAATAATAATATCAGATTGTCCAATAAGATAATTAAGACTACATAAGAGCATAAATGTGTATCTGAAATAGTGGTTTTAAATGTGAGACCTTAATTTATGGACGACCTTTGAGTGACGTTAAAGTGGCCTTGAGGGTGTCCGCCTACTTGGTAGGGCTAAATGGGTGTTATAAACCTGTGTGATGAATAAGTTGATGATTAGGGTTATGAATTAGATTTAAAATTTTCATCGCGAACTGACATCAGCTAAAATTCTAAAATGCTCTTTAACCAAATGGATGAATGAATTTCACGCCAAGATCCAAGACATGTTATCCTATATCTTATTGGTCCGTCCATAAAATTATAGTCTCACAGTTTTAAATGTTAATATTTATATGAAATCATCTGCCAAAATATAATTTGTCTTGAATATTCTTTTAAAGCTAGATGTTATTGACAATTGCTGATGGGTGGCCTATGTTCCTCCACGAGGAGTAACAGGCGCAAGTAAGTAGTAAGTTATTGACAATAGAATTCTTTAATTTGTTCTCATCATTATAAATCGACTTATTTATTACAACATTAAGTTCATATTGATAACCGTGTTTATTTTTCACTATAAATGTGTTTACTAATTCAATTACCACTATACAGTAATTAAATCAGTGAACTTCCTGACATGTGACTACAGGTTCATATTAATGTCTTATTTAAACAGCTAAATGGTATCTTAAATTGTCACACTAAAGTTGGACACATAAACATTGAACTTGGTGAATAATTAATTGAATTATTATTATTATTATTATTATCAGGAGGGGATTCTGTAGAGATTTTAGTAATTTTATAATTGAGTCAATGAGTCAATTGAAGCTAGGCAACCATGGAAAATATGGAAGCATTGGACAGCCGTTTTGTCTTACTGTGAGACTCATCAGCAGTGAGCATCCATGTACCCAGCACCTACCGGTCTCAGACGCAAGCTTCTAGCCTCTAGACCACTGAGCCCGCAGTACTGTTATTATTATGTATAATATTGTCTATAATAATCACTTTAAGCAAATATTTATTCTGATAACTCTAGAAACACTTACTTCTTCAATAACACATTATCAATAAATCTAAGCGTTCGAACCCTGTTTATTTCTCTTTTTTTCCAATACTCCTATCTAGGCAATATGATATTAAAAAAAGCTGTGCTATTTTTCTTTGTAGCACTTATAATCATTTATCGGTATCGGTTGAGTAGTTGATTAGTCCGATCTCTACCAACCAGTTTACCGCTCACATTAGTTCATGGGAGGCACGATGAGGACGTGTGATTCGGGTTTTACCCCACCATCCCATATGATATAATAGTTAATAAGTGAATATCATATAATGTACATATTAAATAGTTATTTTATTAATAATTTTTCAACGTCTCATAGAAAAGCTTATAATTGATGTGTAACATACATACATAAATGTATAACAGGAAGAAATGATTAATGGTTTATTATCTTTCAAAATGAAAACCAACATATATATTACCAAATCAATACCATTTTATTATATTTTGCAGTATATTCTTTGCATTTACCACTCACTCTCTTTCCTATTACCATGCCTACATATTCTTACACACACACACACACACACACAACTTCTAACATATGTAATCCTTATATTTTATTATAGAAAGATAGTTGACATGCTGAGGATAAGATCATCCATTCATTTTGTTACTGTCACTACTCTTATCACTAATGATATTTTAGTAATAATAATAATTATTACCATTAATATTATAATGATGATGATGATCATGATGATCACTGTTACCAAAAAGAAATGTATTAAGATGAGAGTAATATCAGTCAGTGATTGAATGATTGATCGTTTTATTATACAAAATATCGTTTTATTTATTTATTTATTTCAACAAATTGAAATGTGTGTACTTCATTCTCTTCTTCTTCTTCTTCTTCTTCTTCTTCTTCTTAAAATGTTTTCAGTTCTTGTACAATCTTCAATTGTACAGACTATATGAATAATGAGGGGAAAAAGGTGGTAAATAGTAAAGGCGTAAAGGAAGGAAAAACAGTGAAAACATAAACTAAAGGGATATATATAATTCGAAATGAAATGGAAACGTGTTCCACTGGAAAATTGAATAAGTGTCAGATAGAAAAGTGAGAATTGACTAATAATAATAATAATAATAATAATAATAATAATAATAATAATAATAATAATAATAATAATAACAATAACAATTATCATCAAGAGAAAAGTATTCTGTTGTCGACTACATTTGATTAATGTAAATGATGTGAAACATTCAACCTTTATTTTCTCTTTGTTTAATATATTTATGTGTGTAATTTATATTATTCAATAGAGATTGGTTAGCCATGTATTTTATTTGAATAAAATGTATAAACAAAGACCTGTTGATTAGACTGAGAATTGGTAAATTTTTCCTCTAAAATAAAAGAGTTTCTTGTTCTGTTTACATTTTCTTGACAGAGTAACTTAATGGATTGAATAATGAAGGACTATAGCTTTGAAAACTATCATTGATAGTTTCATCGTACGATTAGTTACTTACTTACTTACTTACTTACCCCTATCACCCTCAATCGAGCATAGGTCGCCGACCAGCATTGTCCAACCCACTCTATCCTGGGCCTATCTTTCTAGTTCTATTCAATTCTTGTTCATTCTTCTCATGTCTGTCTCCGTTTCTCGGTGTAATGTGTTCTTTCGACTTCCTCTTCTCCTTTGGCCTTGAGGATTCCAAGTGAGGGCTTACTTTGTGACGCAGTTGGGTGATTTCTTCAATATGTGTCCTATCCACTTCCAGCACTTCTTCCTGATTTCTTCCTCCACTGGAATCTGGTTTGTTCTTTCACATAGCAGGTTGTTGTTGATAGGGTCTGGCTAACGGATCCAAAATATTTTGCGTAGGCAACTCTTAATAAACACTTGTATTTTCTGAATGATGGCTTTCGTATTTCTCCAAGTTTCCGTGCCATACAGTAGAACTGTCTTGAGAATTCTGACTTGGATGTTGGCTGACAGACAGTTGTTTTGAGTTTCATATATTCTTCAGTTGTAGGAATATGGTCAATGTTGTCAATCCTCGACTTTACGTCTGAATACGATCCTCCTTGTTCATCGATATGGTACTATTCTACTACTATTCCTGGTAAACAGAGTCATCCTTTAAGTAGAATGAACTTGAAGAAATATGATACTTTGATATCTATTCTCTTTAAAAAACAAAAAATTTCTATTTTCCTAAATAATATTCTTAAGCAGTAATTTTATGCATTATTGAATCTCGCAGGGGGCGACGTCGTGAATGCGCACTGCTGAGGAGTCCCACAATAGGACGAAACGACCGTCCAGTGCTTCCAGGTTTTCCATGGTGGTCTAGCTTCAACTGAGTCATGATCTTAACCATTGAAATTACTATCATATCCACAAAACCTATCTGACATTATTGAATAGTTTATAATTTATAATAGTTTATATAAGTTATGAATCTGTTAATTTCAATCAAGTGTTCAACAAATGGGAAATCGAAAGAAAAACTTAGACATTAATTGAATGGGAAAAAATCTTATTCTGGTTCGTAACTACATTAATGTGAGTAAACTATTTCAACTAACTCTATTATGAAGAATAACATATTGATAACAGGAATATCATGAAATTGTTATCGGAACATTAATTCTCATTTATATTAATTTTTTTATAGTTTGTTAGTAATGAACAAGATGCCATCAACAATAGCCTACTATGGGAGAGAACAAATCAGCTTTTAGTTGAAAAGGAAATTAGGAAAAGACATTAGAAGTGGATAAGATATACAAATTGAAAAAAATAGTCAAATTGCATCATGAGGCAAGCCCAAACTTGGAATTTTGAAGGGAAATCGAAAAGTGAAAGACTAAGAGACACATAGCGTTGGCAATTAGAGGCAGATGTCAAAAGAATGAATAGCATTCGTAAACAATTGTAGAACAGAGTCAATGACGGAGTTTGATGGAGAATGCTGGTGGGCAGCTTATGTTCCTGCATCAGAGGTAACAAGCGTAAGTAAGTAAGTAATGAACAACTTCGAGCTGTATACAAATAATCATTAATTCAAGGTGCCAAATTTTACGCAATAATACTGAAAAAAAACCAGTGTGAACAAACGAACACTAACAATATAGTTTAAAACAAAAAAATCAGATCAAGAAAAAACTTAGAAGATAAAGAGCAACCGGATCTGCAATATTCTGACTACTTTTGAGATACACGTTTTAAAATGTAAGATTTAGCCATAGATTATGGTTATCACAAGAAAGCCAACCTACAAAGTTTTATAGAATAAATCGATATCACTGTTATAATCGATACTCATCAGCTAGTATTATAGCAACACTCCTACGATTAATTTTGATCACGGTTAGTTTTTGACAAACCCTTTTATTAACTTATTTAACAGATATTGTTGTTCGAACAGTAACAATTTGTCTATTTCTTTGTACTATTATGATCATCATTATGTTGGTATAAACGTGTAAGCTTAACCACATGTGACAGCCTACGCACATATCTCTAGCTTAAATGTTAATCGCTTAAATATCGCTCGATAAATCATTTTATCCCATATACATATATATGGGCTCGAATCCTATTAAACAGTCTCTGCCTTGCTTCACTGCGCCTTGATCCGACTTGACTGTAAATTTACCTCTGTATTCGCTCGCTTGTACACATTAGCTTCTCTGCTCCAAATTCGCTCGATGTGCTTGTAACTTTGTTATCTGTGCTATCCGCTAATAAACTGTAGTCTCCTTTTCTTATTGCCTTCTGATTTCAAACACCGTTGTAGAATTTTAGGATAATGGTTGATTAACGAATGTAAGCTATTACAATACCTCAATGTCAACGATCACATTGAGACCTAAACCCAGTGTCTTTTTTATTTCAAAGAACTAATCTGAATTACTAAGTTCATTTTATCACTGACTTTTTCATGAAGACAAAATATGCGTCCTGGATTGCATCGGTAGCCATAATCCATCTGTCATCGAATATTTTTTGACAAAATGGTTAATACAGAAGCCATTCACATAGAATGTCCATATTGCCAACAGAAACTAATTACAATTTAATCGAGAATATCAACAAACAGATAATTCAAACCCTCATTCATCATGATATAAACTAAGAAGTCTTGTAATTTTCTACATGGTTCTGAATAACACCAACCGTTTCTATGCTTTAAATTGAACCTTTTTTAAAAATCTAAAAATGAACTAACATTAAACCATTTCTTTCTTCTTAAATTATAAAATATCATTCTCTTCACAATTAATCAACTTTGTATTTGTACATAATTTGGCAAAAAATAAAAAAGCAGTGGCCAGTGGAGTTCAACCGGGTCTGTTGTGAGTTAGTAGCTCACTGATGACAATGGTGGATGTGTCGCTCAATTTCGTGGATTAGTTGAAGTTGGACATTAACATTATTAGATTACGGCCGGCTCAGTAGTCTAGTGGTTCACCACTCGCGAACGAGACTGATAGGTCCGTGGTTCGAGTCCCACGAGTCGAGGTCGTGGATCTAGCTTCAATTGACTCATGAATATTATAGTAATTTTAATAGTTGAAAGACCTGGAAGTAGTGGACGGCCGTTTCGTCCTAATATAGGACTCCTTGAGATGGTGGAGAAGATTTGTAGAAAAAACTGATCAAGATCTCAAAACCACCCAAGGAAGAAAACACAAACAACTGCGTGATCAATTTGTCAAAACAACCACTAACAAATACGGAAAAACACCTACTCCAAAAAGGATTAAACTACAATACAAGCGACGCCTCATAGCTGGAATTCTTCGCAGCACTGGAGTCATCACTCAAAACTTCGGGAATCAGTGAAGAAACACAACAAGAAATAAGGCAAACTATAGTACCGCTAACTCAACAGGCGAAGGAAAACAACCAACTGACTCCACACGAACAAAAGGCCTTAAAAGAACTCAAAAATAGAAAGGATATCGTCATAATACCAGCGGACAAAGGACGCACCACAGTAATCATGGACAAAGAAGAATACGTCAAAAAAGCCGAAGAACTACTGGAAGACAAGAGCACATACAAACTGATGGTTACAAATCCCGTCAAAAAATTAGACGTCCAAATCTCAAAGACCTTAAACAAGCTAGTCAAAGCAGGAGAAATAACAAAACAAGAACAATGGAGAATGAAATCCAACGGACCAGTACTTCCTCGATTTATAGGACTCCTTATCAGTGCGCATCTACGATGCCACCCCGCCTCCCGCGAGATTCGAACCCAGGACCTATCAGTCTCGTGCGCGAAACGGAATGGATGCCTACTACTAAGGAGTCCTACAATAGGACGAAACAGCCATCCAGTGCTTCCAAGTTTTTCATGGTGGTCTAACTTCAATTGACTCATGATTTCAACTGTTGAAATTACTTGAAATCTCCACAAAACCCCTTCTGATATTAATTATTCATTAAATTTTCACAAGATATTAGTAATATTATCAATACTTATTGACATAATAAAATAGAATTAAACTACTTTTAACTATTTTAATTATACATTGATAATATAATAATGACAATGTTCATCTTAATTAAGTAGTATATATATATATACTTAATTTTTTTCTAAATAATTTCTTAGTTCAATACTTTATATTCTCTTAACTTTTCCCTAATTTCTCAACAACAACAACAAAAATTAAAAAAAAGTAAAAAAAATAAAAAAACTTTATTCCTTCTTTCTTTCTTTTTATTTATTTATTTATTATATTAAAAATTAATTAATTTAAAAGATAATCAACATATGGTTTATAAATTAAAAGGGATTATTTACGGGTATGTTTATTTGTATTCATGATGGTGGTTTATTGAAGGAAGAAATATAATCGTTGAAGCATTTATTTATATCATTTGTATGTATATGGAAAATTTAAAAATATATATCATTAATCTGAAGGGAACAGAATCAGTTGTTTCTATGATAGTGAAGCGGTAAATAAATCCACAAAATTTAGATGGTGTTTGGAGGTAGTCAACAGGAAACTCTGGACCCAGGTTTCGTGCTACTTGGCACTTGTCAGCAAGGTGTACCTGGAATCTTGAGGGAACTGGTGTTCCCTGGAGGATCCGATCTCGTGTCACCCAGCTTCACAGTCAGAGATGTTACCACTGAGCTATCCGAGCCGCGACTGACCTCCTGTAGGACTGAGGTGTAATCACAATTGATTGATAACCACCCAGTGATCAATCGATTGTGAAATCCCCAAAATAAATAGCTGTGTAAGTTTTCGACATTGGATGCTGATCACATTAGTTTTAATGAACTGACCTAGCTGAAGGCGCTTAGTCATGCATCTGCACCAGATCACGAGTGGGAACGCCGTGCTCAACAACCGCTACAATCTCTAGCCAGATTAGATCAAACGATCCTCGATATATTAATAGCCTATCAAATATATCTTCGAACCTTCTCGCTTTTGTCTTTTGTGATTTCACTTGGTGGGTACGATTCATATTAGAAGGTGTTAGTGGTTAAAGCGTTGTAAATCTACGAATACCTGTGGCATCTTCAACAGGTACTTGTTGTTGTTGATGATGATGATGATGAGTAGTTATGAAATATAACTTCCAAGTTTGTTGATGATATTCACGTTGTGACTTAAAACCCGTCTAGTTATGATGTGAATTATTCACCAATCAAAATATGATTTATTCAATCATAGTATTGTACTAAAGCAAATGACATTCGACCGGTATGAGCAACCTAGCATACTTATTGATCCTTTATTTGTCTAACCCAGTCCAATTAAGTCCACAACACCAATAACAGTTTCCATTATGCAAATCATATATTTCAAACATAATTGGTTTATACATCAGCCAAACAGACCACATCACATCATAAAACACGAGATAATATTTATACAAGATCAAACCAAATAGTGGCTGTGAATGTGAAAAACTTTGATCAAATAACTGAGTATAATTTAAGATCAGTAAATCGTATAATAATAATAATAATAATAATAATAATAATAATAATAATAATAATAATCTACAGGTCGAAATGAAGCTTATAATAAGAGGAATACAGATATACATAATCCAATTACTGAACTAAGGATATATGTAATATTAATCGATTCATAGCATTCAGAAGTTACCCGTAATTTATTCTTCACTAGGATATAACAGTTCATCGATGGAGGGGTGAACTAGTTAAAGAGATTATCGTTGACTGAACTGATTTGAAGTGGAGAACTTTTTTGAAAATCAATGAGCAGTGGATTAATGTTTTATTCTACTTTGATAAATTTTTTTTGTGTGCACTTATGGCCTCGTACAGAATCAAACTTATTAGATTTTAAAGGAAAGTGTGATAGGTTTTGTTATGATTTGACTGCAGCTAGACAAATCAAAATATAGTAGTGAAGGCAACAGTGAATTCAATATTTTTAAGAAAATTTAAGCTTCTGATTTAACGGTACACCCTGTGGGGTAAAAAACTTATAATGGTAGTTATTCATAAAACCTATTTTAAGAAGATTCTAGTTGAATATTTTGGAAATAATAATATACTTTCTAACGTATTCAAATCGCCAAGTTAAAATAATGCTGCCTCTCAAATTTAGCTACGTTATTAAATACCGTGACAATTGTTCATTACTGATGTTCCGTATTCATTCTCCTCAAGAAATGATTTAACACTATCAATTATGATTTTTTGTTATAACTATGGAGATTATTGCAGAAGTTATTAACCAATGAACACGAGATTATCATGTGTACAAGTGGTTTGTAGATAGTAATTCAAGATGGAAATAGTTTTTTTTTTGCACATGGGTTGATATTAGTTATACACTTCTGAAGAAATTCTAATTAGGCTGGAATAGTTGTATAGTCCTTTAACTGTTAAAATAAGTTTGTGCATAGTTCAACTGAATCAGTATTTACAAGCTTATTCGAGAATTAACGTCTAAGAATGTTATTAGTACAAAACGTATATGATTTGCGAGTACACAGCTTGCAGAATGGAATTGTCGACTTTAGCTCTTTAATTTAAAATTATTCTTAAATTCATTTGATCATTGTAGTGGTGTCGTGTTCTTTGAACTAGATTGTTTAACCGCTTAGTTTTTATTGTTTCTCGAGACAACATCATCCACTCCTACTTATTTACGATTGACAACGAAAGTATGTATGATCTACGATTTATATATGATCTTTACGGTTTTTCTGTCAATCATCCAAATTTATTTAGTTTATATCACATAGGTCACAATTAAGTTTTCATATGACGTTACAAATGGACTTGATTTTTGAATGTATCAGTTTTAGGTTGGAGGTAGTTTTTACGCCTGAAGTATCATAAAAATGTCAGAAGAATTTAATAGTATTTTCGTCTTGGTGATGGGAGATACAATTAAAAATTTCAATGTTAGTTAAGTTCTATGTGTCATGCTTTCAGTGTTCGTGTTAAATTTGTGCTTTACAAAGTTTATTATTAGAATAGAGGTTTGTGGAGATTTTAATCATTTTAATGGTTGAATTCATGAACCGATCTAAGCTAGATCATTATAATAGGACGAAATGGGCATCCAGTGCTTTCACGTTGTTAATGATGAATTCAGTCAGTCAGTCGGTCAGCTACAACATAGGATTAGACACATATATGCATCGGTTCAAGTTGCCACAACTCATTAGCACAACAAGATGAACACCAAGTTCATAAGAGTAGTCACTTCAATGGTAGTTAGATATAAAATAAAGATTGTGTATAAGGATATAATACAGGAAGAAAGAATTAGTTTGTAGAAATAAAGGTATAAGTCAATTGTAATCCCATAGTTTAAGGGAAGACAGAGATTGTATACACCTAAGTTATCGTGATCGGTTCTGAACCATGTCAACCAGAGTGTCCAACGATTGGTTATAATAGTCATGCGGATCCTAACCAAGTAATCTGCATCTACCAACATGACTCAAACTAGAAGTTAGTGATAATACCAAAAGTTTAATTGAATAATATGCTGTCTATCTGGGTAATTGATTGTGCATTTATGGATAATCATATTATGATGTGTGCTACTAATGTTTGTAGATATAAGTAGTATGTTACACCAATCGGGAGTGGAACGTTGAGAAGATTGAAATAAAGAAAAAAGAGAAGAAAACTGAAAATCATCAAGATAACAACATGAATGAAGGAATAGTGAAAGTTGTAAGAGACAACCACTGTACAATTTTCCATTCTGTTTTAGTGTTTATTCAGTATAATTTAAATTGTTCGTCTATGTGAAAATTAGAGGACACTTTTCTTTCAAAAATCTTAACGTTACTCATTGAATTAGCGCTTACTTCTAAAAACTGCCTTTGTTTAGTAATTGAACCGCAATTTTCTTGATTCATGTAAGTAACCTAAGCGAACTGTGTTATTTTAAGATTAAGTTAACTAAACAGATTCAAATATAAAATACGATAATTCACTATTACTAGTTATTTAAACTAGAACTTATCAATATCCTGTGTGGATTACGATTATTATGCTTGTAGATCACCAACGTAGATTATTTATGTCGAAAATGATCGGAGGCCTACTCGAGTTAGACGAGAATGATGTGACAAACTAGCTAACATCGAAGTCACACCTCGTGGTCAGCACCCTACGTGGACTACTCCATTGACGTATCAAGGTACCATAGATGCTCTGAAGACTGTACAACACAGAGAACGTTATTACAGAAATATATTAGTTAAAGTAGATACAAGCGAAAGTAAGACCACTGTCCCATGGGCCAGTCCATGGCATACGATTAACTGATGCACGTTGGTTGTACATGACCTTGGCAGGGAGTGATAATCTATTCGACATTCACTGATCCAACTGCCGGATGATTTGACTAGGGCTCAGTGACATTTCACTGGCCCTACATGCTAAAACATCATTGCTAGCCACTAGCTAACTCTTCATAAAATATAACAGTTCTCGTAATAGTAACAATTATCAATAAGATAACACTGAACTCAGTTTTTAGTTCATTTAAGATTCTTCAACAATGAGAATCAATAACATAATTTATTTTTGATACATGAAGATGATTCACTTCATTCTGAAATTGTTCATCAGCTACATGACACCTTAATGTCATAAAGAACAATATGACTGGATACAAAGATAAGTAAAACTGAGATGAAACTTTGAATTTAGACAGAATACAAGAAACAGAAGTCGGAATTTCCGATGAACTATTTTATTTGAAAGTGATACATGTTTATTCCATATGAGTTTAGTTAAGTAAAGAAGATGAAGACACAAATAGGCATAACAACAATAATAGTGATTCAGTAAATGATTATACATTTTAATGATACTGATGTATTGCTAGTAAAAGTAAGCGTGACTGGCCACTGGACGTGAACTGAAAGAAACACCATACTGACTACATAATATTTGTTTTTGCTCTAGACTTGCTGAGTAGACTGCTTGTAATTGTATTTAATGTCGAATATTGTCTAGTTTATACTATAGTTTTCGGCAATGAATCATATACCTGGAATAACATGGTTCCAATCTGTGTATAGTGTATCGATTGAGTATCTAACATAGTGATGATATAAATATCGATCCCGGTCGCATTATGGTATATTAGTAGTATATAGTTGTAAACAGTAAAAACTTTTATTCTCCTGTTACATCAGATATAATTAAACTAAAATTAGTTTACTGGTTAGTTGGTTAATTACCACCCAACTGAGTAGGAAATTCGATTAGATTTGGTAACGATGTGAGAGACTGGAGCACTCGAGAAAGCGAAGCAGAGACGTCAGTAGTTCACTTTGATACAGTTCGTGTATTATTGATGATTTCAACTAAACTATAATTAGTGAAACAGATGGACAAGCTACCAGACTATTTCTGTACAATTGCATTAGGGTTTTTCTTATCCGGAGACTTTTAAACAATCAAAAAGCGTTAAGGGCAATAATGAATACACAAGTATGGAACGTGGATAACATTGCAAGTATGCGTTACATTCATAAAGAGACTGAGGCCTACACAGTCCATAGCATGCACATAGGTATAGATGCGATTTGATTTGATTGCCTCCAGACTAGGCTTCAGTAGCACTGATAAATGAAGGAACCATTTGTCTTCAAACTATTTGGGTTATAAGTCGTCTATCGACAATCAGCTCCTTCACACTCATACCGTAAACTAGTTTAGTGTCGACCCCTGCTCACTGGTTGAGCATAATCTATGGCCATCGATTTGGTTTTCACTAGAACTAATGGGCCGTCATAGAGATAATCCAGTCAGAAACCATAATAAATAGATTCTTCCTGACGTTCTGCAATTCACATTTAACTTATCTATACTCGCCTTTATGGTAGTCCATATTTACGAAGAGCTGAGGGACTAGTCCGACCTCTATCAACGTAAGCAAAATAAGGGTGAGACTAATCTCCACCTATTCACCCATCCTAGTTCATGAAACAAATTCCTACTATTATCGGGCCATCTCGAGGAGGTGTGAGTCAGACTTTACTGGGCGAAAGTTTATGGATTGGATTGACTTCTTAGTTATAATTAGCTCATGAAGTTATTACTAGGTTTAAAAAAGAGGTCTACCTGGATTTTCCTTCTCCAGACAGATATATCTTATTCTAAACATTTGATAACAGTGATCTATTAAACTACAAGTACATGTAAAGTTTATTGTTTTCGGCTTGTCTTAAAAAGTTTTCGAGATTGAATTGTCACCCCGTTTAGCAAAAATTCTGAAATAATGTGAAAAAAAATTAATTATTAGGTAAAAGTATAATACAGTGAAGATGCCACAGGTATTTGGGGTTTGACAACACTTTAACCGGTAACACCTTCTAATATGAATCGTAACCATCAAACTGTACAGAAGTGAGAACATGACTTTTAGACTTTTTAGCGATATTCAAATATCACATATAATCAATAACATAGAAATCTTTGTGTTCCATCAAGAACTTTTAAAGTAATAGCGAAAAATTATTATTATTTTTTTCTCTTGGTAACAGTGAATAAAAATGTTAGCATTCAATGTAACAAATACACAATCCTGTCTTTGCAGATTATGTACAACAGAGACAAATCGATATTAGTTCTAAATCCTAACTGTAAACTTCAACAGTTGAGATCACGAGTTAATTGAAGCTAGACCACTACCATGGAAAACCTGGAAGCACTGGACGACCTATTGTGGGACTCCTCATTAGTGAACATCCACAGCCCCGACTTGCGGCATTTAAACCCAGGACCTATCAGTCTCGTAAGCGAGCGCTTAACTTCTAGACCACTGAGCCGCCCGGCATCCACTAGTGTTAATGTCTAACTTCAACTAATCCACGAAATTGAGCGACACATTCACCATTGTCATTACTGGATTACTATCTCACAACAGACCCAGTTGAACTTCACTGATCACTGCTTCTCACTAGAACTCCAGGATATACCTCGTGAAGCCAGTCACTAGTGAGTATGTGATGATTAATATCAGATAGGTTTTGTGGATATTATAGTAATTTCAATAGTTAAGATCATGAGTCAAGATCGTGATCTTAACCATTACTATAATAATGTCACAATAAAACATCTGAAGCAGAAATAAAAGACGAAAAAGAAGGAAGAAAATGTTATAGTGAATGAGAAAACAAGTGTGTGTGGGGGACCAATCGAATGTACTTGGAGACAAAATAACAGAGCATCTTAGTAAAATCTAAGAATCATATAGTAATTTCACACACATAGTTCCCTTTATCATTTTGAAAAGAGCAAGAACAAAGATTCTAGCAGAATAACATGAATTCATTTTATTTCGTAGGTTCTCGTCAGCTGCTTACAACCTGTGATATTTAAAAGATAAAAATTACATAATGGGTTTGAATTGCTTACATGAGAGGGTTTATATTTAAGAAATGTTCGTAAAGTATGACATGGGTGTAAATGAATTAATAGGCTGAATATTGTAAATATATACCTAATGTGAAAGAATGTTCTAGAGCATTAATTGTGACAACAGTTCAAAGAGGTAGAAACAATTGATTACATAATGAATAAACATTGATAGGAACATAGTGAGTAGAGTTCAGTTGAAAGATAGTTGAAAAATAAAATCAATGATGTAATAAATAAATTAAAAATTTTAAGGCGCAACGAAAGAATATTTGTCACCAAGGCGGGGAAAGATTAACAATCATCTCCTTCTGAACACATAAATCAGGTTTTTGGCGCCTGATAGCAACTGCTTCAGCAAACTTCAGAAGACTGGAGTTTGGCTGCTTACTAATAACCTTGAATGATTGTAGGGTGTCAACCTGATGGCCTGTGTCAAGCAGATGTTTAGTGATTGCGCTACTTAGAGTCTTTCTTTCTCTTATTCTGAGGTTTTTTGGGACATGTTCAAAAAATCTGAGGTATGCCCTACTTTCTGTTCGGCCAATGTAGCTGCTTTGGCAGGTACATGTAAATTTATAAATACAATTGGCGGTAACATGAAAAGGATGCTTATCAACCTTTGATTGAGTTAATGAACATGTTGTTTTATAAAGAATTTGAAGTTTCGCCGCTGGATAGGTTCTGGCTAGCGCAGTATTTAGTCTCTTGTTGATTGTGTTAGCAACATCGTCACCTTTGAAATTAAGACTTATAGTTATTGGTTTTTTATTGACAGTAATTACTTCAGTATTATTTTCTTTACGCTTTTTATATTTTTCAATAAACTTTTGTGGGTAATAGTTGTCTCGTAGGCATTTTTGTACGTTCATCAATTCTCCTTCCAGCTTATCAGTGGTACAAATCTTTTCTGCCCTATAAAATAGTGTTTTAACTAGTGCCTTCT
The DNA here is from genome assembly GCA_944470365.2 of Schistosoma intercalatum. Taxonomy (NCBI): domain Eukaryota; kingdom Metazoa; phylum Platyhelminthes; class Trematoda; order Strigeidida; family Schistosomatidae; genus Schistosoma; species Schistosoma intercalatum. Next base: position 40,701,456 of record OX103726.1, read on the forward strand.
TGTAGTTGAGTGGACAAAAACTATTGAAATTCAGGTAAAGGCCATTCCAAGTACTTTTTCGATAAAGCGAACGTTGGACTGTCCCGTCTCTCCTATGTTTTATAGCAACATCGAGAAAGTGGAACATGTCATTCTGTTCGTGTTCCATAGTAAATTGAATGTTTGGATGTGCATTATTGAAGAGTTCTAGCAGGCGGATTGCATGCTGTTTATTGTTGCAGACAATGAACGTGTCATCAACATATCTGGAATATTCCGTCGTTTCGTTAATCGCCTGATTAAGCACCATGTTTTCAAGATACCAGCACCAGAATTCAAAAAACTACTATTAATGTGCACAACAGACGTCCAATTCCAGTTTAATAACACCATATATCGTCAAATCGACGGCGTAGCAATGGGAAGCCCACTAGGTCCAATTCTGGCAGATATTTTTATGGGATATCTTGAAAACATGGTGCTTAATCAGGCGATTAACGAAACGACGGAATATTCCAGATATGTTGATGACACGTTCATTGTCTGCAACAATAAACAGCATGCAATCCGCCTGCTAGAACTCTTCAATAATGCACATCCAAACATTCAATTTACTATGGAACACGAACAGAATGACATGTTCCACTTTCTCGATGTTGCTATAAAACATAGGAGAGACGGGACAGTCCAACGTTCGCTTTATCGAAAAAGTACTTGGAATGGCCTTTACCTGAATTTCAATAGTTTTTGTCCACTCAACTACAAGAAGGCACTAGTTAAAACACTATTTTATAGGGCAGAAAAGATTTGTACCACTGATAAGCTGGAAGGAGAATTGATGAACGTACAAAAATGCCTACGAGACAACTATTACCCACAAAAGTTTATTGAAAAATATAAAAAGCGTAAAGAAAATAATACTGAAGTAATTACTGTCAATAAAAAACCAATAACTATAAGTCTTAATTTCAAAGGTGACGATGTTGCTAACACAATCAACAAGAGACTAAATACTGCGCTAGCCAGAACCTATCCAGCGGCGAAACTTCAAATTCTTTATAAAACAACATGTTCATTAACTCAATCAAAGGTTGATAAGCATCCTTTTCATGTTACCGCCAATTGTATTTATAAATTTACATGTACCTGCCAAAGCAGCTACATTGGCCGAACAGAAAGTAGGGCATACCTCAGATTTTTTGAACATGTCCCAAAAAACCTCAGAATAAGAGAAAGAAAGACTCTAAGTAGCGCAATCACTAAACATCTGCTTGACACAGGCCATCAGGTTGACACCCTACAATCATTCAAGGTTATTAGTAAGCAGCCAAACTCCAGTCTTCTGAAGTTTGCTGAAGCAGTTGCTATCAGGCGCCAAAAACCTGATTTATGTGTTCAGAAGGAGATGATTGTTAATCTTTCCCTGCCTTGGTGACAAATATTCTTCCGCTGCAGCTTAAAAAATAAAATTTTATTTTTATATTTATTACGTCATTGATTTTATTTTTTCAACTATCTTTATAAAAAAAAATTAATAGTCTTTCAACTGAACTCTACTCACTATGTTCCTATCAATGTTTATTCATTATGTAATCAATTGTTTCTACCTCTTTGAACTGTTGTCACAATTAATGCTCTAGAACATTCTTTCACATTAGGTATATATTTACAATATTCAGCCTATTAATTCATTTACACCCATGTCATACTTTACGAACATTTCTTAAATATAAACCCTCTCATGTAAGCAATTCAAACCCATTATGTAATTTTTATCTTTTAAATATCACAGGTTGTAAGCAGCTGACGAGAACCTACGAAATAAAATGAATTCATGTTATTCTGCTAGAATCTTTGTTCTTGCTCTTTTCAAAATCATATAGTAGATACTTCATTTTCAAAATTTCAATCAATTCCCTCAAACCTAATTGTTGCTCTTGTAAATATCAGTCAATTGTTTCACACTACAATGCTTCTACATATCTATACCCACTGGTTTCTGCTTCTGTTCTTTCTTTCTTTCTTGATCTTCTCAATCTTCTACTGCCAGATATTATATTCTTCATTAGGGTTATATACTACTTATATCGATATAAGTAGCACACATCACAATGTTACTTCAAAAATATACACACTTTTTAATATAAAAAACAAATGAATATTACTACTGATAATAACTTCATTTATTTATACAAATCATTCATCTTTCTCAATTGTATCCACTTGTCATGGAATTTGAAATGAAAAATGTTGAAGTCAATTATTTGATCATACATGTATATAAACAAAGGAAAAAGGGAAAATTAAACAATATTCCTTAATGGCGGTATTTATCAAATAGAAAAGTTGGTTGGTGGTCGCCGATTTTGAAACATTTCTTTACATCTTAGATGATATATATATATATACATATGTAAAACAAAATGGTATGCAATACATATATAGATAGATAGATAGATATTTGCATTATAGTGTATTACTTCAATTTGTTATTTTCTATCAATGTCCATAATCTAACTATCCATCTATCCATCTATCTCTCTCTCCACCTTTATCGAACTTCATTGTGATATTTTTTATTGTGTCGTTTATAATAAAACATCTGGTCTGTGTGAAGTTTTTCACCATAGAAACAGAATACGAGTTCATCTATATGTATGTTACAGATCTATCTATATAATGCTTGATCAAAGCATATATAACTATTTATATATCTTATTATTAGTAGTAGTAGTAGTAAATTACTATACAAGATAAATTCAGACAAACAAATGATTTTCAGAGAGAAAAAAAAAGAAACACTTCAGTTAACTAATAAATATTAAACGACGGTTTCAAAAAATTTTTTTTTGAAAAAAAAAGAAAAAGTAGAAAAAAAGAAAGAAACTAATTAAAACAACAGTAGAAATGAAAGAAGAAGGAGATAAGGCAAAAGATTTTCCTGTAATTTTCTTTTGTCGAATAAAATAGACCACCGTGATCTGATGCGATATAATGAGTGTGTGTGTGTGTGTGTGTACGTGCGTGTGTATGTACGTGCGTATGTGCGTAGCCTCATTCATTCGCAATTTTTTTTGTATGATATCGTAATTGTTCTGATTAAAAGATGGAAACGAAAATAGATCGTTTAGTGAATCTTAAGCAAACGTTACCAGAACACATTCCCCCCCCACACACTCATACACATACACACTCGAATATACTTGTTTATTTCTACATATTAAAACTAAGTAAATGAAATTTCATTGTTTTAATGTTTGTCAACTATCCCGAGTTAAAACTTATCATGTTTGAAGTGTTTTAGGGCATATAGTGAATACAATCGATTGAGTATATGTATATATGAATAATAATAAGGGAGGCCTGCTTGAGCATCTGGGTTACCTGTTCCTGTCATCTAGATATTTCAACAAGTTATTTATTTTTGTTTGTTTTAATATATCATTATGTCTCTTAATCGCATACCCTATTCTGCTCCGTTTCTGGAAAGTGTACAACCTTTCGTTGTCAAAGTTACAAAAAACTCAATAAGAGACAATGCGGTTGCTGGCAATATACAACGAAAAGAATGTACATTATTCAGATGTTCATTTACTGGATTGCTAACATCTAACTGGCGATCACTCAATATTTATCGCCAGGACCGACCAAGAAGAAAGAAACGGAAGCTTGTTGAAATACTTTACGCTGAGAATTCTATATTGTCAGAAGGGGTTTGTGGAGATTTTAGAAATTTTCACAGATTTAAATCATGAGTCAGTTGAAGCTAGACCACCATTGAAAACCTGGAAGCACTGGACGGCCGTTTCGTCCTATTTTGGGACTGCTCACTAGTGTACATCCACGATCCCTCTCGCGGTATTCGAACCTAGGACCATTAGACTTTAATAATAATACCATTCTAGCTACAAGATTTCAAGGTGTTGGTTTCAAATTATAATAAGATTATGAGGGAATACTTTTATAAAATCATTATGTCAGTATGAAACCGTTATATATCTATTCTTGATTTTCAATAATTATGCAAATAAATTCAGTCTGTAATGAACATTTCAACATAATAATAATTATGATTGATAGAGGAATGATTTAAACACATTTCTCAGCCCTGTTCACAATAACTGATATTGAATGATACTAGTGTATATGACAGTGTGACTGTTATTCATTAAAGAGTAACTTATCTATTTATTTATTTTAACACATAAACATTGGTTCAAGGAGGCACCAAATAGATATGAGCCACATAAATCATTTGATTTGTGTGAGAGTTGGGATATTGCTCGGGTGCCCAAACCGAAACAGGTGGTTTTCTTAGATGGCCACATCCGGAGCCTTCAACTTAAAGGTTTGATCCACAAGGCAGTGGAGCAACGTCAGGAAATGGAGCTATATGGTAGTCAGTTATCAACGATTGGTTCATACGTTATTTGTTCCTTCAGGATACTGGAACCTATGTGTACCATAGGTTTGGAATCAGGGTTTTCCAACTCCCCTAGGTGGGTTCGCCATATCCACCAACCATGTTAAAGCGCTGGAGTTTCGCTTTTCATCCTCTGAATATCGTATACAACAGTAATGCCATGAGAAGGCATTGAGTAGGACTTCCCTGGCAGTGGTTGTATGGACGTGACCATGTGAGAGCATTTCGACAGAGAGAGCTGACACTTCCCACTCTCGACCGTTCCAGGGCATTTGGGGGTAGTAAAGAGTAAAACTCAATCTTATTCATAAAGTGGTTTAAAATTAATGCATTCATTAGAAAGGATAGTGTTTTCAACTATGGATTACTTTTTTTAATTTTTAATATTTAGTCGTGTTATTGCAGTGAACGAGAACACAAGTGTGGACAATCGAATGTATTTGAATACACAATTACAGAATCTGTTAGTAAAATCTGAGAACCATATAGTGAATACTTCATTTACAAAATGACATTCAGATTTCATTGTTCTTTTATTTCCACAGAAATCATTCTTTGTTCTCATTCTCTTTTCTTTGATCTTCTTAACCTTCCACTGCCAGGTATTTCACTTTCGATTGACGATACATACTACTTACATTTATCGAAATCAGTAGCACATACCACATTATTTTTTATTTAATACTTTTAGTGGTTTTCTTAAGATTTCAACAGTTGAGATCACGAGTCAATTGAAACTTGACCACTATGGCAAACTTGGAAGCATTGGACGGCCGTCTTGTCCTATTGTGGGACTCCTCAGATTTGTGCAGTTGACCTTTTATTTTTCATATATAAATATTCTTAACAAGTATGTTATGAGTGATCAGATTGTTAGAAATGTATTGCACTAATATAACATCATATGATTCTGATAACCTTCATCTTCTTATTGTATTACTGAAAATTTTAAAGATCCATTTAAAAATGATCTGCTAACTAATTTTTATTGAGTCTTCATTCATTTTATTTGTAGTTAGGCTTATGTAACACTTTTTTCTCTTTTCTTTTTGAGAATGTTTATTTATTTACACATCATTAGTCCTATAAATGACTCTCATAAATTATCTGTAGTGTCGGTTACTATGTTGAGCCTACATAACTTATTCTCGCTTCTGAACAGGCTAATTTATCCATTATTCTCGAGCTACATTTTGACCTTGTTAATTATTCGCTTATTAACGTTGACTGTCTTTATATGAGTGTGTGTGCACTACTTATTCTATTCATCACATATCTGTAGTTTATTTTTTGTGTGATTATAAATATTGTTTAAGGCTTGATCAAAGAGATTTGGCTCACATGCCATCTCCACTGAGCATCATTTCGCTTCACTGTCTTCTCTTCACTTCGTCCGTCTGAATGCCTGTCCAGATTAATGATTATACAAAATATACGTATTCAAAATTGCATTCTCATATTTGACTTATTTAATTCCATTTTCACTAACGTGATTTAAGTCAGTGATTATATACGAGGATTGACGGAATACATATTTCAATCACCATTCATACTATGTAATTGGGGCCAGATTCAGGGCCATTAAATCTCTTACATTTATTGCTATTGGTAAATGGACATTTATAATATTCACTACAGAAATCAATATTTAATTGTTGCTGTGATAAAAGTACATAGATCCTGTATTTCTCAAGTAATTGTTCATATCAGAAAAGGTTTTGTGGAGATTTTTTATAGAAATGTCAATAGTTGAAATCATGAGTTCAATGAAGGTAGACCACCATGGAAAACGTGGAATAAATGATTGAAGTTAAAAGCAAATGAATTAAATACTGTTTGTTTTTCTCCTTAAAAATGATGCTCTAAACTGATTAAGCAAATAGTTGCCGTTACTTAAATATCATTAAAAATAAGATTTTATTAGATAGTGATTATTTTGTTAAAGTATATGACTACTCAAAAGTATGTGTCCATATCCTCATATAGAAATAAGGTCTAAATGTGAGCATATAAATATAACTGTAAATGATTGTAACTATTAACTTATTGAGAAATCTATGAAAGAATCCATTATTATTCAAAATGATCTGTAATAGGGTGGTTAGATGAAAACAATATAGATTTCCTTTAAAATACGAATTCAATGACAGTAAAGTTATCTATTTTACACAATTTGAAACCTAATCACTCTGATTAATAAGCCAATATTATTAGGGTAAGTTTAAAGTGAGAACAAACTGTTTTTAACTACACAGTCAGTCAGTCAGTCAGCTACAACGTAGGACCAGGCACATATGTGCATCGGTCCAGGTTGCCATACCGCATCAGCACAACAATATGAACACCGGATTCACAGCAGTGGTTAGGTCAAAGGTGGCAATATATAAGAGAAAGATTGCATATAGAGATATAGTACACGAAGAAAGAATCGGTTCGTAGAAAGAAAGATATGAAGTGATTTTAGTCTCTTAGTTTAAGGGAAGACAGGGAGCGTATACACTGACGCCATTGTGATCGATTCTGAGCCATGTCACCAAGAGTCTCCAACCATCGGTTACGAAAGTTACGCGGACCCCAACCAAGTAGTCTGCATCTACGAACATGGCTCAGACTAGAAGTTAGTGACTTCAAGCATTGATGCCACGTTTTGGTTTGGCCGCCCCTAACTTTCTTCCAACTACACAAAGGGGGTTTGAATTTTTGTATGGCTAAGGCTTCAATAAACCTTAGTATACTCTATTTTACACTTTTATACAACACCATAAAAGCCGAGTTAAGATCAATCTTATATTGTTTATTGACTGAATATGTAAATATAAACCCCTGAATTCAGAAACAATAGGTGAATGGTTTCATCCAAGCTATGAAACCTTATAGTTCATCGTTCTATTGCTATCGGTGTTATGAGTGCCCATTGTCGGATATTCCTAAATGACAAACAAACTAGAAGACCCAAAGATATCAGATCATGATAAAACTATCTAAATAATATAAAGTATATTGTAAAACTAACTAACAGGAACAATTTAGATAAATTTTAACTTATTAATGATTCATTTTTAAGAGATACAACAATAAGCCATACATGGAAAGATGGATAGTGGCTAGCAGTGGAATGCAGAACATGCATTTCGTCCCATTTAAGAATCGTCAGCTGGATGTACCTGCATCCTGTAGTTGTTGTTCACTCAGTACCATTCGCTTCAAAATGCCATCACGTTATCCACTTAGCTACTGAGTCCTGATATCTACCTGTTTGTACAATGGGGTAACATTTAAATTCACTTAATGTTGTTTACTTGTATCTTCCCATTGATGTTTACCACTGTAATTGATCAGTCTATTATTGACATATCTGCATCCTGTGAGTATTGTCTTGATATAGCTCTAATTCACAAGCATTCTATGCAAAGATCAATCATGACTAGCAATAGAATCCAGGATGTGTATTTCGTCCTGTTATGAACTTAAAAACAGTAAAAACATTAAACAAAATCATACATTTTTAAATGATATAATTTTCTCATTATCACAGAAATCATTTATCATAATGTTACTTATCATTCATTTTATGATTTATGAAATGATTCAGTTTTTAATGTTTTTATTCATGAACATTCTCTTATCATTTAATGGATATAGAAAAAGGCACAAAAAAGAAAAAAAGAAAAAAAAGAAAAGTAAAGAAATGATTTCATGTACATTTTTTGTATATTTCCATTTGAAATGTTTATTTGACTATGAGATATTACAGTTGGATCGGATTGTATTCTGACATATACGTGTACATATATGTATACGTTATGTGGTACAAAAGTCTAAACGAGTTATTCAGTTGGTATAGCAACACACATATAACACATATAACAGCATACAATTGTCCTGTAAAATGATAATATAAGTAGTACTGCCAAATGGTTACATCTTTTTAATAAAAGTATGCAATAACAACATCATTAATCATAATTTTCATTTTGACTACTTCTTTTTGTTTTGTGTGTGATTCTAATGAAATGAATACTTTAGTAATTGTTGATGTACTACTACTACTACTACTACTGTGTTATGATTATGATTATGATTGTTATCCGAATGATTTATTTTTGTTCATATCTTGTTTATGTATGTCTCTTGTGTAATAACGGTTTCTATCCCACACTGATTATTCATTCCTGTATCCATTTATATATACATATATTGTTTTTCTCTTAGAAACGATTCAATTCTAACTTTATCCAATTGAATTGATTAGGTGTCTACCTTTAAAAGGAAAATATACATGAATTAATTCTCTAATATATATCTTTCTTTTATTTGTTTTTTCTCTCTCTCTCTTCATTTTAAGTAGTTGTTTTTAAGTGAAGTCATTTCAGTACAATCGTGCATACTATCTATGTACATATATACATATATATGTTGCATAAAATGGTATACGTATATGATAAACATAATTTATATTTGGAACCATTAACCAAAGGTTAAACGTCAACCAAGTGTCATAAATTGACAATAGTAATTTGTCAACATCAAAAATTTATTCATTTACGTTTTTCTCTCTTTTTTCTTCTTCTTTTTCTTCTTCTTCTTCATCATCATATTTCTTGTTTCTTTCACTTTTATTTTTAATGTTGTTTTCTACATTTTCTTTCTTTCTTTCTTTTATTTTTGGACTATTTTGTTGTTGTTTCTTATGATACTCCTGGACTATAAGTAGAGCAACTATGGATATATACAGTATATATATATATATGTAGGTATGTATACATTAAAATGTAGATTTCTATAGGGATATGATAAATATGTTTATTTTAATGTCAAGTAAAATGCATATTAATAATCATAATTGTAATAATAAAATTAATAAGATGTATGTTACTTATCATTAATGATGTCAGCATTATATTTTATATGGTAGAAAATAGCCTTATATATATAGATATGTACTCGCACACGCACACACACACATACACCATATATATATATATATAACATTGTAACGATGAAAATGGTCAATGATATGAACCTTATTGAATGAAGTTAAAATCAGTTGATCATTATAATGAACTTAGAATTAGACCATCTAATGATAATAAGCAAATATTAAAGGATCTTGACAATAAAGTTGATTGAAGTTATTATAGGTTTCTAATGAATGGATGCACACTGCTGAGGAGTCCCATACTAGGATGAAACGGCCATCCAGTGCTTCCAGGTTTTCCATGGTGATCTAGCTTTAATTGACTCATGAGTTCAACTATTGAAATCATTTTATTTTTGTTTGAATTTTATATATTTTTTAGATCTGGTAGGAAAAGTCTCAATTCATTGAATAGTGTGGGAGCTACAAAATTGATTTCATCCAATCGTTTAATGTATGTTTTGTGTATAAGATGAAAAACTTATTTTATTGGGTAGCTGTCAAGTCTTATGATATCAATTCAATTGGGGGGGGGTGGAGTGGGGTGGCTTATGTCATTAATTCAGTCGCTTGGACAACTATCACTTGAGCACATTATATCATAGCATTTCACTTATTGATCAACATACTATTCATCTAGTTTAATAATTGCAAATCGTATTCATAAGTTAAATTCCATTTCAGAACAGCTGTGAGGTAATCAGTGTGGGGTTCTGAAGTGAGATTTTTTGTATGTGTTCACTGAAGTAACTACTGATGCCATAGAAACCGATCCACAATTTTTTTATAATATGGTAGCTATATATAAAACACTTCTAAGTTATAAATGAAATATTTACACTGATTGATTAGTGATTGTTATTTAGTCTAATCCTTTGTAATGTTTAAATTTTATCGACCAAGTTTACAACATGACGACTTGGCTAAAAGAGTTCAACAGCATGATACATTGTAATGTTTGTTGACTGGAAGCAGTTAGTGAACATTTAGATTATTTGCTAACTGATAAATTGTGTCTACAATCTTGAAAGAGTTGACGTAAGTTTAGCAGTTCAAACCAACGTCACCATATGCCGTAATCAAAAGCATTAGACGGTTAATTTACATTAAGTGACTTGAAGATTAAATATTATCATGCAACATACATACAAGTTAGTGAGAAACGGCGGGTTACCAAGTTGTCTTTTGTCTAGTACTATTTGACTACTGTACATCACTTGACATAAATCAAGATAAGAATGGTTTGTGAACAAGATTTATTTCAAAATCAACCATAATATAATGCATCTGAATAAAAACACAACAATTCGTAATAGATTTACAAACGAAGCTTGTTGATTCGTCTGTTAGCTGATCAAATGAAAATGAACCAATAGGGCTATTTTTATTTGGTCTTGTATTGAGCATACCATCATTAAGAGTTTATCCTCTTAACATAAATAGACACTTTTTACAAGATGATTTACGAAGTTGAATTGTAAAGAAGATTAAACAAAATCCAACATCTATAACTTACACTTGATGGTATCATTTAAATTACTGTAAGACATATGTATGTGTTGGAGATGAACAAATAAAATTTTAACCAACTAGGAATCTGTTTTCTACGCGAAATTGTTATCGTAAAATTTAATTCAGTAATCGAGTCCTCCTGGAGCCCCTCTGGAGCTACTGCCGATCCCAAGCTCGGATAAAGGGGGAGTAATATATGCAGTATTGGACAATTACCCGAATATAATCATACTGATAATCGAATTCATAAGTCAATTAAATCTAAACCATCATGTAAAACCTGGAAGAACTGGATGACCGTTTCATCCTACTGTGGGACTCCTCAGCAGTGCACATCCACAAGCCCGCCTCACGAGATTTTACTACAAGACCTATCAGTTTTGCGCGTGAACGGTTAACCTCTAGACGACTGAACCAGCATCACACAGTGTTCATGTTTTTAATTTAAACTAATCCACGAAATTGCTCCACGTTCAAATCTCGTGAGGCGGAATCGTAGATACTCACTGCTGAGAAGTCATATACTAGAATGAAACGACCGTCCAGTGCTTCCAGGTTTTCTATGGTGGTTTAGCTTCAATGGACTCATGAATCCAATTATTAGATTACTACAATCTCCACAAAACACCTCTGATTATAATCATATTAGTCTTTTGTTGTCCCTAATTCTAGTCTCCTGAATTCTCCTTGTCTCTTTTTTCTCTTTCCAAATTTATTTCGCTGAATTATACTCCTTGAATAACATCGTCAAACGTTAATCTTCCCTATTACTATTTATACTTTTGCTACCTCTAACACTACGGGATTTGAATCGACAACTGTATCTCTGTGTTTATGTGGTATGGAAACTTGAACTGATTTACGTATGTACGAAGTTCTACGTTGTCGCTGACTGACCGACTGACTGTCAATGTCATAGCGAGAAAAAATATAGAAAAACAAATAAACAAGCAAATAGAAGCCTGTCATCTGTTTTTTTTCTTAATTAAAATTCATTTTAACACTTCAAATAAATTAATGAGATGAAATACCGGTATATTCAATAGAGAAACATATCTGTGGACATTACTTACTTTTTAAGTATATTGTCACTTAATAACTGTATAATTTATATACACTCTATAATATCTACAGAGTGAACATCAACTCTGAGATGCAGGTACATCCAGCTGACAAGTCTCAAACAGGACGAAACGCGCGTCCTGGATTCCACTGCTAGCCACTATCCATCTTTGCTTATAATGCTTGTAAATTAAGGCAATATCGAGGCATACGCACAGTATGCACATATACCAATAACAAACTGATCAATTTCAGTCCAAAAACATCAATGGGAAGATTCAAGTTAAACAATATCATGTGAATTAAACTTCAACCCATTGCACAAGCAAGTGGCTATCAGGACTCAGTAGCTAAGTGGATAACTCGATGGTGTTTGAAGCGAACAGTACTGAGTTCGAGTCCCAGAGTGAACATCAACTCTGAGATGCGGGTACATCCCAAATAGGACGAAACGCGCGTCTTGGATTCCACTGCTAGCCACTATTCATCTTTGCTTATAATTACATTTATTATTTATTGTTATTAAATTTGTTTTGGAAATCTATTTCTTGTATTTACCCCCCCCCCTACCTCACCTTATTTCTAACTAATAATTGATGCTCTGTCTACAATATATACGTACATATAAATGTATCACATTTATCCTCAACCTGGTTATTTTTGTTTTTTTTAGACAATTAAAACAACAACAATAAAAACAATGGAACATTGAAAACCGAAGTGTTTTTCTTTTTTTTTTTAGAAAAAAGGGATTAAAGTTGACTTATTTGTTATTACTATGAATGATAATAACAAACCTACATGAAGTTACATTCGGTATAATGATCCACTATTGTTCTACTTCTCTCTGAGCAGGTGGTCTAAACTGCCAAAATGTCTATTAAAAACTAAGTTCTTAATCTTTTAAAAATTTTGTTTTTCGTTTCATTTCTATTTTTCTTCTTAGAAAAAAAAGAAAAGAAAAAAGAAAAAGAAGAAAAACAACAATCTATTTCAATGACAACCGATATTATAAATGAAAAGTCTTTGAAGAAATTAAATCAAAAAGAAAAGCGAATCATTTTATTTACTATTATTATTGTCTATTTATTATATAAATAAAAGTTATAGAAATTAAATAAATAAACAATTACGCTCATATGATTTTGAGATGGTGGAGAAGATTTGTAGCTCAGGTGGATGATTTTGATGGAGTTTTGTTCTCTGAGCTGGATGGTTTGATTGTGGAGATTTCATCGTTCTTCTGAACAATATCATTAGCATAAACTTCAGATAGAAGTGAAGTGTTCGAATTTCTTCACATGTGGTTCACGACCAAACCATCCAGCTCAGAGAACAAAACTTTATTAAAATGAACAATATTAAGTCATTGTACAAGTAGATGGATATCAGTATTCGGTAGCTAAGTAGATAATGTCATGGCGTTTGAAGTAAAATGTACTGGATTCGAGTCATAGAGTGAACATAAACTCTGAGATGTAGATATATCTAGCTGACGAGTCCAAAATAGAACGAAACGTATGTCCTGGATTCCAATGCTAATCACTATTCATCTTAACTTATAAAACTTGTGAATTAAGGTAATATTGAGGCGGATTGCATAAGATGCCCAAATACCAATAGGGAAATTATTAATTGAAGTCTTAAATAACAATGAGAAGATACAAGTAAACAACATCAAGTGAATTTAAATATGAAGTAATATTTATATTGGTTAGTAAAACAATTCGAAGTGTGGGAATGTGTAACATTAATTTATTAGAATGATGATTTGTGGAAATTGTACTCCGCATGGAGTCCCTCCGGGGGCTACTGCCAGTCCCAAGCCTGGATAAAGGAGGAGGGTTGGGCATGGGGTTAGCGACCCCATCTCGTAGAAAACTAACTCCCTAAAAAAACGCTAACCAGAAAAATAATTAAAAACCTAAAAGTATTGGACAGTCGTTTTGTCGCACGTAGATAATTTAGCCTAAGTCACTTCTTTAGAATAAATAAATAACTCTGAAGAAGTGGCTTACATTAAGTTACAAAACATTAGAAATACAGTTTTTTTACTTATGATGTCATATGGTATGGCTGTTGGTGTTAAAAAATAAAACTTCACTCTGAAATATGACTATGATACACAAAAAGATGGGTTGGATTCCTACTACAGAAATCGATTATTTGAAGAATGTACATATACATTACTCATATGTTTTAATTCGTAAAGAAAAACTCAATCCATTGATTATTTTCTTCTATTGTCTTCATCCAAATAACACATAGTCATTTTATGTCATTTATCTTAAAGTCGTGGGCGGTCTATGCTCCTCCGTGAGGAGTAATAGGTGTAAGTAAGTAAATAAGTAAGTAATCTTAAAGTCAATACCACATAAGAAGTAAATATAGTTTATAATAATTATGGATGCTTATTGGCTTTTTGGGGAGAGACCATAATTTTTGAATGAACCAATAGCATGTCTTGAATTTCTGCATGAAATTCATTCATCCATGTAGTTAAATAGAATTTCGGCATTATAACTGATATTGTAGTGAACAAGAATACAAGTGGGGACAATCGAATGTATTTGAATACACAATTAGAGAAATTGTAGTAAAATCTAATAACCATACAATAAATAATTCATTTGCAAAATGTCAATCACTCGTCTTAGACTTCATTGTTCTTTCATTTCCACCCCAATCATTCTTTGTTCTCATTGTCTTTCCTTTGGTCTTCACAACCTTTTGCATCCAGGTATTTCAATTTCCATTGAAGATGCATACTACTTATATCTGTCGACATCAGTAGCATACACCACAATATCATTTCGTGATGAAACCCTTCATTGAATTCCTACCCTAAATTCTAAGTCTAAATCCTAATCCGAATTTCTCTTTTGACCTTAGTAATCAGGTAAGTTACGTCAAGATCTCCATACCGTTGCTTAAATGTCGTTTATAAAATAAAGTCTTATCACGTTACAAACTGTTTGACTTCACATGCGCAAACAGACTATTTCAAAACTAAGCTTACATAAACACTGACCATTATATTGAATGAAATTAGAATAAGAATTCTTTTGTTCATGAGAACAATGATCTATTAGTAACTATTGTTAATTGAATAAGATAATGTTTAAGTTTTAAATGATCATTGAAGTAAATTACTTTTTTTTAATATTAACTTTATCTTCTATATGACAGCATCTAGCACAATGTCATGCCTACATGGGTTATTACGGCTTTTGGACAAACGAATTAATTATTTTCTGTTTCAGTATCCATGCTTATTATGACCATGTCAATTATTTACTTATAACCTTGATTGCTTTTATTTGAGAATATTTGTTTATCATCTCCTCTGTTCATTACATTTATTTAACTTAGTTTATCTAGCTGACTATAAATAATGAACTGCGTTGATGAATCAGACTTCTCTATTTCTCAATTCAACGTCTATCTAAGTAAACGAATACCTAAAATAAATTCCTCAAACTTAGTTTGTATTTAGCTCCTTAATATCACCGTCACTTAAACTGAGTTATCCTAAGTAGAATATACGAAATTGAAGGGAGAATTTATGTTTATTGCTTATTCATCTTTTGTTCTTAATGAAGTCAAGTTGTAGGGACTTTATTATGTTGATTTACTAGTTCACAATTGGGGCTATAAATTCATTTACATCAGACATAAAAAATCAGTAATGATTCCTAACAGTTAGACAAAAGATAAATAATTCACTTGATATTGTTTTACTTGAATCTTCCCATTGATGTTTTTGGACTGAAATTGATCAGTCTCTTATTGGCATATGTGCATACTGTGCGTATGCACGAAACACGCGTCCTGGATTCCACTGCTAGCCACTATCCATCTTTGCTTATAATGCCTGTAAATTAAGGCAATATCGAGGCATACGCACAGTATGCACATACACCAATAACAAACTGATCAATTTCAGTCCAAAAACATCAATGGGAAGATTCAAGTTAAACAATATCATGTGAATTAAACTTCAACCCATTGCACAAGCAAGTGGCTATCAGGACTCAGTAGCTAAGTGGATAACTCGATGGTGTTTGAAGCGAACGGTACTGAGTTCGAGTCCCAGAGTGAACATCAACTCTGAGATGCGGGTACATCCCAAATAGGACGAAACGCGCGTCTTGGATTCCACTGCTAGCCACTATCCATCTTTGCTTATAAAAGATAAATAAGGTCAATTGAGAATTCTCTCGTTGTTACTTTGATTAATAAACGATATCAAATGAAATTAATTAAAGCATTGAAAGTCATTTATGCCATAGCATTCATTTCATCATGTAGTTACCATACATCCATGAAAAATCCTTCGAAATTGGTCGTATAAAAAGAATCTTGTACAGACACTTTCAGTAGTTTTAGGATGAAAGTCAACTTAACATTTATCAACCATTTTAAAATCAGAATAACAGATGAACTAAGATTTGATTTTCAAATTGTTTCTATGACCATTGTAAATATTCATCTCTTTATTTAAATATTTAAAATTTTCAACTAATTACATTGAAATAACTCAATTTTATATTAACCTCTTTTATGTAATGTATTAGATGATTTCTTTGAAAAGTTGAATTTATGAGTTCATGTAAGAAAGTTCATCATCATGAAGTCACTAATTCCTAGTCTTAGCCATGTTGTTAGATGCAGACTAATTGGTTGGGATCCGCATGACTATTATAACCAATCGTTGGAGACTCTGGTTGATATGGTTCAGAATTGATTACAATGGTGTAAGTGTATACACTCTCTGTCTTCCCTTAATTGATGAGGTTAAAATTACTTTATACCTTTATTTCTACAAACTAATTCTCTCTTTCTGTATTATATCCTTATACACAATCTTTAATTTATATCGAACTACCATTGAAGTGACTACTCTTATGAATTTGGTGTTCATCTTGTTGTGCTAATGAGTTGTGGCAACTTGAACCGATGCATATATGTGTCTAATCCTATGTTGTAGCTGACCGACTGACTGACTGAATTCATCATTAACAACGTACTGAATGGCCATTTCGTCCTAATATAGTGATCTAGCTTAGATCGGTTCATGAATTCAACCATTAAAATGATTAAAATCTCCACAAACCTCTATTCTAATAATAAACTTTGTAAAGCACAAATTTAACAGGAACACTCAAAGCATGACACATAGAACTTAACTAACATTGAAATTTTTAATTTTCTGTCAGCCATTACTATTAGATAATAGTTCATTTTAATACTTACATCTAAATATTTAGTTTCCATGTTGATTAGTTTATAAACAGTCATAATTACTAATACTGGGGATTTTTATTTATTGATTAATGATTCGTATATATATATATATAATATACAATACAAAGTGTACTGTGTGACATTTGTTAAAAACCAAAAACAATTACTTGTTTAACAAAAGAAGCGGGTGATATAAATTTTTTTATAAAAATGAAATGTTGTTTACTGCAATCGATCGGTCTCTTATTGATATATGTGCATTCTATGCAAACTTCCTCGATATTGCAATAGGTCACAAGCTTCAAAAACGAAGATGGATAGTGACTAGGATTGGAATCTAGGATGCACGTTTCGTCCTATTTGGGACTTATGAGCTACTGAGTTCTGATATCTACCTGTTTGTACAATGGGGTAACATTTAAATTCACTTGGTGTTGTTTACTTGTATATTCCCATTGATGTTTACCACTGCAATTGATCTGTTTGTTATTGGCATTTGTGCATCATGTGAGTATTGCCTCGATTTAGCTTTAACTCACAAGTATTATATGCAAAGATCGATAGTGGCTAGCAATGGAATCCAGTACGTGCGTTTCGTCCTATTTGAGACTCGTCCCAACGTTCCAGAGTGAATATCATCTCCGAGATGCAGATACATCCAGCTAACAAGTCCCTAATAGGATGAAACATTCGTCCGGGATTCCACTGCTAGCCATCTTTACTTGAAAATATTTTCAGTTTGGAAACAAAATTTTTCTATAATTTTCAAACGTATATTTAACTGATTAAACAGAATGCTTAATGTATTAGTGCAATTCATATTTTGTCTTTCTTGTAATATGAAAAAGCATAATTTTTGTGGTAAAAAAACAAACAGTGATACATTCTGGATATGATAATTTACAGCTGTTGATAGAATTTTTGAAAATTTAACTTAAATGAGGAAAAGGAACAAGAGTGAACGTCATCTGATGAGATAATACTCAGTTTTGATAATAATAGTAATAATAATAATAATAATAATAATAATAATAATAATGGGAGAAAATCGAAAGTAATTAACTATTCACATGTATCAGATAACGAGTCCCGAATAAGATGAAACGCACGTCTAGGATTCCACTGCTAGTTACCGTCCATCTGTACTTGTAATCTTTTGTGTTCCATTTTTCTAACCTAATGATTGGTTTGGATATAATTGTATTTTTCTAATACTTTGTATATCGTTGTTTTGTTAATCATCTACTGATTCGTGTTTTCGCGTTAGTTCGAGTCAGGAATAAATCGAACATTGTTTCAGTCGGTGCACCTTCTGTCTCTTTTGCTTGTCAACCAATCAGGTGTTAGGATGGTTTTCGTCTGTCTGGCCTCAAGGCCATTTAATCACTACTTTGACCTATGCATTATTAGACTCAAGGTTTGAACTAGGTAGTCTATTGTGTTAAGACCTGAATCTAGATTAATTAACATAAGTATGAAATGAGGAAAGTTTAGAATAAAGAAAGCGAAGTTTTTCAAATGTGTTACACCAAAATGAAGGGAAAATAATTTAATATTATCAGTGTTGATTCTAAGTAATTTTGAAAATTAGTAGAACATCTCAATTAACGAAATATATAACAAAAACTGAAATTCAAAATATAAATGATTACTTGGTAATTAGATGTTATAAAAGTCAGATGCCTCATGTGAGATGTGAAGGTTTTGAGTTCGTTTCGTGGTGAGATCATGGATATAAAATAATTGGAACTTTGAAGTATTTCTAGAAGTAAAGAAACAAAATTACTTTCAGAATAGGGGTTTGTCGAATTTATAGATACACACTATTGAAGAGTTGCATATTAGGACGAAACGGCCGTTCATTGATTTCAGGTTTTCCAGGTTAGTCTAGAGTAAATCGACTCATGAATTCAACCATTAATTTATTACAATCTCCATAAATCTCCATTCTTATAAATAATCATCATGTACTCACTAATCACTAGCTTTAAGATATATTTCCTAGAGTTCTAGTGAAAAGTAGTGACCAGTAGTTACTCACCGAAGACAATGGTAGACAGTGGCGCAATATTGTGGATTAGTTGAAGCTGAATACCAATTTAGTGATGTAGAAATTAAGCGTTCGTGCACAAGACCGAAGGTCCTTGGTTCGAATCCCGATGGTTGGGATTGTGGATGAATATTTCTGAGAAGTCCTATACTATAACGATACAGCTTTCCAATGATTCATGGTTTTCTATGGTGGTCTAGCATTGATCAAATTTATGAATTCAATCATACGATTATTTATTACTTTGTTAACATTTTGCTTAGTTATTTAATATACTATTTATAAATTAATAAACCATTTAAAGATTGTATATAAACACAAAAAGATATGAAGTTAGAATAGAATATGTAAAGTTGAGTTTTACAATTGTATGAAATCATCATCATCATCATGATTATACAGCACTGCTGTATATCGAATCATTCCCTGTGCATATATGTTTACTTTCTTTTTAGGAAACATTCTTGTTTTATCCTTAACTACTTTCACATCTGACAAATCATTTTACTTAGCAGGTGTAAATTTTAACATAATAATAATAATAATAATAATGCATTTGTAAGATTGGACTTTCGATCTCAGCTAAGTTCATGGTAGTTTGTAAACTTCACTGATTGAATATACTGAACGTATATGTACATACACATGGTTGTTATCTTTACATGATGCACACTATTTAAAAAAAAGAAAAAAACAAAAAAAACAGTGTAATAGGTGACATTAATTGAGAATGTAAAGTTTTCTTTTTGGGGTTCTATTATACATTGGTTAGTAATGGATATATATATACAGGTATGTTTTTATTTGTATATGAATAAATACATTGAAAGGGAGTAACTATTCGGACAATATATGATTGGTTTGATTTGAATAGAAATGTGTAGTTACATTTAAAGCAAAACACAAAAAAAAATAATAATTCTGTGTTCTATTACTGATATTTTACAATTTTTGTATCTGTGCAATAAGTAAATCTAGTTTGTTATTGTGTATAATTTCGAGTGTGTGTGTGTATATATATGTTTGTGTATGTTATTGTATATATATATATACATACATATAAGTGCATGGATACAATAGGCACAGTTCAAGACTTGCAAATGTTGGATCAAATTAATATATATATCTATTCACATGTTACCATTGAAAACCTTAATAGTAATAATAATAATAATAGTAGTAATAAATGTAGTAACCGTATCCTATGATTGGTAAACCAGATTTCGGATCAGTCGAATATATAGATAGATAGATATTTGTGTGTTTACATAATCTATAAATGAATATACATATGTGCTTGAAATTTAACAAATTACCCCTGTTATTATTTTTTTTCTAAAAACGTTAACTAAAATATTGTTATTATTAGAGATTACTTGAAATATCTTTCATCTTTATCATCATCATCCTCATCAGCAGCAGCAGTTTTATACATTGTTAACACACATAATAATAATATTAATGTTAACGCGGAAAACCAAATTATTAATGGACTTTAAGCAAATCAAATAATTAACCTATTAACTTAATACATAATGAATTTATCAACTATCAATGTAACTCATTCAATAGAATCTTTATCTTCATCAAGTTCACCAGAATTATTAAATACTAATACAATGTTAACAACTAATCATTATACTATAAATTCAAATCTACCATCAATCAATCAAACAAATAATAAATTAAATGGTAATGAATTGAAATTAAACTCTAATCTATATCATCCACCACCACCACCTCCTCCTTCTCAACCTCCTCAACCTCCTTCTTCTCATCATGATCATCATCATCGTCCACAACAACAACAACAACATCATTATCATTCGAATTATCAACAAGAAAATCATGAAGTAACATCATCATCATCATCATCGGCGGCGGCGGCGGCGGCGTTATCATCTACATCAACATCTAATGGGATAATATCAATGAATCATTTAACCAATTCATTATTATATCCATTTTCATCAAATTTATTATTACAAGAATCATTTATTCATTTAATTTATTCAACATGTTTCAATATATTTGATAAAAGATTAAATGATGAATTAAATAAATTTAATGAAAAATATGAATTATTATTCAATGAATATAATGAAACAAAATATCGTTTAAATAAATTAGAAACTATAATACAATATAATAATAAAATGAATATTCCACTAATACCATTACCATCATCTTCATCATCTTCATTCTTGTTACCATCCTCTTTAACCCCCTCAACCTCCTCCTTAACCTCCTCCTCGTCGTCGTCGTCAGATTATTTATTAACTTCATTGAATTCATTGAAATCACAACATTTCAATGAATCAATTATTGATGATAATAATAATCATAATAGTCATATGATGAATACATTAAAAGAGATTGATACGAAATGGTTAATGAATTGGAAACATAATAATGAGGATTATTTGAGTAGTATAAATAGTTCAAAGAATAATTTATTGGCGCCTATGTTAACAACAACAACAGCAACAACAACAAGATTAGATGAACAACAACAACAACAACAATCAATACAAAGAATAAAAGATAAACTAAAAGATAATCATCCTATAGAATTTGATATCAATCATTTATCTAATTCATTTATTGATTCATCAATGAATGAAAATAATGTAAATTATCCAAAACATTTATTTCATGAATCTGATATAAGTCGATTACATAATCATTTTTATAATTTCAACAATGTAATACCATCCTCATCATCATCATCATCAGCAGGAGCAACAGCAGCAGCAGCTGCTGCTGCATCATCAGCATTGTCAATAAATAATCAACATTTATTATGGAATCAATGGATGGTTAATTGTATAAATTCTGTTAATGGATTATTATTATCATCATCATCAACATCATCGTCATTATCATCACAATCAATATTAAATAATTGTGGAAAAATTAATCCTTTCACTATGTCAGATATGGATACTATAGAAGAGAATCAAGTAAGTTATTCATGAATATAGTGCGTTTTCTTTATTAAAGATCATTTATACATTCGTTTTGTAATTACCTACTAATATCATTCAAGTATACATTTAATAGGGTTTCCTTTTGATCGAATGAATTCTTGAAATACTATAAGCAATTCAATATAAAATGAGTCTAATAAGAGAAAATATATAACACTTGAGATTATGAGTCAATTAAAGCTAGACCATTATGAAAAACTTGGAAGCACTAAAATGTCTACAAAAACACCTTCTGATACAAATCAACATATGCTCCATAGTGACTGACTTCAAGAGGTATTTCTTGGGATTCTAGTGAAAAGCACTGACCAGTGGAGTTCAGCCGGGTCTACTGCACGATAATAGTAACTCACTGAAGACAATGGTGGATATACTATTTTAATAGATGAGATCATGAGTCAGTTGAAGCCACATCACCATGAAAAACCTGGAAGCACTGGATGGTCGTCTCGTCCTGTTGTAGGACTCCTCGGCAGCGTACATCCACGATCCTGGCTCACGAGATTCCAACTCAGGATCTATCAGTCTTACATGTGAACGCCTAACCTCTAGACCATTGGGCTCGTCGGCATCCAATGGTGTTAATGTCTAACTTCAATTAATCCACCAAATTGAGCGACACATCCACCATTGTCTTCAGTGAGCTACTATTATCTCACAACTGACCCGGTTGAGCTCCACTAGTCATTGCTTCTCACTAGAACCTTAGGAAATACCTCCATATACTATTTCCATAAAATGATTGTTATAGGATTTGAACTGATCTTAAGCATTTGTAAATCAAAAATGAATGATTGCTGACATTGTTTCAAAACATTCATGCAATTAATTCCCTTTTTTGAATTTAAATAAAACCAGAATGAACATGGAGGCAGAATAATATGAATTCATTATCTTTTGTGGTTTTTTATCAGTTGTTTACAACAAAAAATATGTGGATGCGCACTGCTGAGGAGTCTCATACTAGGACGAAACGGCCGTCCAGTGCTTCCAGGTTTTCCATGGTGGTCGAGCTTCAATTGACTCATGATTTCAATCTGTGAAAATTTCTAAAATCTCCAGAAACCCCTTCTCATGAAAAAATATGTACTAATGTACTAAAATTTTGCATTGAGGTAAGAACATAATGTGAAACAATTGACATAAGTGAATGTAAAGAATTGGAATGACAAAGGTTATCAATAATAACTATATAGGTCGGAGGTTATTTGATGTTAGAATCGAAGGAAAAAAACATAAGGAGGTGGGTGATGTAATGATTGAGTGAAGTTCAGAGATAGATACGATAAATTGTGTGATAACTATGGAGGTAATGAAGAGTTTGCACAAGAACCATGGTATTAAAAAAAGAAAAAAACTGGTAAGATGGGTTGCATAATAATTAAACAAGATTTGAAGAGTTCATAAAATTTAATAGAATTGAGTGAGTGGAAATGTATGAGTGAAGGGGGGGGACTGAATGTATTGAATGTAAAATAAGAATTCGATAATGAAAGATATCTATAACATGCTAAACACTAACACAATAAAACTAATGACCAATAAATTGAATTACCAAGGTAGTAATAAGTTTATTCCTGTCTCCTTTCGGATACATAGATGAGGTTTGAGTTTTTTTTAATTTTATTGTAATCGCTTCAACAAACCAAAGAGAAGCAGAATTTCTTTGTCTGCTAATAATTTTAAAATCATGTCGAATATCAATAATATGCCGAACTATTGTACTGCTAAAAGCCCTTACCCTTCACAGTCTTAATTTCTTTGGAACATGCTCGAAAATGCAAAGATGTACTCTTAATTCGGTTCTTTCAATGTATGTGCTATGTTTAGAAAAAAAGGAAAGGAAACCTTTTCAGGAATTCCATTTCTTATGACAGTTTCAATGTAAAGAATACTTATTAGCATTAAATAGAATAAATTATGTATATAAAATAATTTCCTAATCAGTTACATAATTTCAATAGTTGAGATCATGAATCAATTGAAGCTAGACCACTATGGAAAACCTGAAAGCACTGGACAGCCATTTTATCCTATTGAGGGACTCCTTAGTGGTGCGCATTCACGACAAATTCGATAAATTTACATTTCTGTCAATTAATGATTGTAAATCAGAAATTCAAAGGATAGAATGCTGCAAATTCATAACTATTACCGTACTATAATGATAAGAATAATTATTATTTCAACGAGTTTCTGTTTCTTACCTCTTCATCGATACTGACAATAAATATTAAGTGATCACCAGTTAGAAGTTAACAGTCCAGTCAATCAACATCTAAATAATGTACATTCTTTACGATGCATATTGCCAGCAACCACGATATCTTTGATTGAACCTTTTTGTAACTTGTACAATTAACGGTTGTATACTTTTGAGAAACTCACCTCAATAGATTATGCGATTAATAGTCATAATGATCTATTAGAACAAACAAGAAAACAGATAATTTATTAAAGGTCATAGTGGTGTACAAAAATAAACTGATATGATGAGCGTTCATGAATAAAACAATGAGAATATAAGACATAAGTAAAGGGGGGGAATGCAGTAATAATAATAATAATAATAATAATAATAATAATAATAATAATAATAATAATAATAGGATAATCAAACTAATTAAGGCCAAGGTAACGATAACGATAAGACGTACTTCTTTTGTACGCATAGTTCTGGTTTAAGCTCCTGGATGGCAAGAGCTTCGGCTATTTTTAAAAGTTGTATACGAAGAAATCTGGGTAGATTTGAACGAATCATATAAACAACCTTAAAATCAATTTGTGGATCTGTTGAATGGTTATAGTCGATTAGGTGTTCAAGAATAGAACTCCTAATTGCTTTCCTTTCACCCTTATAGAACCAGGCTGGGATATTTATTGAAATATCCAGATGGCAGAAACAGGTAGTCCATATGTTTAAGCAGGCCGCCTTATTCTATGTCATAAACGATGATCTTCAAGCATTAAAATGTTCAGAATAAATTATTATGTTAAGTAGAAATAAAGAGAAGCATTTTGCAATAATAAATGCCTGACATCATTCTAGGTTCTTTAAACTATTTCAAGAATCTATAAACACTAATCTGATGTTAACTTATGAATTATGACAGTATTTGAAAATCTTCAACCTAGATTACCTAATAATATTCATCTTGGTTTACGTATGATCAAATATTCAAACCTACTTGGAATCTTTTACAGATATAAAAGAATTTATTAGCCTTTCATATACTGTTTATGAAAAATATCGAAGATCTGGTGATGGTTTAATTTATCACTGATCTGATTATGAATCTAAGTATTTTGATACAGCATTTGATTAGCTATTATTTCCAACCGGATGCAAATATAGATGAATGGAGCTGAAACTTGATGAACTACTATAATCATCATGAAGAAAGTACAAGTATTTATAAATAGTTGTCTACGCAAGATACTCAATATCCATTGGCCGGATACCATCAGCAACAACCTTCTGTGGGAGAGAACAGACAAGCTTCTAGTTGAAGAAGAAATTAGTAAAAGACGACGGAAATCGATAGGACATACATTACGCAAATCATCAAACTGCATCATGAGTCAAGCACTAACTTGGAATCGTGAAGGGAAACGGAAAAGAGGAAAGTCAAATAACACATTACGTCGGGAAATAAAAGCAGATATGAAAAGGATGAATATCAACTGGAAGGAGCTGGAAGGGATTGCCTAGGACAGATTAGGATGGAAAGTGTTGGTAGGCAGCCTGTGCTCCTCCATGAGGAGTAAAAGGCAAATATACATACAAAGATTACTTGATCAAGCATAATTTTTGCACGTGATCATGTTATCTATGCTAATGACTGTCTGTGGTTGTTGATATTAAATAAGTAGTTAAGTCGAGTGTTTATTCTTCAATGATACAGTCAATAATGTCTTGAATAATTAAAAAAAATCTGAGATGATTTTTAATAGTACTGTTCCTGACATAATGCATTTTTCTTATAGTAGTCAGCTGACTAGACTATAAAGTCTCTATAGACTATACTAGTCTATAATCTTATTAAATCACAGACATAGGATTATGTATTAAGGATGATTTTTAATGCAAAATATTAATACATATGACTATGACTACTAGTTACCTTATTGCATAACGTATTGACATTTGAGTGTCAATGAGAACATCCACACAGAGTGTACAGATATAGCAAGATAAAAGGCTTTAAAGTGGATGGAACTCGGAATCTAGATTTTATTGATTACTATCATTTATACATGCAATAGAAAGTCTTATCAAATACTTTATCAGTATTCACTTTATACATATTCATCATTTAGAATCATGTCTCTTATTTGAATTTTGTGTTTTGAAAGATGGTTAAACTGTTCCTCTTTTGATTGAGATCATGAACCGATTGATGTTTGACCACCACAACTGAAAACCTGGAAGCACTGGACGGCCGTTTCGTCATCTTGTGGGACTCCACAGCAGTGCGCATTCATGTTAAAAACTATCACCATTGGATGCTGGCTCAGTGGTCCAGATGGTTAAGCGTTCGCGCGCGAGACCGAAGGCCCTGGGTTCGAATCCCGCGAGCGGGATCGTGGATGCGCACTGCTGAGGAGTCCCACAATAAAACGAAACGGCCGTCCAGTGCTTCCAGGTTTTCAATTGTGGTGGTCTAACATCAATGGGTTCATGATCTCAATCAAAATCTTAATAATCTCCACAACCCCTATACTAGTGCTCTTCTTTTATCATCCAAAATAATTTAGCAGTATGTTATTCAAAAAAGAAACATATACAGTTTAGAAGAGCAATACTTCTAAACCATTTACATCGTTTTATCAAGACGGTTGTACTACTTCATAATAGTTTATTTTAACTAGGAATTCATAGAAAGTCAGGAAGTACTAGTTAGCCATTGTAATCTCATTTTAAACTTTTCAAGAGTCTTGTAAGCAAAGATGGATAGTGACTAGCAGTGGAATTCAGGACGTGCGTTTCATCCTATTTGGGACTTGTCAGCTGGATGTACCTTCATCTTCGTTTGTAATGTTGGTGACTTAAGACAATATCGAGGCAGTTCGCACAGTATGCAAATATGCTAATAGGAGACTGATCAATTGCAGTCTTAAATAACAATGGGAAGATTCAAGTAAACAATACCAAGTGATTTTCAGTATTCTTCCTAGACGCTTTCAAATAGAGTGTAAATAAAACTTTTAGTAGTCGTAAGTGGTTTATATTTTATAAATTTCGTCAGCTTGTATTAAAATACAACCATCAACGATTGTCATCTATGATAATTCATTAAACACTACACATAGTTTTTCATTTTTTATTAACTGCTTAATACAATATTTGTGGTATCTCCCTAAATTTTGCTTTTTACTGAATGGAAAGATATCCAAATGTTGTTAAGGTAGGCATAAAAAACGGGTTGTTTGTTAGTTTGATCAATAGAATAATAAAGTGACCCAGATTAGTACTCAGATTTACTATCTATTATTATAAAATCACCAACTTCTATTCTTAGCCATGTTGATAGATGCAGACTAATTGGTTGGGGTCCACGTGTCTATCGTGTCTATCTATGGTTGGAGACTCTTGGTGACATGGATCAGAATCAATCACAATGGTATAGGTGTATACACTCTCTGTCTTCCCTTAATCGATGAGATTAAAATTACTTAATACCTTTATTTTTACAAACTAATTCTCTCTTTCTGTATTATATCCTTATACACAATCTTTAATTTATATCGAACTACCATTGAAGTGACTACTCTTATGAATTTGGTGTTCATCTTGTTGTGCTAATGAGTTGTGGCAACTTGAACCGATGTATATATGTGTCTGATCCTACGTTGTAGCTGACTGACTGACTAGTGATATTTCAATTATATTATTTCCAAAATGTTTTAATTCTATCACAAGTTAATGTAGATAGTTTAAATAATATAAACTCGAGTAGGCAATTAAATTTAAAGAGGTTTACCGACCTTATATAAGTCACTTACTTATAGAATGGATAACTTATTCAAGCTGATTCAAATTTAAGGAACAAATCAGATCGAACTTTTAATACATACATACAAAGTCTATTGTTTTAGTTATTCTATTTAGTTGAATGCAGATGAGATCTGAAACACGATTTGTGTATTTGTACTCATTTGAGTAGGTGTAAATATCGCCTCTTTTATTGGTCTGAAACTATGCTTTCCACTAAGTATCTGATTCAATACTTTTGATTGGTAAGAATGTATACAGGCAAACTTATATTGATATACAACAAGTAAGTTAATTTGAATGCGGTAATAATATGGCCTAGATCAGTTCAAATGATGTTCTCTGATATTATTTACTAAAACTATCCAAATCTTAGATGGTCTTCATCACTGACTGTAAAGGTCAGTAAATAAATTCAAGAAGTACTAGACAATCGTTTCTTCCTAAAGCAACATTCTTCAGCAGTATGCACCTATAACCATACTATGGACAGAATCTAAAAAATTCAGATCTGGTGATATACTCTGAAACATTAAACTAGCGACTTGACTTTTAATAGTAAACATTTCCAACTACAGGCAATTAAATTTTGTTGCCTTAAAATGTAGAGTAGAATATTTTTGTCATGTAGTACATGGTTTAGAAGAACTTCCAGAGATGTTCAGGACAATAAAAACAGAAGTGAAGTGATTTAGGAGGTATTTTTTTAAATAATAGGACTGATGGAATTGTCTCGAATGAAATTAGGAAGACGAACAGCCTGAAATTTGGTGACCGTATATCTAGACAGAGTTTAGCGAAACTTTCTGTTTGCTTAAATGAGTGTAGTTAAGTTTTTTTTCTGAAATACCTTAGATACACGTTTAAGTTTAGTTTCAAACACCGTTTTTCTAAGATTTAAATTTTAAGTACCATGTTTGCTTATTTTGTTACGTTATTACAAGTTTGGCGTTTTGTAAGTACATTTCTAAATGATCTAATAAACTGTAGTCGACTTACCTCTGTCTACACTAATTAAGTCTTAACTACATAAATGTTGTCTAGCAATATCTTAATTCAGCTTTCGTTTTTAGGATAAAATATACATTATGCTTATTTTGCATCGAAAAAAACCCATAATTTAGTATTTGTTTTCAACATAAATGGTTCTGAAAAGAATTTTTTCTTGT
The DNA here is from genome assembly GCA_944470365.2 of Schistosoma intercalatum. Taxonomy (NCBI): domain Eukaryota; kingdom Metazoa; phylum Platyhelminthes; class Trematoda; order Strigeidida; family Schistosomatidae; genus Schistosoma; species Schistosoma intercalatum. The sequence goes on from OX103726.1 coordinate 40,730,801, forward strand.
GAAGTAAATAATTTTAATAGCTGCGATCATGAGTCAACTGAAGCTAGACAACCATCGAAAACCTGGAAGCACTGGATGGCAGTTTCGTCCTATCATGAGATTTCTCAGCAGCATGCATTCATAATCCAGCCTAGCGAGATTCCGACCCAGGATCTATTGGTTTCACGCGTGAACGCCTAACCTCCAGATCCACTAGTGTTAATGTCCAACTTCAATTAATCCAACAAATATGCATTTGAATTCGATTAGATTAAACCACAAATTTTCATCAAACAACTCTTTTTTTATATGATGCTTTGATTGTTTAGGAGTATTATATAACTCTAGTTACCAATATTAACGGTCTCAAAACATCTTTTCTGAAGGTCACTATAATCTTACTAACGTACATATTACTTAAAATGACTTAAGTTGATAACATTTGTAGAAGGTAAACTCTTGATAATTTTGTTATTCCAGAGATCAAATTAATTTGTTAGTTGTTTTCATCATATACTATCAGTATTTATGATACTACTGAAAACATGACAGATTTTGGACTGATAATTTGTGCCAGTATAGGATTCCATTACAATAGAAGTAGTTACTTCAGTGATAGTAATATATAAAAGAAAGATTGTGTATAAAGGTATAATACAGAAAGAATGAATTAGTTCATAGAAAGAAGAATGTATATACCTACATCATTGTGATCGATTCTGAACTATATCACTCATGATATTGATAATGTAATTAGTTAACGAAATCTATTCTCATCTTTAAGATTGTTTAATAACAAACATACGTAACTAGTAATATCTAATCAATTACAGTAGTATATTAATTAATCTTTAGTTAACTTGTAATTATAATCAATCCCAAAATGATTTGAATCAATCCAACTTAAATTAAGTATTGATAATGGTAGCATTATAGAGTTAGGTATAAAAAATAAGAGTGTTGCTGAACCACATGAAGGATGCAATAGACGTCCAACTTCGAGATGAACAAGCTGGATTCCGTAAGGATCGATCGTGCACAGACCAAATTGCAACACTACGGATCATCGTCGAACAATCAGTTGAGTGGAACTCGTCACTACTGATTATGAAACGGCATTTGACTGTAGATAGGAGGGCGTTACGGAAACGTCTTCGACACTACGGAGTTCCCGAGAAGATTGTCAACATTATGCGGAACTCATACGACGGAATACAATGCAAAGTAATGAATGGAGGACAGCTGACAGATGCATTCCAAGTAAGGACTGGAGTCAGACAAGGCCGTCTTCTCTCTCCCTTCCTCTTTCTTCTGGTGGTCGACTGGATTATGAAGACCTCGACTTCCGAGGGAAAACACGGAATACAATGGACAGCTCAGAACCAATTAGACGATCTGGACTTCGCAGATGACCTAGCCCTCCTATCGCATACACATGAACAAATGCAGATAAGGACAGCCAGTGTAGCAGCAATCTCTGCATCAGTAGGCCTCAACATGCACAAAAGGAAAACCAAGGTCCTCAAATTCAAAACGGAGAACAGCAGTCCAATCACTCTTGATGGAGAAACTCTGGAAGATGTAGAATCCTTCACATACCTGGGAAGCATCATCGATGAACAGGGAGATTCATATGCAGACGTAAAGGCTAGGATTGGCAAAGCAAGGGCCGCATTCCTACAAATGAAGAACATATGGAACTCAAAACAACTTTTAACCAATATCAAAGTGAGAATCTTTAATACGAATGTCAAGGCAGTCAGTTCTACTGTACGGAGCTGAAACTTGGAGAACTACTACAACCATCATCAAGAAGGTACAAGTATTTATAAATAGTTGTCTACGCAAGATATTCAACATCCATTGGCCGGATATCATCAGCAACAGCCTTCTGTGGGAGAGAACAAACCAGCTTCTAGTTGAAGAAGAAATTAGTAAAAGACGATGTAAGTGGATAGGACATACATTACGCAAATCATCAAACTGCATCATGAGTCAAGCTCTAACTTGGAATCCTGAAGGTAAACGAAGACGATGAAGGCGAAAGAACACATTACGTCGTAAAATAGAATCAGATATGAAAAGGATGAATTACAATTGGAAGGAGCTGGAAGAGATTGGCCAGGACAGGGTTGGATGGAGAATGCTGGTGGTTGGCCTATGCTGCTTCATAAGGAGTAACAGGCATAAGTAAGTAAGTAAGTAATAAAAAATAAGAAACAAAATTGATTGAACTAATGTTATGAATAAACAAGTGTAATGATCTAGGGCTACTTCCCTGATAGTTTTCAGGCTAAATTAATTGCAAGACATCATATTTCTTGTCTAACGATCAGCTGAGGATAATTCTTGTGTAACTGTGTATTTAGAGTGGAAAAAAACTTGCAACAAGGAAATTAATTACACTCAACATAAAGATAAACTTAGGAATACTCTCTGATGTTTGTTAATGCTGCTCTCATTCTCTCTGTTTTATTTTGAACTCAATCTTAAGTACGTCGTTGATAAAGTGAATAGTTTATAACTAGATTAGTCAACCTAGAAACATAGCACTACTTGGATGATCCACAAACTTACATTGTAGTATTAATTTACAGATACAGAATAGGTGTGTTATTGCATGTTGTAGCTAGTTAATCTCGCTTAAGTTACGGTACGATGTATACTACTGATCCAAAGTGAATATAAATTACAAAATAGTTAGAATTTTAAATAAGAGATAACGGTGAGACTATAATTTATGGACGACCTTCGAGTGACGTCAGACTGACCTTGATAGTGTCCACTTGATAGCCAGGACCAAATGAGGGTTATGAACCTATATGAGGAATTATAATTATAATTCACAGTCGATGATTAAGTTTAGAAATTAATTTTCGGCTTTTCATTACGAACTGACATCAACTATAATGCCAAAACTAGATTTAACCAAATGCATGAGTGAATTTAGCGCCGAACTCCGAGACCTGTTATCTTATAGGTGATTGGTTAGTTCATAAATTATAGTCTCGTCGAGATAACTTATTGAATGTATTAAAACCATCTTTCTTTTTCAACATGAACTGAATAAACAATCAGACACCTAAATTGTTTGCATGTTATCTTTAAATCACATATTAAATACGAAATGTAGGTATTGCATTCTTTAAATCTACAAATTCTAGTGAAACCTTTAAAGGGGATTTGTGTCGATTCATTTATTTTTTAGGCTCTGTTCGTCATAGGTTGATTTCATTTGAGATGCCACAGATAACTAGAAAGCACTGATAAGTTATTTAGTCCTAGTACGGTTCTGACGAATTTCATTTATCTTGAAAGTAAAACTGTTGTCTTCAAGAGCGTTGGATTATCGTTGTGCTAAACCGTGGTTTGATTAAAACTGGAATTGTACTACAGAATGTCAACCCGCTGGTTCTAATAGTTCAGCATTCTCCATGAGACTTATAGGTTATATCTTTAATATAGTCGTGGTAGTGGATAGTTCATGGATTCCATGAAAGGATAAATCAGCTGTCCAGTTATACTTTATTTTCGGTAGCCCACCAATTTTAATAAATTTGAGATGAATACAGCCTACAAGCGAAATATAATACGGATCCACTGGTCAGTCTTAATCAGCAAAACCTACTGTAACAGAGAACAAACCAGTTTCCAGTTGAAGAGGAAATTAGGAAAGAGAGCTGAGAATAATATGTCACACCTTACGGAGATCAAAGTGTATTATAAGGCAAGTCGTAACTTGGAATGCCCATGGAAAGAGGCAAACTAAAGGACATATTACATCAGGAATCGGAAGCAGAAATCAAAGGAATGAATAGCACTTATGAGATAAAACTGACTGAAGATTTCTGATAGTTGGTCTATGCTCCAATTGTGATTTATATTAAACAAGTACATACTTTAAATCAGATTCAATCTATTCCATCAATTTAAATTATCCTTTTAACCGTATCACATACTCCATATTATTCGAAAATAATGAATTTTTCCAAAACGTAAAGAAGATGAACTGCTTGCAGTTAATTTAGTCTGAAAACTATAACAAATTACCAGAGAAGTAGCCCAAGATCATTACACTTGTTTATTCATAACATTAGTTCAGTCAATTTTGTTTCTTATTTTTATACCTAATTCTATAATGCTACCATTATCAATACTTAACCTGAAAGTAATGAATGTATTTATCTGAATAAGTGGATAATTTGGAAAATAATAAAGAATATTTGTAAAAGTGGCCTACTTGTATATTTGAGCTACCTGTTCCTGCCATCTAGATATTGCAACAAGTTAGCTGTTTTCTTGTATGTTCAGATACATCATTATGTTTAATAATCGCATAACCTATTGAGGTGAGTTTCTGAAAAGTATACGACATTTAGTTGTACAAGTTACAAAACGGCTTGTAGTGACCTTTTATCAAGAGAACGCGATTGGTATAATGGAAACAATTATTATTATAATGAATTGTACCAGTGATTGTTTTACTGTACTTGTTTGTTTAAGTGTACTATTAAATATACATTCTTCGGTTGACGGTGACCTTGCACGAATTCGGTTACGTTCAGTAGTCCCACTTGTACTCTTTGGCACAATCTCGACATTCTTTCGATACCACGAGATCGCAAACAAATATATCTTATTACAACCGTCAACTGCCTTCTGGTTTTTGACCTAAGGATGGTTTAACTCAGTAACTTGCACGTAGTCCCAATGTAGTGGTGATCATAATCAACCGCGACTCGACGCCACGATACAACCCTATAGGCTCATTTAGAGATATTGTGGTTGCTGGAAATATGCATTGAAAATAATGAACATTATTCAGGTGATTCGTGAACTGCTAATTTCTAACTGGCGACTATTCTATATTTATCGTCAGGATCGACCAAGAAGTAAGAAACAGAAACTTGTTGTAATACTTTATGTTGAGAATTCTAAACTTACTTACTTACTTACGCCTGTTACTCCCGATGGAGCATAGGCCGCTGACCAGCATTCTCCAACCCACTCTGTCCTGGGCCTTCTTTTCTAGTTCCATCCAATTCTTGTTCATTTTTCTCATGTCTATCTCCATTTCCCGGCGTAATGTGTTCTTTGGTCTTCCTCTTTTCCTTTGGCCTTGAGGATCCCATGTGAGGGCTTGTCTTGTGACGCAGTTGGGTGCTTTCCTCAATGTGAGAATTCTATATTGTACCAAAAATATAACATTGAATAAAGGTGATGATAATAAGATAAAAGACTTCATTAGTAAAACATGTAATATAGAGAGAGCATGTAATCCACTTCATATTTGAAATCGTTAGTTAAGTCATTGTAATATAAACTTACATCATGAATGTCCTAAATTAATCGTCATTCCATTTAGTAAGCTCAGTAGAAACTAATTGTATTAATTTAAAGGTTTCAGCTGTTATTGAATGAAATGTTTGATGTTCACAGACTACATTTTAAACAAGGAAATGCGCCTACAAAAATGCTTCTCATGTATGTATTATATTCACTTTTCTTTCAATTTCCAATTAGCATCAAAGCCGACAATTCACTAAAATAGCCTTTGAACATTTAAGGTTCTTGTTTATAATTTATATGTAGAGAATTTACGGAACTCAACAGATATATTATGGTTCTTCAGTGGTTTTACAAGTCATCATCATCATCATCATCATCATCATCATCATCATCATCATCATCATCATCATTGGAGATTCCAAAAATGAATAAAAAGTTAAAACATTTGCATAAATGACTAACAGTTTGTTCGGTTGACGTAGATTACAAACGATCGGTGTCAATTAACAAGTAGATATTCATGTTAAATAGTTTTCTCACTTGATCTGATCACTGATCTCGAAGTTATTTATAATTTTTTCGTTAGCTGATAGATTATGTCTAGTTCTAGAAAAAGAATGAAGGTATCACAGTTAAATCATTTGGTACAAAGAAAATAAGTAACATTTTCTTCCCGAGTTACAAACTGTCTTTATCATTTTAAACTCAGGTATAAATTACGAAAGTTGAATCCATAAATAAGCATACAAATCTTATTTCAGCTTTTAAAAAGTACGGAAGCATTTTGATGAGAAGAGTATTCAAGTTACCTATGAGCATAAACGATTATATAACGACTACATAGACAATCTATTAGTAGCAGAAACTAGAACTAAACGCTTTGAAAATTTCCTGAACTAAAAGTTCACTCAATTCATTTTCAAAGGTCTATTTTTAATCACTGAAGAGGCTTTTGTGAATATTATAGTAATGTCAATGGTTGAGATCACGAGTCCATTCAAGCCACACCACCATGAAAAACCTGGAAACATTGGACGGCCGTTTCGCCCTAGTATGGAACTCCTCATCAGTGCACATCCACGACCCCGACCCGCAGGAGTTGAACCCAGGATCTATCAGCCCCGTGCGCATGCGCTTAACCACTAGACCACTGAGCCGGCCAGCATCCAACGGTGTTAATGTCTAATTTCAACTAATCCACCAAATTGAGCGACTCATCCACCATTGTCTTCAGTGAGTTCCTATTATCTCACAATAGACCTTGTTGACCTTCACTGGTCACTGCTTCTCACTAGAACTTCAGGATATACCTCTTGAAGCCAATCACTATTGAGCATATTTTGATTAATATCAAAATGCGTTTTTGTAGATATTATAGTAATTTTAATAGTTGAGGTCCTTAGTTAGTTGAAGCTAGACCACCATGAATAACCTGGTTCAAATCTCCCGAAACAAGATCGTGGATGCGTACTGCTTAGAAGTCCTACAATAGGACGAAACGGTCATCCAGTGCTTCCAGCTTTTCTATGGTTGTCTAGCTTCAGTTGACTCATGATCTCAACTATTGAAATTACATTTTAGCCTGAATATCTTATGCCTCTATATTGTTACTACTATTCTAAATTACACGAAATAATTTCATTTATAAACGTATAATCTGAATAATTCAGTTAGTAATTTTATGTGAAAAAAAATAAACGTAACATTATACTCTGTGTTAGCTAGTTCTCGTATTACGTTTAAATTGATTCATAAATTTTTATTCAATTACTATAGTAGGTAAGTGATGAAATAAGTCAATATTCATGAAATTCAACTAAAATTGTCATTATAAAGAGGGTTTCAACAGTTAAAAGTATTTCCAATGATAGTAGTTATTAACCCTTACCATATATATGTATTATGTTGTTAAGCCTAGAATACCTGAGGTTAACGGTTGAAGACATTTTGGTCACACTGTCAGGAACTGGCTACAATCAAGTAATTACATTGATTAGTTATTTTCCTCCTTATCTTCATTTCTATTATTCCTTTTAAATATTCCTTTACATTTCGTCTTCTATATCCGTATTATCAATATTTAATCCTTCTAAACATCAATAGTATCGTAATTATTTTGTCTCCTTTACCACTTATCTTATTAATTTCATCTCGTCATATTATTGTAGCACGATAATTTGAATTAATAGACATCTTCACAGCTCTTTGCTTTAATTTTGATCGACAGACTTCATAAGAAAACTTGAAACATTTCCAAGTGAATATTTGACTAATGAAACAGTTAAGTAACATTAAGTACTTGACTATAATGTAAGTAAAAGGGTGTAGTATAACAAAGCAATATAAACATTTGAACATTCTTTAATAATAATAAACGGCATTTATATTACAATTGTTAGTTGAACAACTATACTTTATAAGTATCAAAAGGGGTTCAGAAGGGGTTTTGTGGAAATTGTAGTAATTTCAACAGTTGAGATCATGAGTCATTTGAAGCTAGACCACCATGGAAAGCCTGAAGGCACTGGACGGCCGTTTCGAATCCCGCGAAGCGAGGTCGTGGAGGAGGAGTCCCACATTTTGACGAAACGGCCGTCCAGTGCTTCCAGCTTTTCCATAATGGTCTAGCTTCAATTGACTCATGATCTCAACTGTTGAAATATACTTTATAAGCTGATATCGCCAATTATGGTAATCGTCCAGTTTAACAGTTTATAGATTTGAATCATTAGTTGAATGAAACACTTTGTTCGTTGACAGTTCAAACAACTTCATGGATCTTCTGATAACGTCAGGCTCATTTACAATGATGAATAAATAAGAAAAGAAAAAACATCTATTGTAATGATACGTGTTCAAAGTATCTCATCTAACTGATAAATTAGTCTACACACAACTTATTGCATAGATTAATTTTAAAACATTAACAGAATTGTATACGCTAATTGACAAACTGTTTGCACTGTAGCAACTCACGTGCAATTGAGTTTGTTCTCATTTAACTCAGTTAAGCCCTTTTATTAATTTATTTAGCGGACAAAGCCATCCGTACTAATAACAACTTATTGTACCTTCATTATTGTTATGCTTGTATGAAATATGTATGCTTGAACATTGCTTACCGTCTACGCATATATCCATTCTGCTAGCTTTATCATTAACTGCTTAATTGATTCGATGATCCATTCATTTCCCTATATGTATACATGTACATTTAACACTCTACACTCTCGACTGGCGGACTCACTCATTCGCTTCATTGCTTTGTGGTCAGAGTTATCTACTAATCAAACTGTTGTCGCTGCTTCTCTTTGCCTTTTGATTTCAAACACCGTTGAGGATTATATGATAACGGTTACGAGGGTGATTGGTGAACGAAGCACAGCCACTACAACCCCACGAAATTATGTGTAGCAACTATTTACTATATTGATTTATTGTTGTACTTTAATATTCTGATTGACTTATTAACGTTATAAAAGAGTTATGGAAACTGTTGAACTTATGGTTTACATTACAGACTAACATTATTAGACATATATTGAAAATACTAAGAGAATGAACAATTATTTCTTCATAGTAAGAGAATATTCAATAGTAGGTATTCACGACCCAATCAGGGACCAGACAAATGACTTTCAGACGACATATTAAGCTTCGATAATGTAATTAGAAGACGAAGATTATGAGAACTATGTGATAAATTAGCGCAATACATTTCGAACAATCTGATCACACATTACATACTGGTTAAGAGCATTTATATATACATGTACCTAAATGACTGCAGATACAAATACAATCAAGTGACCCAATAAGAGAAAAGGATAAACATACATCATCCTGTATTGCTAAACAGGTCACAAGATTGATCTAAATTCAGCTTTTGTAGTGCTGTATAAAAGTGTAAAAGGGCGTATACTAAGGTTTATTGAAGCCTTAGCCATACGAGAATTCAAACCCCCTTTATGTGTTCAAAAACAGTTTGTTCTTACCTTAAACCTGCCCTGGTAATATTGACTTATTATCCAGAGTGATTAGGTTTTGAATTGTGTTCACATTATTATTATTACTCTTATCAGAATAGGTTTTGTGGAGATTTTTAGACATTTCACGGATTGAAATCATGAGTCAGTTGAAGCTAGACTACCATTGAAAACCCGGAAGCACTGGACGGCCGTTTCGTCCCAATATGGGACTCCTCAGCAGTGCACATCCACGATCCCGCACCACGCGGGGCTCGAACCCAGAACCTACTGGCTTCGCGCGCGAGCACTTAACCACTAGACCACTGAGCCGGCATCCAATGGTGTTAATGTCTAACTTCAACCAATCCACGAAGTTGCGCCACCGTACACCATTGTCTTCAGTGAGTTCCTATCTCACAACAGACCTGGTTGAACCTCACTGGTAACGGCTTCTCACTAGAACTTCGGGAGTTTTTCCTGAAGTCAGTCACTAGTGAGCAGTTGATTATTATCAGAATGGGTTTTGTGGAGATTTTAGAAATTTCACAGATTGAAATCATGAGTCAGTTGAAGCTAGACCACCATTGAAAATCTTATCATTAGCCTTATCTCCTCTTACCCCGTTTCCAGTCTAGTTGACCTTTTGTTTTTGTATCTAAATGCTCTTAACAAGTATGTAATGTGTGATCAGATTGTTCGAAATGTATTGCGCTAATATATCACCTAGTTCTGATAATCTTCGTCTTCTAATTACATTATCGAAATTTATAAAAGGGACTAATTGTTTTAGACATATTAAGCATTTACTTTTAAGATGATCATGTTTTGATGATCTGTATTTTTTAATCTCAATCCGTTCAAAATATCAAATCATCATTGTCTATTCACACTAGTGATATTATCTTGTTTGCTTAACATTTTTATGAATAATATATGAATATTCACATCTCACATGCATAATCAAGGTGTTAAAATGAACCTAAACATATGATTTAGATGTTTGATTTGACCGCAATGGAGTTATGGCTATCAACGAATACAAGTTAAGTGATTATAAGCTTTAACAAATATACAAAGCTGTCTTATAATTCCAAATTATCATTGTTACCTATGAAGTGTAAAAGACTAGATTATAACTTCTATTATTATTGTAAATCTAAATATATTTTAATTGTTGCCTAGAAATAAACATACGAACCATATGGTGGAGAACCATATTAACAAAACGTTATCCACTTAACTACTGAGTCTTGATAGCCATTTGCATTTTTAAATAGGGTGAAGTTTAAATTCACTTGATATTGTTTCCCGGATTCCACTGCTAGCCACCATCTATCATTGTTTATAAAGTTTGTGACTTAATGCCGAGACTAAGTATCGAGACAATACGCACTGGATGTATATATGCCAATAAGCGACTGATCAATTGTAGTCCTAAACATCAATGGGAAGATTCAAACAAGCAATACCAAGGGAATAATAATTGTTGTAAAGGATAAACCTAAATACAAAATTAAATAAGGTATCGTATGTGATCAGCTTAATCTTTGTAAATTGTTCAGCAACTGAAGAGGACATAACGTAACCATCATTAATTGTTTATTATCGTTAGTTTAATTAATATTTGATATTGATAACTGAAAAAAGCTTAATACACTGAAGTGAGTTTATCCGATTTTGATCAGATCTATATGTATAATTAAAATCATTCAGAGCATATAATTAATAATAATATTATTACCATTAATATTAATGGCTTTATTCAGTATTGTATTTATGGTACAATATAGAATTCTCAGTATAAAGTATTTGGACAAGCTTTCGGTTCTTAGTTCTTGATCGATCCTGACGCTAATTATTGATTGGTCATCAGTTAGAAGTGAGCAGTCCAGTCAATCAACATGTAAATAATGTACATTCTTTACGATGCATGTTGCCAGCAACCATGATATCTGCTGAACCATGAACCTTTTTGTAACTTGTACCACGAAATGTTGTACACTTTTCATAAACTCACTTGAATAGGTTATACGATTAATAGTCATAATGATGAATTAAAACTAGATAACTTGTTGAAATATTTAAATGACAGGAACAGGTAGCCGATTAGGTCGCCAAGTTGTTGTATGAAGTCAAACACTATTTCATAAATTATCATAATTTTGATAGAAAAGATTGATTACACTTTTGTTTACAAAATCAATGACTATTTGATTGTCAATAGAAGTAAATGGGTGTTTAAATCATGGACAGATAAGGCTCACTTGTCTTTGTTTATCTATCTAGTTTTATACTTCCATTTTGTAATTTTGTATAAAAGACAGAAGTTTGATGTTTGTTTGTTTTTGTTGTTGATATTTCATGTAAAGATTGTTTCATGTAGCAATGTGTTGTAGTTAGGTATCTGTTCATCGTACAACTGACTGGCAAATTCTCTGACTGAAAACAGGATCAAGCATATCTAAACTCCACAATGAGCAAAAATCACTGACATACTTTTAGATAATCACCTAGTGGTATTAAATATAGATCCAGAGAATCGTACCAAGTTGGTTCATTCATCAGATGAAGTTATGAGACTGTGAATAGATAAAAAGATATTTGGATTAGTTTTTGCTATTCTGTACAATAAAACAATAATGAGATTAAAAAAGAGTCAACTATGCTGTGTCACAAATTTTAGAATCAAATATAAGATATTCCTAGAAATTTAAACATGCCAAAATAAGTTATATCCACTTGGTGTTGTTTTACTTGTATCTTTTGATTGTTGTTTAGGACTACAATTGATCAGTCGCTTATTGGCATTTATACATCCAGTGCGTATTGTCTTGATATTATATTAAGTTACAAGCTTTATAGATGGTGCCTAGCAGTGGAATCTAGGAAACAATATCAAGTGAATTTAAACTTCACCCTATTACAAATGCAAATGGCTATCAAGACTCAGTAGTTAAGCGGATAACGCGGTGACGTTTAGAGCGGAAGGTGACCTGTGACAATATCGAGGCAGTTCATATAGGATGAACATATGCCATTGTGAGACTGATCAACTGCAGTCTTAAATATCAATGGGAAGATACAAGTAAGCAAAACCAAGTGAATTTAAATGTCATCCATTGCACAAGCAAGTGGTTATCAGGACTCAGTAGCTTAGTGGATAATGCGATGGCGTTTAGAGCGAACGATACGGCCTATGATCCTTCACGAGGAGTAACAAGCGTAAGTAAAATAAAAAGTAAGTATAGGGTTCACGTCTTAAAGTGAACATCAACTCGCAGATACAGGTACATCCAAATGATAAGTCCCAAATAGGATGAAGCTCGTATCATGGATTCCATTTCTAGTCACTATCCATTTTTACTTATCAAGAAAATTATACTTGGATACATAAATAATTCATCCATCTTACTTACTGATCAACATATCCCATTTTTATCAACAATTATTTTGAAAAATCAACAATAAATCACTGCAGACTTTCTCTTTTCTCCTTGTTCTTGTTCCTGTTCTTCTTCTTCTTCTTCTTCTTCTGTTTCATGAACATCATTTTTTCTTTTCACAAAAATATTATTTTAACTTCAAAAAAGAAATATTACCCATGTACATAATGTACTTATAGAGTTTCCTTGTTGATCTGCCAAGTTCAGTATATGCCTTAGTTGATAGAATACACAATTGTTTAAAATGTATCATTTATACTCTAGGAATAATAGTAATAATAATAGATTTACATTATCCCTACTAAACATCGTCTATTACACAAACAAATATGCCCATTCGAAGTAATCACCATAATAATAATAATAATAAACGTTATTTAAACACTTTTACGGATGTAATAGAGTTTAAAAGAAACAAAATAGGGAGATTACGTAATTCCTTTATCACTAACATGATTATTGTTGTTTACTACTGTTATTGTTAGTGTTATGCAATTGTATTTGTATTTCATCATTTCATTACATCTGTTTATATATAAAGAAGACTTACAGATTGTACAGACTATTCACGTGCTTATTAATAAAAATATAAATCAATTCATCATTATCATCAAATTGTATATCTTGTTATTTACGAAAGTAATCTAGGTGTGTGTGTGTGTGTGCGTGCGTGTGCAAATGTATATAATTTATATAGATGTAAGCACCCAATGTATAACATTATGTAACTATATGGTAACGGTAATCAGAAGCGTTAAATTATTGTGTTGCTATTAAAGATTTGTATATTCACTGGTGTTCATTTCACATTTACAATCTGAAAACATTCATTTTTATTTATTTCTTTAAAAAAGGAACCTAAATTTGACATTGAATGACAGCCGATGGGGTATATATATATAGAGGTTTGTGGAGAGGTACGCGACCCACCTGAAGAATAGTATAAGGGAAGAAGTATGTAACATGTGAAATAGAATATTTATTTATACATCAAACAATTTAACTTGGCTATCATGAATCGCGTTGTTTCTTTCTCTCTCTCTCTCTCTCGCCTTCACACACACTCACATTATCTTTTACTGATATGAATGATGTAAGAAGAACAAATAATTGTAACGGATTCTAGTGCAGTTTTTTTCTGTGTTACATAAACATAAGACAGATGATTAATTCATTAAGGTTTTATCTGATAATGACAGTGATATTCACATGTATATGGCATAGTTAGTATTTGTATTAGATGATTGGAAGTAATCAATAAAAAGCTCCACTTCATTTCATGCTAGTTAACATATGTTAACGATGAGTATTTACAGTATTGTGGGAACTTTGGCTTCTTATGGAATTCGAACTTGTATCCCCATCTATTTCTATTTATAATACTTGTGACTTGAGACAATATCGAGTCAATTTGCATAGGATACACATACGCCAAGAAGAGACGAAATGATTTTAGTCCTAAACGTCAATAAGAAGATTCAAATAACCAATACAAAAGTGAATCTGATTGTTTTATCCAATTTACTGTCTAAAAAATTTCAAAACGCTTGTTCAATGTGTTTGCATAGAAATTTGTCAATAAAAGTTTAATTAATGGAAACTATTAGTGCTATATGAATGTGTAGTAACTAACAAAACGTGAAGGATGTCATCAAGTTGAAGCTATAAAGGTTGCTTTATAGTCACAATAAAAAAACCACGCTACCAGAGTGCAGGGCTACTCAACCAACAAATTACATATGCAAGAAAAAGGCCGCCTTGAGCTTTGTTTTTATTTACCATCTATACTATTACGGAATCAATGCAGATATTCCCTACTTAAATACGAGTGAAAGAATGATAGTGAATTGTTACCCCCAATATCAGCTTTTAGTGTTTGGGACGGTTAAGGGATGTATGAAACATATATATATATATATATATATATATATATATATATATATATATATATATATACCAAAATCTGCTTGTACTTCTTGAATCCCATGTTGGTTTAACAAATAGTTTTCTTATAAGAAAATCACTATTTAGTATACACTAAAATTATTCGGTAACCTTACAGTTTATTGTGTCATTTCGGTTTGTTAGTGCAAGAAATGTTGTCCTTTTTTACAATCACCTGTTGAAGCAGTTATGAATAGTTTTCGGTTTTCAGTATCGTTGTAGGAAAAGATTAGATACTTCCGTTATCAGCACTCCTTCATAAAACAAATAAACATGCTGAGATGAGAGATTGATGTGTTTTTTAGTTTTTAAGCGAATAAGAAAACCATTTTTCGACAGAATTAACACAATAATACGTCAAATGTACAAAAAGCACGATGGATAGATTCTATAAAATTAAAATTTATTGAGTATTGATAAAACATGGTCCCCACCGAAGACAGTCAAAGATAATAGAATATCATGAATTGATTAAATTAAGACTTGAAACCCAATGAAACGTGGCTCAATAATCACATGGTTCAGTCTTCACGCGTGAATCCAAAGGTTCTGGGTTCGATAGAATGTGATGGGATAGTAAATGAGTAGTGTTGATGAGTCTTATACTATAACAAAGCAGTTGTCCAATTCTCTCAGGTTTTTGATGATCACCCAAATTTGGTTGGTTCATGATCTTAATAACGTTAAACAATCTTCATAAACACTTACACTGATGCTAATTATTCATTCAAAAATTGTCTATTATATATGGTTTTCCTTTTATTGGTTTGTTGACATTGTAATATGTCAACTTTTATACAACTTATAAACACTAGCCATTTATATAAGTTATATTTTCTAATGAATTTAGTGAATCTACTTTATAAGGATCTTTCTTTTAGGCCCTTTAACTATTAAAATTACTATAATATCCACAAAAGCACCTGATATTAATCAACATATGTTGAATAGTGACTGGCTTCAAGAGGTATTTTCTGGATTTCTAGTGAGAAGCAGGGACCAGTAAAGATCAATCAGATCTATTGTGAGATAATAGTAACTCACTAAAGACAATGGTGGATGAGTCGCTCAATTTGGTGAATTAGTTGAAATTAGACATTAACACCGTTGGATACCGACCAGCTAAGTGCTGTAGAGGTTAGGCGTTCGCGCGCAAGACCGATAGATCCTGAGCTGGAATCTCATAAGGCGTGATCGTGGATGCGCACTGCTGAGGAGTCCCACACTAGAACGAGACGACCATCCAGTTCTTTCGGGTTTTTCATGTTAGTGTGGCTTCAACTGACTCATGACCTCATCTATCAAAATGATATATGTTAAAGATGATTTATATCACTAATTGACATAGGTTAGCTAACCACTAAAATCTAGTAAATACTAGATAGCTGTTCTGTTTACGTATGTTTAATGCAAATATACAACCCTACACTATATCACACCTACGATCATGATTCACTACTACCAATGATACTTTATTAATCTCAAATTCTTACAAGATTTTTGGGAGCTTTTTCTCAAAATCATTAACTACTGAGTACATGGATTGATTTTCCATCTGATAAACGTTGAAAACTTTTTTTTTAATTGAAAAAAAAATCCATTAACCATTCACATTGATGAAAAACAGATTAGTATACAAAAATGCTAATAATCGATTATTCATGATCATCATATCACAAATGATTGATAGCCTCTAATCATTGAGATTAGATGGTGATTGGAGGTAGTCGACAGGATACCCTGGACCCAGGTTTCGTGCTACTTGGCACTCGTCAGCAAGGTGTACCTGTAATCTTGATGGAACTGGTGCTCCCTGGCCGATCCAATCTCGTGTCACCCAGCTTCACAGTCAGAGATGTCACCATTGAGCTATCCGGGCCGCGACTGACCTCCTGTAGGACTGAGATGTAATCACAATTGATTGATCAGTGGGTGGTGGTCAATGTCATGTGTGTCAAGTCCTTATTTAGTGCAGATCGAATGCCATCGACCATGTTGCAATGTGGCCACCAGTCTAGGTGACTCGACATTGCGGGCACTACATACTGAGATTAGATGGTGATTGGGGGTAGTTGACACGGGTCCAGGGTTTCCTGTTGACCACCTCCAACCACCATCTAATCTCAATATATAGTGCCCGCAATGTCGAGATTTAAACAATAAACAATCAGTTCTTTCAATGGTGAAGTGAAGTTTTGTTCTCTTAGATGTATGGTTTGGTTGTAGAGTTTTCATTAACATAAACTTTAAGTAAAAGTTTGATGTAGTTCAGAAGAACGATGAAGGATCCTAACTAAATCATCCAGTTTAGAGAATAAAACTCCATCAAAATCATTCACCTAAGCTATAAATCTTCTTTATCATCTCAAAACTAAGTTATTCCTTAAATCAATGAACTATTATTAATCAAGTTATCAATGTTATTACATGATTGTAATGATAAATGTAAAAGATTTACTGTACAAATAAATGTGAATATATATGTAATTATGATGAATAAGGAAAATACTATGTGTAAATTACCTTTTTTTGAACACCTCCATTCGTGGTTAAGAAAACATACGGTCAAGACAATACGCAGCTCGGTTCCATCATACGTAATCAATAGCGGTCATGCAGTAGACAGAAGTTATTTAAAGTTATTTATTGTATTCCTAATAGTTTTCCTTATAGGGTTCGGTCTTGTCTCTTGCATATAGCAGAAGCTATAGGAATTCCAGCTGACAATCCAAGTCTGTGTGTTCATAAGAATTCTGTATCACTTTTATCTCTTACTTCACATTAATAAATGATTTCATTTATTATTATTTTCCATCCTCTTTCTTCATTTATTTTTCTTCACCTCCTCCCATCCTTCACTTTCCTCAAATATACGATTCACGATCTAATTATCTGAACAATTCATATTATGCAATCTTATAATAGTTTCTATGAATGATATTTCAGTGTTTATATTTTTTTCTCATCATTGATCTATTTCTCATTATGTAACAGTGATTCAAGCCTTTATAATTCTAATCACAACTAGTACACTTGTCATCATACTACTAATTTATACTTTTCACTTATTTATATAATCTATTCCATTGTTATCATTGCCTGAACACCGATTACGACGACGTGCAATGCTAACCGGTGTAGGGGATGGTTGGAAGAAAGTTAGGGGCGGCCAAACCAAAACGTGGCATCAGTGCCTGAAGTCACTAACTTCTAGTCTGAGCCATGTTGGTAGATGCAGACTACTTGGTTGGGGTCCGCGTGACTTTCGTAACCAATGGTTGGAGACTCTTGGTGACATGGCTCAGAATCGATCACAATGGCGTCGGTGTATACACTCCCTGTCTTCCCTTAAACTAAGAGATTAAAATCACTTCATATCTTTCTTTCTACGAACTAATTCTTTCTTCCTATACTATATCCTTATTGCAACCTTTGACCTAACCACTCCTATGAATCCGCTGTTCATCTTGTTGTGCTAATGAGGTATGGCAACCTGGACCAATGCACATATGTGCCTGGTCCTACGTTGTAGCTGACTGACTGACTGACTGTTATCATTGACTCATAAATTACCTTGATTGGTTTAATTCATTTCATATATACATATAAATGTGACTGTATATTAGAATAAAGCCTGATGAAGATCTAATCGAAAACAATATTGTTCGCTTATATCTATGTTGTTTTGCAATTATTATGCCAAAATCAATTTGATTTCTTTCAAATAACTACTAAAAAAACAAATTCATTTCAACTATATTCAATGTCCAATTTTTTGTATAAAAAGAAGTCCTCAAAACAATATTTAATTGAAGCTAGACCACCATAGAAAACCTGAAAGCATTGGATGGCTCTTTTGTCCTAGTATGGGTCTCCTCAACAGTGCATATCTACGATCCCGATTGAAATTTCGTGGGGTGGGATCATGGATGCACACTGTTGAGGAGTCCTACAATAGGATGAAATGGCCATCTAGCACTTTCAGATTTTCTATGGTGGTCTAGATTCAAATAAATCATGATCTCAACCATTGAAATTACTGACAATGTTTAATTGTCTTTATTTCTTTCTTTCTTTCTTTTTTTCTTCCTTTCAATGTATGATACTTTTAATTAACAAATCAAGATTTATGAACGTTGTGAAATTTTTTTTAATTTTCCTTTTCTCTTTTCATGTTACATAAATGTAATTAGTAAATATGATAAAGTGATTTAATAATTTGACTATTTTGTACTTTTCAAATGACATATGAAAATAGTTTCCAAGGCAACTCTAATTTATTATTATTATTAGTAGTATTGTAACTAACGGTATTGTTTTAGTTATGTAAAATATTGTCACATATGTTTGTACTATTTCGATTTTCATTTATGACATTTAAGTGTAGATAAATTATTCTTTTGTTTAGTTAAATTCTTTGTGAATTATAGCCAAGTATAAATATGTATATAGAGGTTGTGAAGATTGTTAAATTTTATATTGAGATTATGAATTTATCAATGTTAGGAAATCATAAAAAAACTTAAAATCATTAGATGGCTGTTTCGTGTTAGCTGTGAAGTAGTTTACTTATCGAAAACAATGAAAGATTATTGCACAATATTGTTAATTGGTTAAAGTTAGGCATCAATAACGTTAGATATCAGCTTAGTGGTTTAGAGATTAGGCAGTCGTGGGTGAGACTGAAGGTCATGGGTTCGAATCCCGCATGCGAGACCGTGAATGCGTACTGGTGAGGAGCCCCATACTAGGACAAAACGGCCATCCAGTACTTTCGGGTTTTCAATGATAGTCTAACATTTATCGATTTATGATCGTAATCAAAAGACAATAAGTAGTAGGAATAATGTAATAAGGTGATGATGATGATGATGATGTCAATATTGGGAAAGAAGAATTTCCTAATGTCACCTATTGAATGCACACATCAAGTTTGAGACAGTTGATGACTATGGATTCGGTAAATTTAAGAAGAATAGAATTTGATTATCGACTGATGATTCTGAAAGATTTCAGTACAATGAGCTGATGCTCTGTGAACCTTAGTATAAAAAAAGAACATGAATTAACATCTAACAGTTAAATCTTGCAGGTTCGCGGAGTATTGAATTATCAATTGACCTAAACTAATCCAATAACCCGACTTTTTTTCAGTTAGATGTAATATGATATAGTAATGTGAATGAACACAAACTATTGAATCATATAATACGACAGATTATCATTAGTTAGAAATCAGAATCTATTTTAAAATAAAGTAATAACACTGATCATTAGTATCATAAACTCAAACAACTAACACATAACTGTCTTAAAACGTTTAATCGACTACTAGAAGCACCAGTTTTACCTTTTTTGATAAACATTCACTTGTTTTTTTAAGACACAAGTTTAAAACAGGTTGATTATTGAGTAGTGACCAATGTCATGTCCTATATAATAGGTTAGTCAAATAGATTAGTAGTAACATCCGAAACTGTGAAGATTAGTGACGTAGGATCAAGTTCATCCAAGTGCACTAACTTCTACAATATGGATCCTGTTGACTGGTATCAAATAACGCAAAACCTAAGTCCAAGGTTTCATACCAACTATCTCTAAATACTGAACAGATAAAAGTGCACATTTCATATAACTTGAAGTGCATGGAACAATTGTCTTCTTAAACAGAATTCAAATGTATAACGAAATTAATTTATAAATAAATCAAATATCCATAATAATAAAAATTGTCCAATATACAATATTCAAATTCTAATACTGCTAATATGACTTTCATTACTTACTTACTTACTTACTTACGCCTGTTACTCCTCGTGAAGGAGTATAGGCCGCTCACCAGCACTCTCCACCTAACCATGTCCTGGCCAATCCTTTCCAGATCCTTCCAGTTCTTATTCATCCTTTTCATATCTGCTTCTATTTCCCGACGTAATGTGTTCTTTGGCCTTCCTCTTTTCCGCTTCCCTTCAGGATTCCAAGCTAGTGCTTGTCTCGTAATGCAGTTTGGTGATTTTCGTAATGTATGTCCTATCGATTTCCATTGTCTTTTACTAATTTGCTCTTCAATTGGAAACTGGTTTGTTCTCTCCCACAGTAGGTTGTTGCTGATGATATCCGGATGACTTTACTAAATAATCATGTAGTGTTAGTTATTATGTCAAACACACAGAGCTTATTCTAGCTTCCGGACAGATCAATCTATTCATTCTTCTTGAGTCACATTTTGACCTTGTTGATTAGTCGCTTATCTACCCTGATTGTTCTTATATGAGTGTATATGTGTGTACACTTCTTGTCTTATTCATTACATGTTTGTAGCTTATTTTTGTGTGACTATAAATATTAATTAATGCCTGGCTAAATGGAGTTAGCGCACATGCTTTGTCCACCGCGCATTATTTCGTTTCACATCGTTCCTTTGATCATTTGCCTGGAGCAATGATTATACAAAATATACGTATTCGAAATCGTTTTTTTGGATTTGACTTATTTTAATTCCGTTGTTCACGAACACAGATTAAGACGATAATTACATGCGAGGATTGGCGATATGTATATCTTAATTTCAATCAGAAACTATCCAACTGGAGTCAGATAAAGGGCTACAGAATTGGTGAGACCGTAGATAACATCATCCAATTTAATTGACGTCAAAACGAAGGGCCCCACAACCTGTTATATTATTAAAATAACCAAAGTGAACTACTCACTTACTGTATATTATAGGTTGATTATAACATTTGTGAAAATAGTTAAGTTTTTCAAATTGTTTTAAATGCTTAATAATAAGTTGACGCCATTTATCATGGACTAAGTTACTCTTAAACAACTTACTTAATAGAGATCGAGGTGACGACGACCTTTGAGCGACGCTGCACTGACCTTGATAGTGTCCAACTAATAAATAAGACCGAATGAGGGTTACAAACCAATGTGAGGACTTTGATTTGTGACTTACAGTTGACAGTAAAGGTTAGAAATTATATTCAGGGTTTTCATCACGAACTAACATCAGCTATAATACCAAAACTTGAGATGGTGGAGAAGATTTGTAGCTCAGGTGGATGATTTTGGTGTTCTCTGAGCTCAGAGAACAAAACTCCACCAAAATAATACCAAAACTCTATTTTGTCAAATTGATGAGTGAATTTCTCGCCGAAATTCAAAACCTGCTATCTTATACCTGATTAGTTCGTTCATGAATTATAGTCACGTTGAGATCGACTGTAAAAAGGAATATTACAAAAGATATTTCGAAAGATCAAGAACAGAATAAAATTATGATCATTAATGAATGTTGAAATAAGAATAACATATTAATTGATTATATAAACAATTAGCTGCCTCTTATTCATGTAACCCATATACAGGTATATTCATGCATGTTTGTATGTAGGAAGATACGTTCAAATATTAGTTTAGTAAAATTTTGAAACGATATTTTTTGTTAAAGTCTAAACTTGAATCTTATCAAGTGTGATTTAATCTATACTTTTTAAATTAAACAAAAGGTATTGTCAAGACAATGCTCAACTCGGATGTATCACATTTAATCGTCGATGGTCATGTAATAAACAGAAATAAGTTAGTTATCCTAATCATACTAGTGTAATGAACGAGAACACAAGTGGAAACAATCGAATGTATTTTAATACAACATTACAGGATATGTTAGTAAAATCTGATAACCATACAATGAATACTTCATTTGCAAAATGTAAATCAATCGTCTCAGACCTTATTGCTTCTTTATTTCCACAACAATCATTAGTTGTTCTAGTTCTTTTTTCTTCGATCTTCTTAATCTTCTTCCACCAGGTATTTCACTTTCGATTGACGATACATACTACTTATATCTGTCGACACCAGTAGCATACACCACACTAATTCTCAGCATGGGATTCGATCTCGTCTTTTACACATAGCAGAAGCTATGGGAATTCGAGCTAAAATTCAAATATTTAAATAAAAAATATATTGGTAGATATCTCAATAAGTAGAAAAATTAGACTTTCTGACGTTTCTTAACTTAGCGTAAGCTACTTCTTCAGGGAATAAATAACCAAATCCAAGTTTTAATAGTACAAAGGAACAATGCAAGAATATTGTGTGATCAATCAAAAGGATTTGTTCAGACCTGTTTTTTGACCAATCGCAGATAATATATTCTTGCATTGTTCCTTTGTACTATTTAAACTTGGACTAATTTCGATTTGGTTATTTGTTAACTCTGAAGAAGTAACTTACACTAAGTCACGAAACGTCAGAAAATCTAATTTTTCTATTCATTGGGTTATTACAAATATATTAATTTATTTATAATAATCTACCCAACGCTCAATTTATGCGAAATTATCAAGTCAAACCATGGTAGTGATACGCGCAAATCCAAGTCTGTGTGTTCATAAGAACGCTGTATCACTTTTATCTCTTACTTCACATTAATAAATGATTTCATTCATCATTATTTCTCATATTCTCTCTTCATTTATTTTTCTTCACCTCATCCGATCCTTCACTTTCCTCAAATATACCATTCACAGTCCAATTATCTGGACAATTCATATTACGCAATCTTATAATATTTTATATGAGTGTTATTTCAATTTCTATATTTTTCCTAATCATTGATCTATTTCCCATTATGTAACACTGATTCAAGCCTTTATAATTCTAATCACAACTAGTACACTTGTCATCATACTACTAATTTATACTTTTCACTTATTTATATAATCT
This sequence comes from Schistosoma intercalatum, assembly GCA_944470365.2. Classification (NCBI taxonomy): domain Eukaryota; kingdom Metazoa; phylum Platyhelminthes; class Trematoda; order Strigeidida; family Schistosomatidae; genus Schistosoma; species Schistosoma intercalatum. The sequence goes on from OX103726.1 coordinate 40,754,166, forward strand.
ATTCCACTGTTATCATTGACTCATAAATTACCTTGATTGGTTTCATTCATTTCATATATACATATAAATATGACTGTATATTAGAATAAAGCCTGATGACGATCTAATCGAACAGTACAGTACAGTACAGTAAAGTCTGTAAAATTCTTAAACAAATATAACAGACAGTATATTCATTCACTTTATGATGGTTCAAATTTGTTCTCTCTATAGATTATTAAATTTGATTTCAAACCTATTGACATTTATTAATGAAATGTATTTAAATTTCTAACAAAATAATTATTTCAGTGGTTAAGATCATGAGTCAGTTGAAGCTAAACCACCATGGAAAATCTTGAAGCACTGGACGTCCGTTTTGTCCTATTGTGGGACTCCTCAGAAGTGCGCATCCACGACCTCGTGCCCTGAGAGATTGAAACCCTAGCTTCAACTGACTCATGATCCTAAGTATTGAAATTACTATAATATCCACAAAACCCATCTGAAAATAATTATTCATTAAAGTTTTGAGTTATACATTTACAATTCCCTTTTAATAACCATCAAAACAATCAACATTTTATTATGCCTAACAGTAAACATATACGTGATAGAATCTAGGTGGTTACAATAACTATAGATTGTGTAATATTTTTCTTATCATTGGCGAGGATATAATTTATGGACGAACCAATCAGATTTACGATAACAGGTCTCGTATTTTTTGGTAGGAAATTCATTCACTCAATTGTTTAAATAACGTCCTGGTATTTTAGTTGATGTCAGTTCATGTTGGAAACCATGAATCTAATTCCTATCCCTAACCATCAACTGTAAATGATGATCCTTACTCTTTATATTGCTTTGTAACCATCATTTAGCCTTAGTAAGTAGATAGATATTCCCAAGGTCACTTTAGCGTCACTCAAACGTAGTCGATAAATTATAGTCTCACCAAAACGTCGTTTAGGCATTATATTATTCCAGATATATGTAGAATATATATGTTTGAATGTGTTTTGTATATCATGGATATTGTATCTCGTAAATCATTTATCACATGAATTCGATTATATATAGACCACCATGGAAAACCTGGAAGCACTGGATGGACGTTTCATCCTAGTATGGGACTCCTCAGCAGTGCGCATCCACGATCCACGATTCAAGCTTTGGACCTTTTAGTTTTGTTAAAAAGTTGAAATTCAACACATAATATTCTTTTCAAGAAATAATGTATGAAGAAATAGGTCACTGTAGTGGTTTAGCTTTGTTAATTAATCACGGTGATAATCATTTTCGTAAAACTTCCGAATGGTATTTGAAATCTGTGAGGACGGCTCACGGATGAACTCGAGAAAGCTCTAAGAATGTCAGTAAGAACTGAAGATATCCCATCCAATAATCTTTAGGAAGAATATTCGTGAATCTATACGTGTAGCTTCCCCTATTGGACAAATGCTAATTGCATTGGATGACTATTATGATGATTTCGTTTTTATTTAGAAAAACTATAAATACCTGATAGTTTTGTACCATAATTGACACTGTTTGGAATAGTATTCCTTTCACTTCTCTCTTGTCTTCTTATTTGCGGCTTGGAGGGTTCTAGCGTTCGGGTGTTCAAGTTATACGAGGTATATTAAGAATGTAAGCTCTAGATACAACAAATTCAGAAGGTAATAAGAAGCGGTGACCACAGTTTATTAGCGGACATCACGGACAACAAATCTATAGGCACATCAAACGAATTTGAAGCAGAGAGGTGAATGTGGGTATATGCGAGCAAATACAGAAATGAATTTATAGTCAAATCGTATAAAGCGCAGTTACGCCAGGCGAAGGCTAATAATAAAATTTGAGTACATATATACATGGGGAGGAGAATGATTATTTCGAGCGATATTTCAGCTATCAACATTCAAGCTAGAAAGAGAGAGATGTGTGTAGGCTGTCACATGTTATCAAACCTACACGTTTATACAGACAAGATAGTAATAAGTTGCTATATCATTTATATAAAACTACATTTGGTCCTGTTTTAACACATAACGAAACAATATTTTTCATTTCATGTTTACATCAATCATGATTTTAAGTCATCTATAAATCTTAGTAACATTTTTGTTGTATTAATAATTCATCGGGATATCTTTTATCATCCATATGTAGACAATATTGGTGAATAAACATTGATAATGAACATTTAATAAGACTGATAGGTCGTGAGGTTGGAATCTCGTGAGGCGGTGTCGTGGATGCGCATTGTTGAGGAGTCCTACGATACGACGAAACGGTCATCCAGTGCTTCCAGGTTTTCCATGGTGGTCTAGCTTCATTTGGAATTTAGTAAAACAATCTAGAAGTTTCCTCTAGGTCAATGATCATATTTGTTCATTACAAGCAAACAACCAACCAACCAACCAAAAGAAAGATACCTCTATTTTACTGAGATTTCTCGGAAATGTTTATTATGTAATCTACATTGTTAATTTTATTACTTCCATCAAATATACGAATTTCAATAGATAGATATATGTGCTTTATTATAAACAAAAGAAAAGAACAAATATTATCAACCACTACTCATTTAAAACAGAAATATAAGATGATAACAATTATTATTTCAATAGTTGAGATCATGAGTCCATTGAAACTAGATCACCGTGGATAACCAAGAAGCACTGGATGGATGTTTCAAATGACTCATGATCTCAACTATTGAAATTACTATATTATTCACATAACACCCCACTTCTGATACTCTTTTATTTATTTCATTTAATCATTACCAAAATGTATTGTACACTTTATACTAATTATTTATTATCAGATTTCTAATCATCAAAGTTGGAGATAAAGTGTAAATTAACTATTGTGATTATTCCTATTAAAACATCAACAACAACAACAACATTGTTACATTTAACCTGAAAAGTCAATATGTGTTACTTCTTAACTGATACTGACATGGTAACTGTAGTTTGTTTCGTGTTTACTTTTCATTGATTTTGTTGTTGGAAACTTCAGTTATTCTCAACTGCCTTATCTTATTTTGTAAGTCAAGTGATATTAAACCATGTCCCACTGTAATTCTATTAATTAGTTTGTCATTATAAATATGATCATAATAAAATAATCAAAGTGTATTGTAATCAGATAGAGGTTTTGTGAATAGGTCTTAGTTTCGAATCTCAAGAGGTGAGATCGTGGATGCATACTGTTGAGAAGTCTTATAATAAGACAAAATGACCATCCATGTATCAATAAAAGGACGAGTAAACTGCGCGGCAGTCCGTTCTGTTTTAATTAACGGCAGCGAAACATGGCCATTAAGAGTAGAAGATACTCGTAAGCTACTAGTATTTGACCACAGATGCTTCAGAAATATTGCCAACATCTGCTGTGATCACCGGATAAGTAATAGTGAGGTTAGACTGAGAGTATTCCGGAATGATGGTAAACCAGTTGATGAGGTTGTTAATCTTCATCGACTGAGATGGTTAGGTCACGTGTTGTGTATGCCTGAACACCGATTACCACGACGTGGAATGCTAACCGGTATTGGAGATGGTTGGAAGAAAGTTAAGGGCGGCCAAACCAAAACGTAGCATCATTACTTGAAGTCATTAACTTCTAGTCTGAGCCATGTTGGTAGATGCAGACTACTTGGTTGGGGTCCGTGTGACTATCGTAACCAATGGTTGGAGACTTTTGGTGACATGGCTCAGAATCGATCACAATGGCGTCGGTGTATACACTCTCTGTTTTCCCTTAAACTAAGAGATTAAAATCGCTTCATATCTTTTTTTTTATGAACTAATTCTTTCTTCCTGTACTATATCCTTATTGCAATCTTTCATATATTACCACCTCTGAATTAACTACTTTCATGAATCTGGTGTTCATCTTGTTGTGTTAATGAGGTATGGCAACTTGGACCGATGCATATATGTGTCTGATCCTACGTTGTAGCTGAGTGACTGACCATTCAGTGCTTCCAGGTTTTCCATGATGATTTAACTTCAATGGATTCAAAATGTATTTAGTTATATTTTAATAAACACACAATCAAAATTTATTCTATCTAAAATTGAATATACATGAAAATGTGTGAACAAAATCATTTATTATATATATAAATATATATGATGATAATGATTATAAGAACAATCACATCGAATATCATTAATCATGTTAACCGTCAAAACTTATATAAATACATTAAGCATGACACAAAAAAGGTAATGTTCCCATAATTTAGCTGACAATGAATATTTCACTTACAAGTCACTTAAGTAGTATACATACATGGAAGCATACAAATTTTAGATACTAAGATGGTTATTATTATAATTTATGCGAATAATACTGATGACGATGATCAATGATAATAATAATAATAATAATAACTTCTAAAAGTTATACCCTTCCCCCCCCGGCGCAAAAGATAACTTACTTTAAGTATTTACACTTAGTGAATTAATGTATTGCAATATCATTTATCTCATTTATAACAACATCAATTTTTATATAATCCTTATGACAAATTTGAGTGAATACATAGACGATTAGGTAAGAAGTATTCATACATATGTGTATATCAACTTAACTGTATAGACAGTAATATTCGGTGATAAAATACAATGTAAATAATTTATCAACTGACTGAAATGACATTTTTATATGATAAATGATGAAGATTTAACACATTTTGTCTTTATTTAAAGTAAATTTATCATAATCATCATAATAATAAAAAAAGGAGGAAATCTAATTGTTGTTGATGGATAAACTAAGCAGTTTATTCATCTATGATAAATAATATTTATGGATACCTTTTAAATGTAGTCATAGAGTTAATAGTTTGTTAATCTTTTGGAGGTAAATCATAAGACTTTATTTATTTAGTTGAACACATAAATATTGGTACAAAGGGGCAACGAATACATATGTGTCACATAAGTCACTTGATTTATGTGTGGGCTGTGATACTGCCCAAACGCCCAAACTGAAGCAGGTGGTTACTTTAAGGAGTCACACCCGAGACTTTGACAAGGCAGTGGAGCAAGGTCAAGAGATGCGATCCCATAGTAACTGGTGATCAACAATGGGTTCATACGCCATTTGTTCCTTTAAGATACTAGAGCCCATGTGTACCAGTGGTTTGGAATCAGGGTTTTTCCATCTCCCCTAGATGGACTCTCCGTATCCACCAACCGGGTTAAGGAGCCAGAAATTCACTTTTTGTCCTCTCAATTTCGTGAACAACAGCAATGCCGAGAGAAGGCACTGAGTAGGACTTTCCTGGCAGTGGCTGTATACTTGTGGCCATATGAGAGCATTTCGAGAGGGAGAGTTAACTCTCCTTATCCTTGGCCGTACCAGGGCATTCGGGGGCTTAAGACTCGATTATAAAGTTTGTTCAGTTAATGTTAAACTTATTTTTAAAAACAACTAACTAAAAGTGAATTATTAGATAAGATGCATAAATTGATGTTGTTAAGTGCTATGAGTTCGTTGATGTAATTACAAAGTTCTTATTTTTAATTTCTGTAAATCATAGTCAAAGCCTAATTCAAGTGGAAGATAAAGTTTTCGAATTATTTCATTGTCGTTGGTACATTCCGTTCTTCAGACACTGTTTATGACTGATTATCCTTGTTGGTTCCACTTTCTTCATAAACTTTCCATCCTTATTCAGTGTTACGTCGCAGAAGATTAAAACTGAAAGTTCACTTTAAATCTAACGATTTAGACGGTTGACCAAATCGTAACTTGATCGATAGAGTCCAAACAGTATTGTGGATTACACAAGCATGACGATGGGTCACTATTGAATAATCAATGAATTTAAATATTCGTTGGCGTTTATATTCGTTTAATATCCAATTAATTGGATAATTCATTTTTCATATGAATTGATGCATCTCATCTACATTTTCATTCCTTTTGATTAATGATTAATCCGATTTCGATACTCCAGAAAACAATCTGAGTTTCTTATAAGTTAGTATGATGGATTTGTGAAGATCCTAGAATTTTCATAATTTAAATCATAAACTCATCTTATTTAGACCAACATTGGAAACCAGGAAGCACTAAACTGCCCTGTCGTAATAGTATATGACTCCTCAGTAGTGTTAATCCATGACGCAGCATGGGGGAATTGAACCCAAGATCTTTGGTCTTGTGCATGAACACTTAACCTCCAGATCATTGAGCACAAAACAGTGAGTCGATTGAAGTTAGACCACCATGGAAAACTTGAAAGCATTGCTGAAGAATCCCATACTAGGACGAAACGGCCTACCAGTATTTCCAGGTTTTCCATACTGATATAGCTTCACTTTAATCATGAATTCAACTAAAAAAATGCCAGATTGCTGTTTAATATCAAATTTCTTATATAAAACAGACTATATCAGTTTACCTTCATTCAAGTCATGGAAAACTATAAACCATGAAATCACATGAATACTAGATATTAATGATGCAAACTATAGTCCAGAGGATTCTTTCTTTGAGCAAGCTGTAAGCAATATTGTAAATAAAGTTCTTTTCACTAATCAAAAGAAAACTCTGATTGTCTAAGTAGTCAGTTATAAAAAAGCCAATAAGTTATTGGCCACCAAAGGAATCAGCTTATTTATTGGTCATGAAATTGATGAATAGTTCTTTAGCCAATCAAAGTAAAATAGATTCAAATAATAAACCTATTTATGCTATGAAACGTAAATTAAACTTATTGAGTATATTTCATAGCTTATATATCAGGATTTGTAAATGTCATCTCAGTATTATAGTGAAGTCAGTTAACGTTGATCGGAAATTATACTGAAACTGTGAAGTGTACATTAAACTTTTTAATGAGAATCGGATGGTTGCTAAAACAGATTCTAAGAGATACGTTTGGTTCTAATTGAAGCTAGTCAGCTAGATGCACCTAGATCTCAATGTCAATGTTTATAGTCCAGCTGGAATTCCGTACCTTGTTCTAAAAACGATAATATTCTATCTACTGAGTTACAGACTCTATAAAGCCAATAACGTGTGTAAAGAGGGTGGAATTCCTTTGTAAGGGCTTTTTTTCTCATTACGAATATTAGGATTTACAATCGTGCAATCACATTTAGCATGTAAACATCCTGTGTAGTTTACTTCAATATTCCTAGAGGCTGATTAGTTGCTATTACATAACTTCAAAAATAGGTAAGTATAAACCCTTAGATTTGTATATTCTAATTGCTAAAAAGCGTACTGAAATCTGACGTTTTTTTATTCTGATTTAGAAAATTAACTTAGATAAATGTAATTTCAATGGTTAAGATCATGAGTCATTTAACGCTAAACCACCACGGAAAACCTGGAAGCACTGGATGATCGTTTAGTCATATTGTGCTTCCAGGTTTTCCATGGTGGTCTAGCTTCAACTGACTCATGATCTTAACCATTGAAGTTACTATCATATCCACAAACCCATCTGATTTTATATAAATGTAGTTTACCACTTTTCAATATAATGTAATCGTAAGCATGAAGAATAGCCATTATTTAGCACTGAATAGAAATGTAGTAAGATAAAACAAATTGATTCTTTCATTGATTAAATGTGTAATCCATCATTATAAAAAGTAAACAATACTGAATTTGTTCCACCTTATTAATTTATCTAATCATGTTTATTAAATATTATCATTTTATTGATTACTGGTAAATTTGTCTATAAGGATCAAATCGCAACACTACGGATCATCTTTGAACAATCATATGAATGGAACTCATCGCTGTACATCAACTTCATTGACTATCAAAAAGTATTTGACAGTATGGATAGGAGAATATTATGGAACCTTCTTTGATGCTATAGTGTGAGTAGCTGAGAAGATTATCAACATCCTACGGAATTCATACGATGGACTACAGTGCAAAGTCGTGCATGGAGGACAGTTGACAAACGCATTCCAAGCAAGGACCGGTATCATATATGGCTGCTTACTCTCCCCCTTTCTTTTTCGTCTAGTAGTTGACTGGATTATGAAAACCTCCACATCTGAGCGGAAGTACGGAATACAATAGATAGGTTGGATGCGAATAGACGATTCGGACTTTATTGATGACCTAGCCCTTCTATCTCATACGCACGAGCAAATGTAAGTCAAGACAGCTAGTGTAGCAGCAGCCTCAAATACAACACAGGGGACACGAACCCAATCACAATTGATGAAGAAACTCTAGAAGAGGTGGAAACAATCGAGTATCTGGGTGACATCGTCGATAAACGTGGTGGATCTGATGCAGATGAGAAGGCAGAGATTTTCAGAGCAAGGGCAGCATTCCTACAGTTGAAGAAAGTATGGAACTCGAAACAACTCTCAACCGATATTAAAGACGGAATCTTTAATACAAACGTCAAGATAGTCCTACTATACGGAGCTGAAACTTGAAGAACTACCATAACCATAATCAAAAATGCTCAATTTATTTAGAATTATCAAGTCAAACCTTGGTAATGATACCTAAAAAAATGTACAATTGTCTACTCATGATACTGAATATCCGTTAGCCGAACACCATCAGCAACAGTCTACTGTGGGAGAGAACAATGAAAATCCTACTTTGAATCACTTTTAAAGAATAGTTCTTTGTCTCATAAAAAGTAGTTATAGTTGAAATACATGAACATGGATTTCAGTCACATAAACCTAAAATATTCTCGAGACTAAATCTCTTCTTATGATTGAATTCAATAAGTCTAGTGGCATGTTGATCGATATATCTAAATGATCACTGAGTAAATAACATAACATTAAATACTAATAAATGAGTGACTAGTGTAAAAACATTCTTTGTAATTGTTGTTTATTCTATTTGATGTAACAATCGCGGATAAATTTTAATTTGTAACTTTCAGTAGCAGTAAGAGATTCATAATTATTAATACACACAATATGTAATTTAATGGTTGAATTCATTAGTCAATTGAATCTAGATCACCATGTAAAACCTGAAAGCACTGGACGGTCATTTCGTCTTAGTATGAGACTCCTCAGAAGTGCGCGCTCAATGTGTTATCGAAAAATCTCTTTATTACATAGTATATGATCTGTAAGGATGTAATATAATGAAAGATGGATAGTGGCTAGAAGTGGAATCCAGAATTCAAGTTTCATTCTATTTGGGGATAGCCAGTTGGATATATTTACATCTCAGAGTTGATGTTCACTCTCAGACTCAAACCATGTACTGTTCACTTCAAACACCGTCGCTTTATCCACATAGCTACTGAGTCCTGATAGTCACTCTCAAATGCAGGCACATCCAACTGACGAGTTCAACATAGGATGAAACGCGCATCCTGGATTTCACTGCTAGCCACTATCCATCTTTGTTTATGAAGCTTGTGATCTATGGGAATATCGAGGTAGTTCACACAGTATGCACATATGCTAGTAAGAGACTGATCCATTACAGTCCTAAATAACAATAGGAAGATACAAGTAAAACAACACCAAGTGAATTTATATAATATAATGATGAGAGAATTTGTATTAAAATAGGCAATTTCAGACAATATTCAGAAATTAATGATCATTTTTTTATGAAAACATTTTCAGAGGATGCTTTTACATGTCGTTTAAGTAGCTAAAGATTTATACAAAAATGTTTATATTGATATTCAGTGAAAATGGCATTAGGTGAAAATTAAACTACACACACACACACTCGCAAACACACACACACAAAATGCGAATAAGAATTTCAAAGTCATTTTTTTGTTTTAGCGTTATTCACGGTCGATGGCATACAATGATTTTACCAACGACATCGAATTTAATCAACATTATCATTTTACAATTTATCTGTCTATACAAAGATCAACTAAATAGAATTAATATCAGAAGGATTTTTGCGGATATTACAGTAATTTCAGTGGTTGATATCATGAGTCAATTGAAGCCAAACCACCATGGAAAACCTGGGAGAACTGGATGCCGTTTCGTCCTATTGTGCGACTCCTCAGCGGTACGCATCAACGATCACGCCTCGCGAGATTCCAACCCAGGACCTATCGGTCTCGCGCGCGAACGCTTGACATCTACGCCACTGTACTGGCCAACATCCAACTGTGTTAATGTCTAACAACAACTATTCCACGGAATTAAGCGACAAATCTACCACTGTCTTCACTGAGTTACTATTATCTCACAATAGATCTGGTTGAACTCCAGTGGTCACTGCTTCTCACTAGAACTCCAGAAAATACCTCTTGAAGCCAATCACTATTGAGCATATGTTGAGTAATATCAGAAGGTGTTTTTGTGGATATTATAGAAATTTTGTTATATGTATAAGGCTGTTCTTGATATACTGCGTATAGCGTGAGCACTAGAACGCCAGAACCCTCCCAAGTCGTAATGAGAAGACATAAGACTAATGAAAGGAATATTATTCCCAGACAGTGTCAATTATAGCATAAAATTGTCAGGTATTTATAGTTTTTAGTAAGGACGAAATCATCATTACAGTCCTCCAATCCGCATACAGGGGGTTATTAACATTGTCCAATCGTGAAGCTACACGTAGGAATTCTAGAATATTCTTCCAAAAGGTGATCGGATGAAATATTTTCGGCTTCTTCTGAGCCTCCTACAGCTTTCTCGACTTCACCCGTGGTCCGTCGTCACAAATTTCAATGATTGTGATCATGTATCAATTAAAACTAGACCACCACCAGGTGGGATCGTGGATTCGTACTGCTAAAGAGTCTCGCAATAGAAGGAAACGGCCATCCAGTGCTTCCAGGTCTTCTATGACGGTCTAGTTTCAATTGACTCATGATCTAAACTATTGAAATTAAATATAATTAGCTTTAACATGATAAAATAGGAAATCAGTTGCTTAAATGTTAAAACTAGAGATATTATTATGATTATTATTATTATCACAACAGATCATATCTACATTGAATCATCCTCCCTTTAACAATCAGATATAGGAACTAACAACCTTTCTTTTTGTGGTTAACGTGACAAAACAAAAAAACGACGTTAAACTATGAAAATAACATTGAATATTTATTTCTTTTTAAAAGTGTATTCTTTTCCATTTCCATTGGTAATACATTATTATTCCTGTTAGCGAAAATGCATTTATTTAATGCCTGGTAATGCATTCCCATGTAGATCTTTCAACACGATATACATATATATATATATATGTCTTTGTACACCTTGTAGGACATTTCATATATATGTTGTATATAGATCTATGGATTTTGACATTTTTTCAAAAAAAACAAAAAGGTGACTCTGAATGCTCACAACGCATCTATGAAACTCTATAATGCTAAGATACCATATGTTCCGCACTATACAAACAGCATATGTAACGGAGATGTAGAATGTTTCTTTTTTTATGAAAGAAAGGAAAAACAACTTTGAAAAAAATAAAAATGAAATCTATCCATATCTGTTTGTAAATATGCACATATCAAATAGAAATCTGATTATGTATATAAAGCAGCCCACACAGTATACTGGTGCCGGATATGCGGTAGGTTTTTAGGTTATTTATTTTTTTTTAAATATTGTTTGTGTACGTGTGTGTGTGTGCGTGTGTGCGTGATTTTTTTCAATTTTTTTCTCTCTTTTCATTTTCTTTATTACATGTGCACTCATGGTTCAGTTTGTTTGTCATTTGATGCTGATATTATTATTATTATTATTATCATTATTACTGTCAAAATGTAAAGAATTTAAGCCGCATAAGCATTTTTACATTTGGAAGAATCTATTTCTATGATGAAAAATGTATCAAAATGGTGTAATGTATTCTCATTTTCAAACAAAGTCACATATATGGATGATAGATAGATAGATAGATAGATAGATAGATACAAATGTATGGATGTAATAAATATCATAATCTTTCTAAATGTAAGAAACCTTCGCACTTAACGAAAATGGAACGAAAATGGTACATTCATATATGTCACATTTTGCATACATTACAAATGAACTAAAATCCCCTTAAACAAGAATGCTAACGCTTTATGAATTAAATAATTCAATCGTACATAGTATTGATACAAAGCAACTAATGTTTGTTATTTTTTTTAAAGAAATCTTGGTAACTAACACTTTCTCTTTAAAACCATCACCCCCCATCCACCCTTTTTTTTAAAAAAGGGTTGGAGAAATGTTTTGAAAATTATATTCCATTAAAAGTAATTTATAAATAAATTAAGGAAATGTATACAACAACTGAAATTCTAAGCATTTGTAAGCTTTTAAATGTTATTTATTATTGAATGAAATGAACGGATTCAACTATATGAACTACATATTATTCTTTTTTTGTTACCCAGGATACATTATATGTAACCGGTAAATAAAGATTTAACATTTCATTTCTATATATCTATCTATCATATATGAGCTAACGCTAAGTGTTTTACGTGTAAAAGCTTACAAACTGTTACCATTATTTTATATTTTTATTTATAAATACTTTACAATAGGGGTTTATGATGATTGTTATATTCAAAAATCCTCATCTCAACAAATGTATTTAAGTTTTTGGTTGAAATCATGAATTAATTGATGTTAGACCACCATTGGAAACCTGGAAGCACTGGACGGCCGTTTCGTCCTAGTATGGGACTCCTCAGCAGTGCGCATCCACGATCCCACACCCTGCGGGATTCGAACCAAGGACCTACTGGCTTCGCGCCTGAGCACTTAACCGTTAGACCACTGAGCCGGCATCCAATGGTGTTAGTGTCTAACATCAACCAATCCACGAAATTGCGCAACCACCATTGGATGCCGGCTCAGTGGTCTAATGGTTAAGTGCTCAGGCGCGAAGCCAGTAGGTCCTTGGTTCGAATCCCGCAGGGTGTGGGATCGTGGATGCGCACTGCTGAGGAGTCCCATACTAGGACGAAACGGCCGTCCAGTGCTTCCAGGTTTCCAACGGTGGTCTAACATCAATTAATTCATGATCTCAACCAAAAACTTAACAATCTCCACAACCCTCATACTGATAAATGTATTTAAGTTGGGAAATTCTTTGAAAATTATGAAGTATTGTTTAGCTATTACAATTTAGTATTAAAACTTCTCAGGAGTAAATGCTCAACAACTCAAATGGCCTGCTTAAATATCTGGGTTACTTGTTCTTATCATCTAGATATTTCAACAAGTTATCGGTTTCTTTAATTGTTTTAACAGATCATTATGTCAATTAATTGCATAAGATATTCAGGTATGTTTGTAAAACGTTTACAACCTTTTGCTGTACAAGTTACAAAAACGTACAATCAGAGACAACGTGGTGACTGGCAATATGCATCAAAACGAATATACATTATTTTAATGTCGACTCCCAAACTGTTAACATCTAACTGCCGATCACTAAATATTTATCGTCAAGATTGATTAAGAAATAAGAAAAGGAAACTTGTTGAAATACTTTATGCTGAGAATTCTATATTGTACCAAAAATATAATATTGAATAAAGCTAATAATAATAATAACAACACATTAACCTGCTCCACGCATAGGACTAAATTTAGAAGCATTGAGTCTCCTAGTGAGTACGTTATCTTTCAATCAATAAGTTTAGATCCATAGGCTCGCCTTTCCAGTCAACTTACTACTTTAACTTAGCCCACTATTAATTATCTTGACTAGTGATATCTATCTTATTCTCAACATAGATAAACTTCACAAATTAGTATTAGAATTTAAAAAATCCATTTTCAAAACAGTCATTAGGGTGTATATTATTATTATTATTATTATTAAGGCATGGGATTTGTATAGAATATTCAATTGAAAGTTAGTTCACATTTACAGGCCATTGTCATATTTTAAAGTTTGACCCCCAACACAGTTTAACTACGGATAAAGTAAATTTAAAATATACGCAGAAATGAGTACCGTCACTTTTAGTTTAAACCAGAACTCCCAAACTTGGACACAACATTATCTACTACTTTTCAGTTACCACTAGTTCTATAAATGAAATAAACATGACTATATTTGGATTACAGATCATATCCTAGTAACTGGATTTCAGAGGAACTTATTAAACCTTGACATAGAAATCGGTTGAACAGTATGTTAAACCTTTTCAGTCAATGACATTCAACAAAAATAGTGAAACGTTGGATTGAAGCTAAAAATCTGAATAGTTCATTATTTTGATTTTATTTCACTAACCTTAATTTATCATGTACATTATGATTCCTGAATACTCTAGATACTGATTTTGTATTCAGTTACTGGTTAACACTGTTAAAGAATCCTAAATGTTGAAAATACAACTGTTCAGTATTCGTAGGTCTTATGTATAAAAAGTTATCTTTAAAATAGGCATAAAACTTTAGATCGTAATATATAACATACATTGTCTAAGATAAAGAGAGTGATTACTTTCTAGAAGGCAAGTAATGTTCATTTCATTTATGAATTATTCCATAATTTATTTTTTCTTTTCAAGAAGCACATTTCGAAATCAAGTAATTATCTATTTTTTTACTGTAGTATTTTATAAAGATGACAGGATTTTCATAATTACGCTCATGAACTGATCTTAGCTACATCACAGTTGAAAAATGAGAATCAATAGACAGCTGTTCCGTCTTAATATAGAACTCATCAGTAGTGAGCATAAACTCACCCCACCTCCTAAAAAAACACAAGTACACAAATGAATGTCGGTTCTGTGGTCCAAAAACTTAGAATACACTCTAGAGAACAAAAGTTCTAGGTTCGATTCCCTATGATGCTGTTGTACATATGTACTGCTGAGGGGTAATATACTAGTATGACAAGACTGTCCAGTATTTTCTGGTTTCACGATTTGACATATAATAATTATCTATTTATTAAATTCACTTGGTATTGTTTTACTTGTATCTTCCTATTGTTATTTAGGACTGTAATGGATCAGTCTCTTACTAGCGTATGTGCATACTGTGTGAACTACCTCGATATTCCCATAGATCACAAGCTTCATAAACAAAGATGGATAGTGGCTAGCAATGAAATCCAGGATGCGCGTTTCATCCGATTTTGAACTCGTCAGCTGGATGTACCTGCATTTGACATTGACTATCAGGACTCAGTAACTATGTGGATAACGCGACGGTGTTTGAAGTGAACAGTACATGGTTTGAGTCTGAGAGTGAACATCAACTCTGAAATGCAAGTACATTCAGCTGACGAGTCTCAATATAGGATGAAACCTTCATACTAGATTCCACTTCTAGCCACTCTTCATCTTTACTTATCTATTTATTACTTGTTGTTTTCTTTTATAATTACATATAATTTCTGTTGATCTTTTAAAGAGTTTCTACCAATCTTTTTTTATTATTTGTTTAAAACGAAAAGATATTCCTCATTAATGATAAACTATTTAATCATATTAGCAATAAATAAATATCAATATGTTATTCTTTTCTTTTTCTTTTCTTTTCTTTGTTTTTCTCTATTAAAATAGAATTAAATTATTTATGTATAAACACGTTTAATTTAATGAACAGATAAATATGAAAAGAAAAAAAAAGAAGAAAAGAAATCGCCATAAGTTGGCGTAGAAATTAAACTGAACAGTATTTTTTTAAATAAAGACATCCTTACCATAGATACAAACACGCACACACACACAAGCACACGCGTACGCACACATACACGTACACAGAAAGAAGGCGAATGAATAATAACGTGTACAATGAAATGATTTTCGTTGTATTTTATCTTTTCTTTTCTCTTCTTTTTTCTTCTTCTTTTACGCTTAGTTTTTTTTGTATTAATTAGTAACGACCACCTACTGTTTATTGCTAATTTCTAGTTTATGATAATCATTAAATTGTAGTGTACTATCAATCAGGTGTTATCCTTCTTCTTTCTTAAAAAAAAAATTAGGCACAATTTGTGGGTGGTAGTTGGAAGGAAAGAATTATGTAATTATACAGATATATCTATGTATATATTTCTCATTACGGTGTTTTTCAAAAGGATTTGTGTGGGGTTTTTTAAATGGTTTTTCTAATGTTGGGATATTTATTGGTGAATGATTCAAAATTGAAGATTAACATAAAGTTTATTTTAACTTGGTGACATCTTGATAATGTACATTGTTGATCTTGTTAAAGATTGAACTCAGTACTTGGAAACCTTATCATGAATATGTTATCAAAAGATTATTTTGACTAAGTAAATCATCTTAAGATTGTATTTATAATATCATTATTTAACTTTTGGAATAAAGATGGATAGTGGCAAACAGGGGAATCCAGGACACTCGTTTAGTCTTATTTGGGATTCGTCAGTTAGATATACTTGCTTAAAAAACTTGTGATTTAAGGCTATATCGAGGCAATACGTACAGGATGCACATATGCCAACATGAAACGAATCAATTACAGTCCTAAATAACAATGGAAAGATACAAGTAAAAACAACACCAAGTGAATTTAATTATGTAACTGCTTAACAACTACAAGTGATTAAGTAATCAATCATGATTAATTTCATGTTTTTCAATGTTGTTTTGATACTGATCAGATTTTATGGATTATTTTCTAATGTAAATTTTAGTTCAAATGATCAATAGAGTTCGATCAAGTACTGAAAGACTAAACAAACATGCTATTGATTATTACTCAATATGTGATCAGTGTATTCTTTAATACGAATAAATTACTGTTATTTAAAGTTTTACTGAACATTTCATTGTTAATTTGAATGGTTAAGATGATGAGTCCACACCAATATGGAAAACCTGGAAGCACTAGAAGGCCGTCACGTTCTATTGTGGGACTCCTCAGCAGTGCGCATCCTTGATACCGCCTCACGAGATTCCAACCCAAGGACCATCAGTCTCGCGCACGAGCGCCTAACCTCTACACCACTGAGCTGGACGGCATCCAACAGTGTTAATGTCTAACTCCAATCAATCTACGAAACTGTATCACCGTCCACTATTGTCTTCAGGGAGTTACCCTCTCACAACAAATTCGGTTGAACTATAAAATTACTACAATCCCCATAAAACTTCCTCTGATAATAATAAACATATATTTTTGTTATAAACGAATGAGTAGAAAAATTATGTTTCTGACGTTTTGTGACTTAATGTAAGCCAATACTTCAGAGAAAATTATTAACTGAAATTCAAGTAACACAAATTTAAATAGTACAAAGAAATATCTTGATTCATAGGTCCTGGGTTCGAATCTCGCGAGGCGTACTTCTGAGAAGTCTCACAATAGGAGGAAACGGCCGTGCAGTGCTTCCAGGTCTTCCATGGTGGTCTAGTTTCAATTGGCTCATGATCTCGACCATTGAAATTACTGTAATATCCACAAAATCCTTCCGATATGAATAATTTGTTTTGTACACCTTTTAAATTATCAAGCAATCAAGTACATAAGTTAGATATTGTTGACACTTTACATTCACAACATTTCGGTAACTCACTCCAAAAACAAATTCTTGTGATGAATATTATTTTATATCTTCCATTTTGAAATTGAATAAAGTCAGTACATGCTTTATTATGTAAAACCAAAGTGTCAATAATTCACAAAACTTCTGATAGTACCATTTTCAGCATAAAAACAATTTTGATTATCCAATTAGTTTGAGTATTCTTGCAACTAATAGAAAGTGAGAAATATTGAACGGTTAGGTCACTAGAAATCCACAAATCTCTCAATGTTTGAATGTGAATGAAACAAGTATTACTAATGCCAATGGATAACAAATCATGGATTGATTGAACGTGTATGTATGAACCACTGGACATCAGATCACACGTTTACTTTTAGATCTTAAGTTTCTGGGTTCGAAATCAATTAGATTGTAGATGCAAACAACTAGGAAGTCCCACAAGCAAACAAAACAAAAGCTATCAACAGCTCGTTAGTTTTTAATAGGTTGTCAAATTGAAATCAGTTTACTTACTTACTTACTTACTTACGCCTGTTACTCCCAATGGAGCATAGGCCGCCGACCAGCATTCTCCAACCCACTCTGTCCTGGGCCTTCTTTTCTAGTTCCATCCAATTCTTGTTCATTTTTCTCATGTCTATCTCCATTTCTCGGCGTAATGTCTTCTTTGGTCTTCCTCTTTTCCTTTGGCCTTGAGGATTCCATGTGAGGATTTGACTTGTGACGCAGTTGGGTGATTTCTTCAATGTGTGTCCTATCCACTTTCAGTACTTCTTTCTGATTTCTTCCTCCGCTACGATCTGGTTTTTTCTCTCTCATAGTAGGTCGTTTCTGATAGTGTCCGGCCAACGGATCCGAAGTATTTTGCGTAGAAAACTGTTAATAAACACTTGTATCTTCTGGATGATTGCTTTCGTAGTTCTCCGAGTTTCCGCCCCATACAGTAGAACTGTGTTGACATTTGTATTGAAAATTCTGACTTTGATGTTGTCTGATAGACAGTTGTTTTGAGTTGCAGATATTCTTCAGTTGTAAATATGCTGCTCTTGCTTGACCGATCCGAGCATTCACATCTGCACCAGATCCACCATGTTCATCAATGATGCTGCCTAGATACGTGGAGGTTTTTACATCTTCCGAATCTTCTCCGTCAATTGTGATTGGATTGGTGCATGCTGTGTTGTATCGGAGAATCTTGCTTTTCTATTTGTGTGTATTGAGACCTACTGCTGCTGAGGCTGCTGCCACACTGTTCGTCTTCTCCGTTTGTTGTTGCGTGTGATATAGAACGGCCAGATCATCTACGAAGTCTAGGTCGTCCAGCCGCATCAAAGATGTCCACTGTATCCCGCGTTTCGCTTCAGATGTTGACGTCTTCATGATCTAGTCTATCACCAGGAGAAAGAGAAAGGGTGAGGGTAAGCAACTTCACTATAATATGACACCCTGAATAATACTGTTTGCATACGCCACAGCTTGTAAAATTCAACCTCAAAGTGAGTTACTAATCTGTAACTGATTATTGTTAATCGATTTAACAATAAGAAGAGATAAGAAACAGTTATCTGTACTTTTCATTAAGTTCTACATTCACTAATGTACTTAGAAATGAGGATGTCACATGTCTTCATATTGCACAAAACTCAATAAACCAATTCTAAATTACTTGAGTTTTATTTTGAAGTTCTATTCTAATTATTCTTTTAAACATTATTACTAGGCAATCTTAGGTTGTATTAAATAAAAGTGAAAAATTCCACTCCACTTTAACTCTGCTTAATATCTGTAAGATTTGACTAAAATGAACTGGTTTTAATAGTTGAACTCATGAGCACTGATGCGGGGTTCATTACTAGGACGAAATAGCCATCGAGGGCCCCCACAAACCCAATTCTAGTCATAATCATGTACTCACTGGTAACTGGTTTGAAAATGATTTCCTAGAGTTCTAGTGAGAAGCTGTGAGTAGTGGAGTCCAATCCGTGCCGCGTAGAGACATGTATATAATTCATACAATGGATGAATGGTTGCACAACCATTCAAAGACCGTCTGAAGTTAGACATTAACACCATTGAATGCCAGCCAGCTTAGTGGTTTCTAGGTTAAGCGTTCGTGCACAGGACCGACAGGTCCTGCGTTCAAGTCCCGCCTGAGGGATCGTGAGTGCGCACCGCTGAGGAGTCTCATTCTAGGATGAAACGGCCTTCCAGGTTTCCGTGGTAGTCCAGTTTACATCGATTCGTGAATTCAACTACTAAAATTACTATAATCTCCACAAACACCATTCTGATCATAAAATGAACCGGGACAAAATTAATTTTCATGCCATTAAGAAAATGGTTTTTTAAGAATTATTAAATGTCAATATAGTATCCATTTTTGTTCTCTGTCAACTCGCAAATCACAGAAATGTAAATAAGTAATTTATGTAAATATGTATTTAATAAAGAAGTTTTATATTCACTTGGTGTTATTTACTTGAATCTTCCCATTGTTATTTAGGATTCTAGTTGATCAGTCTCTTATTGGCATATGTGCATACTGTGTGAACTACCTCGATATTCCCATAGATCACAAGCTTCATAAACAAAGATGGATAGTGGCTAGCAGTGAAATCCAGGATGCGCGTTTCATCCGATTTTGAACTCGTCAGCTGGATGTACCTGCATTTGACAGTGACCATCAGGACTCAGTAGTTAAGTGAATAACACAATAGCGTTTGAAGTGAACAGTACATGGTTTGAGTCTGAGAGTGAACATCAACTCTGAGATGTAAATATACCCAACTGACTATCCCCAAATAGGATGAAACGTGAATTCTGGATTCCACTTCTAGCCACTCTCCATCTTTGCTTATAATGAAGTTTTATGTTTCGAACAAAATATGTATGTAATACATTTTAAGTCTCTTATAAAATGCATAAATCATACACTCATAATAAATTACAAGTGTATTGTTATATCTGAAAACTTAAGTTTCTTAAGGTGAAAAGTTATATTTCTAACATATTCAAGTTTAAATATTACTGAAGCGTTCTCATACAAAAATGTTGACCGGTAAGATTTAGTAGGTGGAGTTTTGCTCTCTGAGCTAAATGGTTTGGTTGTGTAGCTTACCTTATTCTTCTCAACAACTTCATCAGCACAAACTTGACGTAAAATTGAAGTGTTCAAATCACTTCACATATGAATTACAGCTTGTCCTGTCGACCTTGATCTTTATTGGTTATAGACGACCTTTAATCTGTCATTGTTTAACTTTTTATGTTGATTGTTCACCCCTTTGATAAGATTCTTGGTCTTATATTTGCTAATGATTTAGTAATTTATGTGTGTATTCATTTCATTTACGAAACATTTTAGTATAACAATATGATGATTTTAACAACATAATTTAATAACTGATGTGGTTAAACTAAACTAACTTACGAAATCCTAGTAGATTGAAATTTAGAGAGTATAATAATTGAATAGTGGTTTAGAAAAAGGATGTTACGGAATTTGTTGAAGATGTTTGATCCCTAGAACTCACTTGTAAAAGGTAATTTTATTCTGAAAATTTGAATTTTATGTTTTAGCACCAAGAGAGGCTTAGTTGACCTACAGCTTACATTTCCCACTCGGAAATCCTTGACTGTCATTGGTTGACAGATTTTTTTTAGTAAACTATTTTGTGGCTCTCCCAAGGGTGTTTTTATCATTGTATAAATAAGCTTGATTTGTGTGATTAGTAACCTCGTATTTTCTGGGTGCTTTAAGAATATATTCTCTACGCCTTATCAAAACTTCTTGATCTAGTTAGCAGGGCCGAGATCAACGGATTAGAATAACCTATCGTGTCATTGTATCTTTGACCTTCGTTCCATTTACCGAGTAAGGTGAACTCGTAATAACATTCAAGCATATCAGAATTACAATTATTATTTATAAACGAAATATAGAATTAAGATATGTTTAAGTTATTTATCATTTTGCTTATCAATGGCTAAAATAAACAATTTACAAAACAATCTATGAAGTGATACCTTTACCGGTATGTGTGACATAAATGAATGGTGACTGTTAGGAATTATATATATATATATATTCCTATTGGATACCTACTAAGTAACTAGATTATACATCTATTCATATGCCTTTTATAATAAGCTTTCATTTAAACTATCAGTCACGTAATCGATGGTACTACACTGTATTGCAGATATATTGATGACACATTCCTCGTCTGCAACAATCACGATCACGCCATTAAGCTACTCGATCTATTTAATAAAGCACATGAGGACATAGAGTTTACTATGGAACAAGAAGCTGAAGACAAATTCCATTTTCTTGATGTTGGGATCCGACGAACATCTGATGGTAAATTACATAGACATATTCACCATAAAAATACCTGGAGTGGTCTTTATCTCAATTACCACAGTTTCTGCCCAATGAGTTACAAAAAGGGTATTGTACGAACCCTTTTTGACCGCGCTCAAAAAATCTGTTCAAAAGAATACCTTGATGATGAAATTAATCTGATTACTAATGTTCTATGCGATAATGAATACCCATTCAAATTTATCCAGAAATTTGCAAAAAGCAATCCTCATACAAAATACGATGGAGTAGAAAGAAAAACCTGCTTCTTACACTTACGTTTCAAAGGTGATGAAATCGCTGGAATAATCAATCACAGAATAAACTCTGCGTTGAAAGTCACCTACCCAGCAGCAAAACTTATGACAGTATGGCAAACGAACTGCTCACTTCAACAAACCAAAATTGACAAGCCCTCTTTTCTTAGTAGCTCCAACTGCATTTACCAATTTACATATACGTGCCAAAGCACATACATTGGAAGAACTGAGAGAAGAGTGCATGTCCGCATTTCTGAGCATGTTCCAAAAAACTTGAGGCTGCGTGGGACCAGGGCTTTCAACAGTGCAATAGCTCGACATCTACTTGACACTGGGCACACCATCGACATTCCTCATGCTTTCAAAATTATCAATAGACAAAGAAGTACGACCACCCTCCGTTTTGCTGAAGCCATTATGATAAAAAAAACTTAAACCTGACTTATGCATTCAAAAAGAGACTTTAATTAACTTATCACTACCCTGGTAACCCTTTATTATTATTATTTTATTTTTATTTATTTTAAAATATTTATATTCCTCCCCTATTACATAATTCTTAAACCACATTATTATTTACGCATTCCCACCACCTGATCCTCCTAAATTATCTTAACTTTTCAAATTCTATTTAATTATTATTACGTAACCTATCTTATGATTAATCAGTTCCATTATTACACCACCCAACCCGAATTAATTCCTTTTGATCTCTGACGTGTTCTAGTCATTAATGTAACCCAGTTATTTACACTCATTTATGTCAATTGTTTTCACTCTATCTCCATGTAAAAATTCTATCACACTTTTGGTTTGTAAGCAGCTAACGAGAAACCTCGAAATAATATGAATTCATACTATTCTGCACCAATATTTGTTCTTGCTTTATTTAAATTCATAAAGGGAACCAATTGCATGAAACTATCAGTCACTATTATATGATGAATTGTTTTTATTCTATTCTCAGTCTATTAGTTACAGTCTCCTATACTCATAGACTTATTTAGCTTGATGTTGTTTAGTTATTATCTTCCATTTTATGGTATGATGCGGTCTGGTTTATATATATATATATACTCCCATAATCAACAGATGATCAGTTTACAATACTATTAAATGTATCATAAAATAAGTTAAGGGAATGTGTTTCCCTTATCACTGTTGCTTTCACTTACTTTAAAAAATAAAAAATAAAACTTGGACAGAAACAACAAACAACAAATGATAACAAAAGAGTATTTTATGCATATGTAACTGTTAAACTACATATACTTATATGTATACGATTTTAGAAAACTGTGGTAGGTATCATGGATTCACTTGATTATAACACCATCCATATATATTGATGTTTGCTATGTTAACTAAATGTAATTTTTTTCATAGAAATCTTGCATAGTGAAAAAGTTCCATTTATATTCATTCTTGTCTTTCTATAAGTGTATTTGTGGATCAACATTTATAATTCTAAGATTAAATATATTGAGTGTTAAATTTTAAGAGTTGGTTTATCATTAAGATTTTGGATCTGTTATGAATATTCATTACTGTATAACTTTAGCGGCCCGTTTATTTGCCGTCATTCTGATCGGACGATGTTCGTTGAAGGGCTCACCATTTTAGTGGATCTGACTCCTATTTCGATCGTATGAATGTTTGTCATCTCCTTTTCTCGTATAACGGAATTCAGATAAGTCAATTAACGAGAATGGCCTTTGAATACATATATTTTGTATGTAAAGTGAATGTAATAGAACAGAACAAAATGACGCGCAGGGAGGATGGCTGGGAAGCCAACTCCATTTTAGTCAAGCGTTACTCAATATTTATAGTCAGACAAAATAAAGATACAGACATGTGATTAATAGGATAAGAAGGGCACACACATATACGCTCATATAAAAACAGTCAAGACTGATAAGCGAATAACTGACGAGGTCAAAATATGACTCAAGTAGAATGAATAAAATGGAATGTCCGGAAGATAGAATAAGATATATGGGCTTAAAATAATGACTGACACTACATAACTTGGTGAAGAGTTTGAATTAGTTTGATATCTAAATGAAAAGTTTTCTGTCTATTGATTTTAATGGTGAAACTATAATTTATGGACGATTTTTGAGAGACGCTGAAGTGACTCTGAGGGTGGACACCTACTGATTAGGACTAAATGAGGGTTATAAAACAACTAGAATTCTCATTTACCGTTGATGGTTAGGGTTAAAAATTAGATTTAAGGTTTTTCATCACGAACTGACATCAGCTATAATGTCAAAACTCTATTTAACCAAATGTACGGATGAATTTCGCACCAAAATTCGTGACCCGTCATCTTATATCTGATTGGTTCGTCTATGAATTATAGTCTTACCGTTTTAATCACCATTGAACTTTGCGTAATTATTTTTTTAAATTCGATTGTTGGATTATTCTCCTGATTATTATAATCATTTTTCTTTTTGTAAAAAGGTTATTTACAAGTTACAAATGATAATCTTACACTTATCACTACAACTTGTTTTGTAATTAGATAGGAGTTTTGTGGATATTACAGTAATTGAATAGTTGAGTTCATGAAGTTAGACTAGTATGGAAAGCCTGGAAACGGACATCCAGTGCTTCCAGGTTTTCCATGGTAGTCTAGTTTCAATTGATTTATGAACTCAACTATTAAACTTGTTTTGTGCTTTATTCTATGAAGTCTTGAATTTCTTGACTTAATTAACTGAAAGTAATTTTTGTTTAATCAATGGGTTTGTTTTAGGGATACCTTGATAACAATCTACACTTGGCTAACAAAATAACTATATATTTTAACGATTCATTTTCACAATAAGCATGTATTTAAAAATCTTACATTTCATTAGATCTGAAATATATCAATAAATTAAGCATGTTTTATAGCATACCTAACGAATTGATACTAGTTAAATAACTACTAGAGTCCAGGGAGAATGAATATGAAACTTCTTATTAGTGCATATCCATGAATTTGTTAAAGATCGGATCCAGGACTGCTAACAATCTTCACATATCCGTTACAATAAATGATGTATATACACCAAGGTTGAGGGGTTTATTCAACTTTTTTTACATTTAAAGATGGTTTACACTATGAATTGATATTATGTGAAACATCAACAGATTGAACAATTGGTTTATTCTGTTTTAGAACTCATCAATATTGTACATTAACAATCAGATAAAAGAATTAGACTCTCAGAACACTTGATGAATAGATTCTGATCAGAATATTAAGTTTGTATACAATAAATTATGTTTTCAACTTCAGTACATACATAAAATTACAAGACAATCACACATTAACATTTACGGATAACTTCACTTGGTGTTGTTTTACATGCATTTTCCCATTGTTACTTAGGGTTGTAATTGATCAGTCTCATGTTGACATATGTGCATCCTGTGCGGATGCCTTGATATAGCCTTAAGTTGCAAGATTTTTAGGAAAGGATGGATAGTGGTTAACAGTGGAATCCATGACGCGCGTTTCGTCATTTTGGGGCTCGTCAGCTCATAGTTGATGTTCACTGTGGAATTCAAACCCTGTACCGTTCACTTCAAACGTCATGGCGTTATCCACTTAGCTACTGAGTCCTGATAGCCACATATGCCAATATGAGACTAATCGATTGCAGTCCTAAATAACAATGGGAAGATACAAGTAAAACAACATCAAGTGAATTTAAACTTCACCCTATTGCACAAGCAGATGTCTATCCAAACTCACTAGTTTAGTGGAGAACGCGATAACGTTTGAAGTGAACGGTACTGTGTTCGAGTCCTGGAGTGAACATGAACTCTGACATACAAAAATATTCAGCTGACGAGCCGCAAAATAACGAAATACACATCCTGGATCCCACTGTTAGCCACTATCCATGTTTGATAAGACTATACAATCTATTATATGATACAGATATGTATATTATTTTGTTAAAATGCACTTTCATTATTCTAATTTAACCCTTTTTAATATATATATATATATATCACTAACTGATATCACATACTTATACCATTTATACATAAATGATCATTGTCAACTAAAGTAAACAATGAAAAGTAGTAATAATATTTAGTGATCATTTATGGGGGGGGGGTGACAAATAGATAATAAATAAAATAAAAAACTTAAACATAAACTGATAAGTAGACGAATAAAATCCCAAATATTCATTCATTTTGTCATGTCTTATTTAAAAGTGTAAAATAGAAATATATATTAACGAGATTTCAACATATTTGATGTAGTAAATGTACACGGTGACTTAGTTGCTTACGCCTGTTACCCATCGTGAAGGTGTATAGATCACCCACCAACATTCTCTATCCAACCCTATCTTGAACAATCTTTTCCAGTTGTAATGAAAAAGAATAACACATGCATTAGAAAAAAACAACAACAACAACAGATGAATCTAAACTCCTTTTATTATTCCTGTTTCTTTCTTCTTCGTCTCCTTCTTCTTCTTCTTCATTTAAACTGTTTCTTCAATTTATTTTCAGTATGTTTATTGTTAGTTCATGTTTGTTTGTTTATTTCTATATTTCTCTTGTTAAAATAATCATATTAAGGGAAGTTGTAAAATGATTATTTCAAACATAACTTATCTATTTACCATGATGATGATGATAATCAGACCACCAACTGAGATTATTTAATACGGTACCCAATCCTGTTTTGCATTATTATTATTATTATTATTACTGTTAACAATTGTATTCTATTACATTTCATTTTTAATTTTATATGTACATACATACACACACACATTTTCTCTCTCAGTCACGGTTACTGTTTACTTTTCTCAGTATTAGTTTCATTACTAATAGTATCATTATTATTATTATTATTACTAAAATATTAATATAACACTGATATGATTATCATCAATTGAGTGTTGTATATGATTGATCACAAAAACAATTGTTCAGTTGTACATTAAAAATATGTAAAGAAGTTTAATGTACCCGAGTAATTTTGTGTCAATGTATTAGCCATGTATCTGAGTGTATAGACATTTATACACTTAGTAACAAGATACAGTACAGTTACATCGATGTATCTATTACACATAAATAAATGTCTACATCCGTATATTTACGTAAGTGACATTCAGTATATTGTGCATTAAAAAGAAGAGAAAAAAAAACAAGAATGGGCGAAGAAGAAGAAGAAAAAAAATAGTCACATAAATAAAAATACATATTTCTACATTTGAATTGAATATAATAAATTTTATATATTTAATTAACAAACATGTAAAATAAAAAAAACTTTTCTTTATTTTTTCTTTTCTTTTTTTCTTTTCTTTTTTTAAAAAAAAAGATAATTTTATACTTGATTGAACATTTGTCATTTCATTCATTTTCATTTGTTTTTCTCTGCTTTTTTCTCTGCTTTTTTTCTTTTTTCTTTCTTTCTTTATTCGGTATTTTCATTTTTCATTAGGTTTTCACTTTATTTATTTATTTTATTGACTAACAAAATAATACAGTTAATCATCATAGAAATTATGATTTATTGAACTGTTTAACTCTTAACTTTATCGCTTTGATACATTGATCATGGAAACATTTTGAAATGTTACTTCTTTTTTCTTTATTTTTTTGCGTGGAAAAAAAAGGGATAGGGGGGGGGAGAAGAAGATTGTTAAATATTGAAGACTTGGAAGATATATATATACAAATGTAGATTGTCTTCATAGCTGTCACCATTTCACATTTACAAATCGTTTTAACAATTTGAAGGGAAAAGAAACTAAACTTACTAGTTAAGTAACTAGATATAGTTTATTGGAAATGATTTATTAGATGAATAAATGTTCATTTGTAAACTCTTCAATAATGTCTAATAAATATCATTTTGAAAAATCAATTTTATATATAAAATAGATCAAGTTATATATTTCATTTTTATGGTGTAATGATGGATAATAGCTGACATTGGAATCCAGGATACGTGTTTCACCACATTTGAGACACGTCAGCTGGATGTACCTGCATTGCGGTATTGATGTTTATCCTGAGACTCGAACCCATTACCGTTCACTTTAAATGCCATCATGTTATCCACTTAGCTACTGAGTTCTAATAGCCACTTGCTCGTGCAATAGGGTGAAGTTTAAATTCACTTGAAATTCTTTCCTGAATTCCACTGCTAACTACCATCCATCTGTGCTTACAATGCTTGTGAATTAAAGTAATATGCACAGGATGCACATATGCTAGTAAGAGACTGATCAATTGTAGTCCTAAACATCAATGGGATGATTCAAGTAAACAATATCAAGTGAATTTAATCAATAAAAAAGTTTGCTCCATATGGTACAATCTGAAAAACACATCATAAATATAAAATTAGGATTTTCAACCTTACTACTACTTTCTGAAAAAAAAGTACTAAAAATATTCCAATGATTTCATGGCGCAAAGGGAGGCCTAAAAACGCTGAGAAACATTTTATCCAATCAGCATATAATAGAAGTTTCTCAGAAATTTCTAGAAAATAGCAGGCCACGTGTCAAATTTTTGAGTGGATGATTACCTATCCCACTATTATGTTCACTATGGTTCCAAAACCTTCCAGAAGTCAAAGGCTACCTGGAATGCTATGAATATCTTCAATTTTCTGTACATAAACTAGACTTGGAGTAAAGTGTTCTTTCCATATTCCGCACATTTTCTCACGTGTTCAAGTTTTCATGTAGAATTAGACTAGGGTTATTAGAAGAGCATAGGAAATAGATTCAAGTGTTCAGTCAGAAAATTTATCAATTTTTATAATAAATTGACTTATAAATGTTTGGTACTTTAAAACAAAAAATTAATTTACGATGGTTTTTCTGACTTTTTGAAAACCGACAACGAATTGACAACAGTTCTATTGTAGTTTCAAAATCTTCAATAGTTGTAATATGCTTAGTAGTTTTTAGCAATTCCATAATTGTGAACTATGAAACCAAAACAAAAGAACTATTCTTAATTATCTAAGTCTCTGGATCATCCCAGTAGGTCGTTGAAAATGATTGCGAATCAACTCAATACCAAGAATTTTACACTTTTAGACAATCAGTTGTGTTAGTGTAAATGAGTTGGATCTTAGAAGTTCATTTATGTATTGACAGTAACTCAAAAGTCATTCTAAAAATATTAATATTTGAGATGGTGGAGAAGATTAATAGCTCAGTTCGATCATTTTGATGAAGTTTTGTCCTCTGAGCTAGATAGTTTGGTCGTAGAGTTCAGAGAACAAAACTCCATCAAAGTATTAATAATTACTGGGCTTTACCTGCCTATTATATTCGTATGTCATATTACTTATTCGACGTCATTAAACATCCTATTGACATATGTTAACTTCCATCATTATGACTCAATGATATCAATCCAAAATGTAATACATTTCTTATTTTTTTAATATACTATCCTAACTTTAAACAAACTTTCTAGATAACCATTAGATGTAGTGACGATCAGTGTGGTTCTTTTTCATTATAACGGTGAAAAACTTTCAGTCTAGTTGTGTGATTTTATTTTGTTCTAATGCTTATTTTCAGATGTCTATCAGTTTTCTTTTTTGATTTCTTGGAAATATGTTCAATGCTTTATGTTTATTTCAATAGTTGAGATCATAAGTCAATTGAATCCACACCAACATGGAAAACCTAGGAGAACTGGATGGCCGTTTTGACTCCTCAGAAGTGCGCATCCGCGATACTGCCTCGCGAGATTCCAACCCAGGACATATAGCTCTCGCACACGAGCGCCTAAACTCTACACCACTGAGCTGGCTGGCATCCAACGATGTTAATGTCTAGCTTCAACTAAACCACGAAATTGAGCGACTTATTCATTATTGTCTTCAGTGAGTTACTATTATCTCACAATAGACCCGGTTGAACTCCACTGGTCATTGCTTCTCACTAGAACTCCAGAAAATACCTCTTGAGGCCAGTCACTAGTGAGCATATACTGATTAGTATCAGAAGGTGTTTTTGTGGATGTTATAGTAATTTCAATAGTTGAGCTCATAATTCAATTGAATTTTCTAAGCGTAAATGTCATGGTTGAAGATTGTTTGTTTAACATTCCAATTAGATTTACACTGATAAAACTCTGTTTATTTGCTTGTTAGGTATTTTTAATTAAATCAAAATGAGTGTTAATTAGTAGTATATAATCACTTTCTAAGTTTTCACATTTGACTTCACTTAGGATAAACAAAAATTAGCCAAACGTATTTAATATAAAACGTTCAATTAATTAAACTCCTATTTACCGATAAATGATCATGTTAACTCTCAGGTTTGTTTTCCAGTTTATCTTTACATTACTTTACAAACATTTTTAGTTCCACTGAAATTTTAAACGATTAGAAGATGACTAATGAGCTCAGTGGTCTAGTGGTTTATCGCTCGCGTGCGAGACTGATGGGTCCCAGGTTCGAGTCTCACGGGGCGGAATCGTGGATGTGCACTGCCGAAGAGTCCTACAATATGACGAAACGGCCATCCAGTGCTTCCAGGTTTTCCATAGTAGTGGTCTACCTTCAATTGATTCATGATCTCAATTACTAAAATTACTACGATCTCCACAAAACCCCTTCTGATACTAATTATAAGATGCTTCATAAATCAATGTCAATGTAATTAAAGCAGAATACAAATAATTTACTAAAGTCACATCAATATTGAGATGGTGGAGAAAATTTGAAGTTAAGGTGGATGATTTCGGTGAAGTCAGATGGTTTGGTCATGAGGCTTTCATTGTTCTTCTGAACGACATCATCAGCATAAATTCTAGGTAGCAGTGAAGTGTTTGAATTTCTCCACATATGTTTTACTGCCTGTTCTGTAAACCTGATTGTTGATTGGTTCTTGTTGACCTTAAATCTGTCATTGTTCAGAAGTCAGGTAGAAGACTTCCACTCGACATTTGTTCAGATAATGTTGTTCACATGAGCAATAAAGAGTTCTACGACTAAACTATCCAGTTCAAAGATCAAAACTCCATCAAAATTCGTCAACATTCTATCATTTGCGTGTAGATACTTACATAGAAATATGAATATTTTATACATCTAAGTCAGTGATTAGCTGAAATACAATGACTTACTGATGAATGCTTAATATAAGGTTTTATTTTCGCTGCTACAGCTAAATACTATGTCTGCCAGTTATAATATTTAATTCAGTTAAGTTTCATTTAGTCAATATAGTTTTCTCATTATATATAATCTGATGATTAAGTGAATTGCTTTTTTAGTAACCGGATTTGTACAAACTTGATCATTGAAATCATTTCTAAAATTGAAATGCTTCAAGTTGTTGACATTTTATACTTTGATTTTTAAACGTAAGCATTTTAGATTCCTTTTTAGACACAATAATTGTCATTCTAAGGATCAACAATCTATCCATAAAAGTATATACCAGTAAATAATGAATGGGTGAGCCCTGATACCAAGCTCTTCCAATTAATTTGACCTAGGCTGCTAAATAGTATCATTTGCCTTTACTAATCTTTCTAACCATAAAATGTAAATGTTCAAGTCTTGACTTATTTGGGGTCGCGTGTACTTACCTACGCCACCAGCACTCTCTACCCAACCTTGTCCTAGGCAATACTTTCCAGTTGTTATTCATTTTTTTCATATCTGCTTCTGTTTACCAACGTAATGTGTTCTTTGACCTTCCTCTTTAACGCTTCCTTTCAGGATTCCAAGTTAGAATCGCGTGTACGCATTGTTCTAGATCCTTAAATTAGGACGAAACTGTTATCCAGGTCTTGATGGATTGAAATGATTTTTCAGTTTAGAAAATCAATCCAAACCAATAACTACATCTTTTTTTACATAATTCAGTATGAGTTATTTTCTTAAACTAAGCTCGTTGACAGTAACCAACTAATAAACAGTATTCATAACGTCAAGGAAACTGACCTTCTACTAAAAAGTCTGAAATATCATCCGGAAAGTAACATATAGATATTTCAGAAGGGGATTTTGTGGATATCATAATAATTTCAATAGTTGAGTTCATGAGTCAATTGGAACTAGACCACTACCATGGAAAACCTGGAAGCACTGGACGGCCGTTTCGTCCAATTGCAGGACTCCTCAGTGGTGCACATCCACGATTCCGCCTCGCAAGACTCGAACCCAGGAGCTATCAGCCTTGCGCGCGAACGCTTAACCTCTAGACCACTGAGCCAGCATATATTTAACTGTATTATTATTCATAAAAATAATAAACAGTACAATCAATATTCTGAATTAATTCGTATCTACAAATATGTTCTTAATCATTATTCATAAGTCAAATTACTAAGATAATTTATAAATTACTTAAGTATATTTATGATCAACAGAAATCAATGAAAACCCCACAATTAAGAATCGATATTTTAATAAACTCTGATAAACACCTTTCCAAACTCTACAAAAACTTCTCAAATAAATCAATAACCAATTTAATCACTTTGTCACTATGTCTAATCTGATTGGTCAGAATGATTTAATATTACTCATTTTGTAATCATTTCTATGTTTTAAATACTGTAAAGTGTATTTCAACTATATAAGTATTCTTTGATCTCTGTATCTACATTATTGTTAATCTATATCTTTAACCATATTGTTACCTAATAGATTCTTTCTAGTTTCATAATTCATAGAATAACATCTAGTGGACGACTAAAATGTCAGTGTAAGTATTGTTTGGTGCTCAAATGTAGCACATAAACTAAATCATTATAAGTTTTAGATTAAAAAGCACTTTCTTCACATTTCGCATAACGGTAATGAACTATAAATTGTAAGATTTTGTAATTTAGTGAGCCTGGTTCTTAGAAATATATGTTTGTTAATAAATGATTGTTGACTCATGACAAGATACCGTTGATTTGTTGCGTAAATAGTAACAAAATTTATATGGAATCTTGACGACACTCACGTTTCTTCTTAGATAAGCCCTTTTAGATTAAGCACATTTCATTATGTGAACTTCAAATAAACTATGGCAGTTATACGTCAAGGTTGAATGTCTTCAGAATTACAAATCAATATTTTGTTCTATTAATCCAACTCACTCCAAACAATTCTTGGTAATGATACATAAGACGCTGTTCTTTCATAAAATCCATACAAACCTTTTTAGTAATGTTGTAACGGGTGTGTGACTGCAGGTTTTAGATACGCAGCGTATTTATCGATCGCGATCTGTGACACGGAAAACACGTACGGACGACCTAGTGCCCTGATTGGCCCTGCTTCGCTGTCCGTCCTAGACCAGTTGAGTGAAGAACACAAGTCACAGCCTCGGAGTTATGAATCATTGTATTTCAAACATACTCTATTTATATACCAAGCAAGCAACCCACATCGTACCATAAAATAGGAAACAACATTTGTACAATATTTAACAAGTGAAATAAACATCGACCAATAAGAAATGTACATTTAAGGTTCAAGGACACCATTGAACTTAACATGGTAATTATTGGTCTCTTTTTCCGACTATCCCAACAAGTAAGAAAGAGCAAAAAGGAAGCATAAGGAAGACCTGACTTTGAGCAAAACATCCTTGTATATATTTAGAGGTGAGACACTCAATGAAATTGGCATAGTAAAGTTGCACAGAGTAATCCAAAGAAACTTTTAATGAAAGTAAACTACAATTAATGTTTTCCACACGGCCGGTGGTCACTCTAAGATTGAAAAATAAATTACCTAAATTAGTCACCTCTTTCTGTATTTATCAGTTCAACTAATCTTGCAGAGTAAGCTATATTGGCAAGTGTTCGTGCTTGCGAGCACTCCTCTAGTGTAGTTAAAACTGTTAACACTTTAATTTTAGCTCATTTGGTACTAACGCGCCGTAAAGCCAACATGGAGCAATTAATTACAATAATATATAGTGTTAAAAGCTATCTGCCAAAATCCGTCAGACGGCTGAAGTAATAGCTATTCGGATCAAGAAGCTGAAGATTTGCATTCAGAGGAAATTTTTTCGACCGTTCCTTTTACATAAACCAAATTTTGGCCTAGTTAATTAGACGAAACGACCATACAATACTTCCAACTATTCAATGGCGGTCAAACTTAATTAGACTGGTGACTTCAACTATGAAAATGTTGCAATCTCCACAAACCCCACAGTTATCAATCATTTTGACGATGTTGTGACGTTTCATCCGAGTATGGAACCCCTCAGCAGTGCACACCCACAATCCTGCTCACCGGATTCCAACCCAGGACATTCGGTCTCGCGAGCGGACGCTTAACCTCTAACCCACTGAGCTGGTTGGCATCCAACGGTGTTGATGTCTTACTTTAACCAATCTATGATTTGATTTTATATGACAAACAATCATTGATTCACATGTTATACTTTTGAATGATGTACTCTGCCTTGAACTTGACTATTTCTATGAATTACTAATTTGGATATATAATTGTAGAACGTGATGAGAAATTATTGAAAACAATATTATTCGTTCACATAGTTGTGTTTTAATATGGTGATAATTTTCCTGTCTTACAAAGCTAATTCTTGATAATAATAATAATAATAAGTTAGACATTAACACCGTTGAATGCCGGCAAGCTCAGAGGCCTAGTAGTTGAGCGCTCGTGTATGGGACTGATAGGTCCCAGGTTCGAGTCTCGCGAGGCGGGATCGTGGATGTGACTGCCGAAGAGTCCCACAATATGACGAAACGGCCATCCAGTGCTTCCATGGTAGTGGTCTAGCTTCAATTGGCTCGTGATCTCAACCATTGGAATAATAATAACAATCGGCATTTTTATCGTTTCATAAATTGTGTTCTACCTGACTTATAATCAATCATATATTCTTATTATTTTTTTCCATATTTTAATTTAGCACAAATCCTCTCGATTATATTCACCAATGTTTTTGTCAAGTTCAGAATATACTTCAAATGATTTACTGAATTCAAATCGTAAATCATCCACTTTATCATCATCAACTTCACCAACGACAATGCCAACATCTTCATCATCATCATCGTCTATACGTTTTCGTGGTAATAAATTTGGACGTCTTAAAACAAAATGTTTAAATCTCAATAGATATCAACAAAATTATTCATTATCTAATAATCGTTTACATTTATGTAATAAACCAAATCATTTCAATTCAATAATGACAACATCTGCATTGAAAGCTATTCGTAGATCAACAATTAATCTTCCTAATACTCATTGGCCAAATTTGTCTTTAGGATCACAAATTACAACAACACCACCATCGTCATCATCATCATCGCCAGCATTTACATCAATAATAGATCAAAAATTAAAGTCGAATTTCTTAACTGATCTACAATTTCCTGAAACCAATATAAACAGTACTAATGGATTATTGTCTTCTTCTGCATCAAACTTACGTGGTAATCATCATCATCAACATAATAATAATAATAATCCTAACAATACGAATAATAATTTAATTGATCGTCCAGTAGTTGTATTAAATCCTGATGAACCACGTGAAATATTTATTGGTGGTGTACAATCTGTTGCATTACCATTATGGGCATATTGTAAATGTTTAACAATGGTACGTGGTGAACCACATGAATTAGGACCACGTTTATGTTTACGTCTATTACAAAGTTTATTTAGTTTACATTATTTAGTTACACATAATTATAATGGTTCCGGTGGTAAAGCACCTATTGATCCAATTGTAATGAGTGCTGTATTACGTCAAGCACAATTACAATTTGGTTCAGGCTATTTTTTTACTGAACCAATGGCTTTAGGTAAATTAAGAGATTATTTAAATAATGCTTTTCGTGTAATGGCATTTAGACAACGTAAAGGTGAACGTGTAAGATCACCATTTTGGAATGAAAAAGGTGAACCAATACATGATTTAGAAGCACCGGTGGAATTTTCAAATATTACTGATATTATTGTTATACCACATTCAATTAATACTACTACTACTACAGCTAATACTAACACTACTACTGTTATTACAGCTACACCAACCTTATCAACAACTACAACAATGTCAAATGAATCGGATAGGAATATGAATTCAAGATGAACAATGATTAAAGGAAATACATGCGGTTTAATCTTTTTTTTTTAAAAAAATATCTTTACTTTGATCCATTTCATCCTTTCATAAAATGATTCTTTCAAACTATGAGTAGTATGTATATTCGTTTACTTCAATGAAACCATTCAATAATATACACTTATACAATGTTAATTAAATTGTTTAATAAAAGTAATTTAAAATAACCAACCACGGGGGGGAAGGGGTAGGATTAAACAAATTCACTTGAAATGTACTATTTATTGTTACTAATGAAATAATGTTCAACGATTGTAATTAATTAATTAATTCATTCATTCATTCACAATTCAATAATGATATTCATTGAATAAAATAAAGAAAGAGAATGAAGGGATATTCAAAAGATCATTATGATGAATGAGAGAAAGAGAGAGATTCTATCACTTGTACTATGTATACATATAATAATGATAATAATATTGATATAATCATACTACCATAGTTACATAGTTTCATATTATTTTGTTTTGATTTTTAAGTATAATATAAAACGGAAACGATTAAGTTTATACAACTAATTTAGTCTTGCGTTCATGTTGACTTGTAACATTCACACACACACACACTCTCTCTCTCTCTATTATGTTGATTTATTTCTCTCCTATATTGGCTTAACCAAATTAAAGACAAACATTTCATAATTATATTATATGTATACTGTATTGAACTGTATTGTGTTGTACCTATACCTGTATTGGTGAAAACAGTATTTTACAATTCCAAATACAAACTAAATAATTAATTACTGTGATTTCTATCAATGATAAGAGTGTATAAGATTAATGTTGTCTACAATAGTGAACATACTGAATGAAAGTATTTGATTCATTCCCAGAAGGAGTGGTTAGTGAATGTCATATAATATCTTTTGATGTGAGAAACATATATATATATATATATATATACCAGAGTTTAATAGTGTTAGATGGTTAATAGACTATTGTAACAACATGACAGATACTTCAAAAATAATATTGAAAAGCGGTTGCATAAAAGAGAACATAAGAATATCTATTTATTATTCCCTAATACTAACATCATTATCATCATCACCATCATCAACAACAACAACAACAACAACATCATCATCGTTCTAATTATAAGCATTCCATATAGATATGTATATATACTTATCATCATTAACATAGTAAATTATCCAACAAAAGAAAGATATAAGTAGATAAATTGATCATTCGAAAAAGCGATTATCAAATACCTCATGTTATCATAAAATAGGTAAATTATGTGAAGATATAATAATTGATGAAGAAAAGATGGTTGGTGTAGATGGTGGAGGGATAACGAAATAAGGCGGATATCATTAGACAAAAAGAAACGTTCCCAGAAAAACAAAAGGTATATGTAACTAATGATTAATAATTATAAATCATAAATTAATTATATATTTATCAGAAGGGGTTTGTGGAGATTTTAGAAGTTTCACAGATTGAAATCATCAATCAATTGAAGCTAGACCACCATGGAAAACCTGGAAGCACTGGATGGCCGTTTCGTCCTAGTATGGGACTCCTTAGCAGTGCGCACTCACGATCCCGCACCCCGCGAGATTCGAACCCAGGACCTATGATTTCAAACGGTTGTCTACTAAAAATTTATAATGTAGATAGATGATTTCATTTGAAGTTTGTTTTTATTATTACCTGAAGTTAGTTAAAGAATTGAATGTTATTCAGATCACAATCCAATCTAAACTAGACACCTATTGAAAACTAAGAAGCATTAGACAGCTGTTTCATTGTGATAGGCAACTCTTCATAAGTGAGTATCCATGAATTGGCATCGAACTCAAAACTTCCACATCTTATAGTGACACTTTAACCTTCAGACTATTGAGTTGACATTCATTGATTTTCATGTCTGATTACAATCAATTCGCAACAGAGTGCAAACATCTATTACCTTCAGCAGATGTAATTCTGAGAAGTACCAAACAGTTTCTCGGTGTTTCCTAGTTTTCAGTGATTGTCTAATAGGTTTTTTACTGATCTCAATAGCTGGAGAATTACTGAAAGCTTAAAACACATTGATCTAGTCTAGATTTGATCACACACAAAATCAGCTATTAAACATTTTTTCTTTTCATTAATTTTTTAAGCAATGTCAGTTAATGATAAATATTTTATTCGAAAGATGAGTAAACTATAAAGAATACCGTTATTACAACGTGGATTTAAATGGATTAGATTTGTCACAATTGATTGATCACTGGGTGGTGATCAATGTCATGCTTGTCTAGTCCTTATTAGTGCAGATCGAATGCTATGTGGCCACCAGTCTAGGTGACTCGACACTGCGGGCACTATATATTGAGATTTAGATGGTGGTTGGAAGTAGTCAACGGGAAACCCTGGACCCGGTTTTCGTGCTACTTGGCACTCGTCAGCAAGGTGTACCTGTAATCTTGAGGGAACTGGTGCTCCCTGGCGGATTCGATATCGTGTCATCCACCTTCACAGTCAAATACGTTTGTTTCATCCTGATATGACATAAATTAGAAGTGGTTAATACCAATTGAATAACAATACACTAAACAATGATATCCAACCCCAATGTATATACAATACAATAATCAAAATTTAACTTAGATTTTTTCGAGTTTAACTCTGAAACCAGAAGGGATTTAACATTACTAGAAACTTCAAAATATAGATTAAAACAGTTTCAAATTTTTTATTACTAATAACCCCCACTTACAATTGAAGAACATCTGCAACTCAAAACAACTGTCTGACACACAACATCAAAGTTAGAATTTTCAATACAAATATCAACACAGTTCTACTGTATGGGGCGGAAACTCGGAGAACTACGAAAGCAATCATCTAGAAGATACAAGTGTTTATTAACAGTTTTCTACGCAAAATACTTCAGATCCGTTGGCCGGACACTATCAGCAACAACCTACTATGAGAGAAAAAACCAGATCCTAGCGGAGGAAGAAATCAAAAAGAAGTACTGGAAGTGGATAGGACACACATTGAGGAAAGCACCCAACTGCGTCACAAGTCAAGCCCTCACATGCAATCCTCAAGGTCAAAGGAAAAGAGGAAGACCAAAGAAGACATTACGCCGGGAAATGGAGATAGACATGAGAAGAATGAACGATAATTAGATAGAACTAAAAAGGAAGGCCTAGGATAGATTGAGTTGGAGAATGGTGGTTGGTGACCTATGTTCCATTAGGAGTAACAGGCATAAGCAAGTAATAATTCCTATTCATAGTAAAACATTTTGTTGGAAATTATCCATTCATTATAGCAAAACTTAACTGGGTTAAGTAAAATTTAAGAGAAAAACTGATACGCTCTAAAGAATTTTCACAAGTATCAAAATAAAGTACAAGAGTTTATCAGTTGAATCCGATTAGTACACGGTCATGTTACTGTTTCTAATAAGAATGAACATACTTCCATCAGAGTACACTGTAATGTCGTAAGATACTCGGAAGACTATTACTTTTCTATACAATTCGTTTGTCACAAATTAAGAGGAAATTATTATTTATTATTATTATTTGAACACATAAATATTGGTACAAGAGAGCACCAAATATATATGCGCCACACTATATTTGTGTGTGTGAGCTGTGATACTGCCAGGGTGCCCAAACCGAAGCAGGTGGTTTTCTTAGGGGGCCACTCCCCGAGCCTTTGACCTAAAGGTCTAACCCACAAGGCAGTGGAGCATCATGAGGAGATGCGGTCCCATGGTAGCCGGTGACCAACGATTGGTTCATACACCATTTGTTACCTCAGGATACTGGAACCCATGTGCACCATTTGTTTGGAATCCGGTTAAAGCGCTGAACACACTCCACTCACAAAGTCTCAATATAGTCACCAGGATAAGTGACTCACGACGTGATAGTTTTAATGTTACGTGATTAAGAATAACTCATAGTTCGGTACTGGTTAGCTACTAGCCAGTAAGGCTTGTCTGAAGTTTCTTAAGGACAAATGCTTCATGTGATATGAGGATTGGCCAGGACAGGGTTGGATGGAGAATGCTGGTGGTTGGCCTATGCTCCTTCACGAAGAGTAACAGGCGTAAATTAAGTAGAAGTAATGTGCAAGATAAGCATTTTTTATACATGAATGAATCTACAGTGATGTTATAATTCCATGTATGAAAAAATGCACAATGTTATTATTTATCATTACTGTAGAAAATAAATCCAAACTAAAATTAAATACCAGACGTAACTCAAACCTTTATTACTATTTTCGGTTTACTTTTTCCACATATTCATGTGTTTAAACAAAGAACACCTATACATATATACGCTTCTATTTTGAAAAATTAATTTAACCACATGTGTTTCATTCGACTGTTTTTTAAATTAATCAGCTATCACTTTCATGCTAATGTAAGTTAAAACAATAATTTTTTGATTGAGATCATGAATCGATCGATGTTAGACCACCATGGAAAACTTGGACGACCGTCTCATCCGAGTATGGGACTCTTCAGCAGTGATCACCCACGACCCTGTACGCGGGGCTCGGACCCAGGACCTCCGGTCTCGTGCGCGAACGCTTAAACCCCAGACCACTGAGCCGGCACCCAACGGTGTTAATGTTTAACTTCAACCAATCCACGTAATTGCGCGACCATCGATCGATTCATAATCTCAATCAAATTTAGGTAGGTGAGTTAACATAAAAACTTAAGACAGATAGCACTTTACTGGATTATTTTAGAAAGTGTGCAACTGAATAAAAAATAGAATTCAACAAAGAAAAATTTCTATCCGACGAAATCATTTACTTCAGATGTATGTTCATATTTATAGTTATATGGAAAATGTATGTCTATAGAAGGATAGGAAAGATTGCATCAAAAATTGATTCGAGACACTCATTATTAAATGAGTCCAAGTGTTTACTTTTCTCCTTGATTCTGTTTAATTTTTTGTTCAATTTCTAACATATAATTTTCATTAAAATAATGAAACACCCACTATCTTGAGCTTAAAGTCGATGTTTGTCGCACATTAGAAATGTGATCATTCGTACTGACAATTACTTTACATTTTCGTGCACCTAATTCGAAATACAAAATTCAATACTTTCAAGTGTGTACATTAAATTCTTTGTGACTTTGAGTACTGGTCCATTCATGCTTAGTAAAGTACGCATTGAAAAGTCCTGGGATTTACTAGTTATGACTTCAAATTTGATTATACTACTCCTACTTTCAACATCATAGTAAAAGGTTCACGCTTTAATGGAAGGAGAGTTAATGAGGATTGTTCAGTTTGAAGTAAGTTTTTGTCACGGAATGATACTATTTAGTGATTTATTGAAAGTCGCGTAGCACTGTATATTATTCAAGAATCTTTGTACACAAAGATTAAGCTTTTGAGTTATCCCAAATGGGAAATTAAAGAAATATGGTAGACAACACTACGAAATACAATGACAACGGCCGACATAAAGGCGATATGAAGTGAACTTCCACAAAATTAATATATGAAGAACATGAATACCCGAAAGTTTTTTTAAACTAATTCACCAGATATTTGGGTATACATCACACTCTAAGTGTGGAGGCAAGTGATACTCCCCGGTTGCTGAAGCCGAAGGTCAGAGCTAGGACCAGGGACTTTGTGGCTGAAGATCGAACGCTTTAACCACAAAGTTTAGAGTATTAAGGAAGCTTACTTAGCCAGATTAAATAATGAAGTGACCCTAATGTTTACAAAATCGAGCTCAAATTCTCACTGAACACATTTTAAAAGATTCATCAACCAATCGACCATGTGAATATACACTAGGGACGTTAGGGCTACCACTTACAACATATTTATCTAACAAACAAACGATCAAGATCCAAAATGAAGACAACAAAATGACCTAAACTTATTCACTTCGGAATTTTTCTTAATACAATAGAATATCTAGGGCAAATGATTATTTAACTGTTTACTGGATACTAGAATCTGTTACGATATAAATTTGGAAGTACTCGACTTATTACTTTCCATCTAAAAAACTTGATGAAATCTCTCAGTTATTATATACCACTACGAAGACTGAGTCCTATGTGAAGGGTGAATTTACTTTAAGTCCATATGCTGGTTAAAGGCATACAAATAAAATCTTATGCGGATTCATATTAATATCCAAATTTTATAACTGTTACATTTTACTACAGAGATATGTGTCCCAAATTTAATTTTAATGTGCCAAAAATTTGGACTTTTTAATTATCGTTTATTTCTTGAAATATCTACGTAGAGTAAAGCTGAGTGTAAACATACGTAAAAGAAGGCGATTCGATAAATCCACAACATATAGACTTTTTAGATACATCTAGTATTAGGATTACGTGTTTAGTAACAAATATACTAAAAAAGCTTTGATTATTATACCGAAGAGATATACTGAAAATTAATTTAAAAATCACACTTCAAAAGCATAAAACAGTTGATCAATGACTAGTCTCTTTGGTAGTAAAATAAAGAGAAAATATGTATCAAAACAAGTTTATTTTTAAAAAGTTTCTGATTTACAATTTTTGTTAAGTTAAACATTATGAGGTAATCATAAACCTAAAACGAAAAGAAAAGAGATATAAAATTAATGAACATCTTTGACAACACTCTTACGTTTAACACAATGAGCATACATTATTATTAGCTTTAAAATATCACTATAAACTTACTAGGATACATTCAGTGGGATTAGAAATAAACCATTGGTGACATGACGTCTAGGCTCCCAATGACCGAACCGATGTTCCTGACCTAGACAAACAGCTAAATATCGACGATCAGAAGAGAAAGCCAGCCCATTGATAAAACCACCCTGGTGATTAAAACAAAAAAACCAGCCAAGAATAAAGTAAATCAATTCTGGAAACTAAATATATCCAATACACAGTAAAGAAGTGGATAACACTTAGATTTACATGTGTGTAGTAGAACAAAACGGATGTCGAGGCATTTTTGTTTATATTGTGCAATGTGAATAGCTGGATTTAAAAAGTAACCGACTACAATACAAATGTTGAAAACAGCAAAACACCACCAATCGTTAAGTTCCAGTCGGTTATCAGGAATATGGTTGCATTAGCTCGATTTCCCACAACATATGATCAGAAGAGGGAGATTAAATTATCAAGATAAATATAAGAGTAGTAGAAGTAATTACAGTATTAGTCGAAAACATTAGACATAGAATATGATTCGAAAAGAATGAATATGAAGAACAAAAGTCTTGCATATTCTTCAAACTCAAAATATAAGGGAAAATATAGAATGGACGTATTTGCGCCAATGCAACTGATTTTGAGCCAGCTCACACAACGTTACTACTAACGATCGGTTATGATAGTCACGAGGACTTCAAACAGGTAGGCGGGATCTATGCACATGGCTCAACCAAAAGTTAGTGACTTTATGGACTGATACCACGCCTTGTTTTAGCCGTCCCTAGTTTCCATCCTATTTCTGCATACGTAATTTGTGTTCCAACCACCCCAATCAATGACAGTTTAGAATCTCAGGTAAGTCTCATTAAATTAAAATTAAAACTACAAAAAAGTGCTAGAGCTATTGAATACGATGTAAAGCTTACCAATGAAATACCCAAACCAGGTATGCGTTCAATACTGATCTGTGTTCGTTGTTGTTGTTGTACTTTAACTTCATTTGAACGATCCAACTGTGGCTGAACAAGTCGCCAAAATTGTATGTGCCCTGTGGAGGAACCTGAAGCGATTAGATCAGTTCCGTATAGACCAGTAATGGCAGAAACCCAATTCGCAACTGGTCGGATAAAAGGCTCTGACATCGACGGTGGGCATAATTTTGCCACAGGGTGAGCAGGAGAAACAGTAAATACAGGACTACCTCTACTTGAATGCCAAATATAAATGGTACTAAAGTGAATAGAGAGGAGTGAATTGTAAATTGTATATGAATAAATAAACTGTAATGAAATACTCGACAGAATTGATAAAACTTACTTTGTAGAAGAACCCCCTATGAAAATTTCGTCATTGACTGCATAAATGCATTCTACTGAACTCCTGTAATTTAGTAAAACAAGAACATTCATAATGAAATATAGAGTAGAGATTAAGTTCAAGGGCAACAAACTACTAAAAAGTATACTGAAACTTACTCTAATGTGTTTTTTGTACTGTACTGAACACATATTTCTTCGGGAACTTTCCAGACACAAACACCGGGACCACCAAACCCGGAACATGAAACACATCGTTCAGATACCAGACCACATAATCCTAACACTTCGATATTTGTTCTTGCCCTGTATTTGAAGTAAAAATTAATTAACACAAACTGAAAAGTAAGTGGTCTGTTGACGCTATAATAAAAATTTAATGGACACGGGTTTTGGCCACAAAAAACACTAAGATAAATATGA
Organism: Schistosoma intercalatum; assembly: GCA_944470365.2. Lineage (NCBI taxonomy): Eukaryota > Metazoa > Platyhelminthes > Trematoda > Strigeidida > Schistosomatidae > Schistosoma > Schistosoma intercalatum. The sequence continues at coordinate 40,798,801 of OX103726.1, forward strand.
TGACATCAGAAATAGATACGTTTTGACTAGAAACCCATTATTACCGGGAAAATTTAAAGAGAAACTACAAATTAGAAGCCCATGTTGAGAATAAACCGGGTTAAACGTCAAGACATAAAAACCAGCTCGGTAGTCTTAATATTTATTTATCTTAAAACATAAACATTGGCGCAAAGGGGCATCAAAATATGTCACTGAACTTGCGTGTGGGCTGGAATACCCTCTGGGTGCCCATACCAAAGCGGTGGTTCCCATATGAAGACACTTTCTGACCTTTAACCCAGAAGTCTAATCCATAAGACAGTGGAGCGGCATTATGAAATGCGGTCCCATGGTAGCGAGTGATCAACAATAGGTTCGAACACAATTTATTTCCTCGGGACCCTGGTCATTAGGCGCGCCATTGGTTTGTTTATTCATTTATTTGAACACAAACATTGGTAAAAGGGGGCACCAAATACATATGCGCCACACAAAAACAATGAGGTCAGTAGCAGTTATCATTGATTTATGTGAGGACAGTGATACTCTCTGGGTGCCCAAACAGAAGCAGATAGTTTTCGTCTTCTTAAGGGGCCACACCCCCTAGCTTTTGACCTGAAGGTCTAATTCACAAGTCAGTGGAGCAACTTTAAAAGATGCAGTCCCATGGTGGCCGATGTATTTATTTATCTGAACACATAAATATTGGTACAAGAGAGCGCCAATATATATGCGCCACACAAAACAATGAGAATTCGAAGAGAAATAGAAAAAAAAGAGAACAATAACGAAGAGATTGGTGTAAGGCCGATGACCAGCAATAGGTTCATACGTCTTTTGTTCTCTCAGGATTCTGAGACCCATGTGCATCATTAGTTTAGAATCAGTGGTCTTCAATTCCCATAGGTTGATCCTCCATATCCACCAACTAGGTTACAGCACTGAACATCCGCTTCTCATCCTCTGATCCCCGCCACGATAATGCAGTGAGGACTTCCCTGGTAGTGGCTATATACGTGTATCATGAGAGCATTTCGAGAAGGCGGGATCTCCTCACCTTCGAGAGCACCAGGGCGACTGAGCTCTACTAGCGTAAATATAGCTTGTACAAATGTTACCTGCTACCTAATACCACTACCTTTCAGATCAATAAGTATTAATATACATTGTGAGGCTGTTAGACTTTTGGATATGATCTACGTAGGACCCTGGACATAGGTTTCGTGCAAGCTGATGCTCGTCAACACGGTGCACATGTAAAATGAAACAGACTGTGACAAAGTAGGTAACAAGATTATATATTTGAAAAATAATTAAGACCTACCCTTGGTCTTGTAATACCTCTTTCAAAGGCATATTCCAAACACAAACACGACCAGAACAATCTGCTGTAAACAACATGTGTGAGTGGTATCTAAAACTAACAGCCTGAATGATGAAATTATGATGAGGAAAGTGATGATACTCACTGTGACTGGTACCTTATGGTGCAGTAGTTTCATGAAAACTTTCATTTCATTTGGGTCCCATATTATAACGGAATGGTCCATACTAGAGGAAGCCTAAAGGATATGGTAGATGGGCATAATTTGATGCATAAAATTGTATAATATCATAATTTATTCTAAAACAATTAACGTAAAATGACAGTGGATTTGTTAGATGTGTAGATATACCAAGAAATGAATCGCATCCAAGTAAGGAACCATTTTAAGAGTAACCTTGAATGTAGAGTTACGAAAGAATAGATTAAAATTGATACGGTTTCGCTCCAAACCCCATCTATCAGTAACATGTTTTATACTTACTCATATTATATCTAAGTGCTCGCTGCTTAACTAAGTCTTCATGGTCCTTAAACTGAATTCTCCCGATAGGTAACATGATTGAGCATTCTGGCGTATACAAGATATAATATAGACCTAACTGTAACCACGAATGTAGGTGGAAAATTAACTATTGGTATGGTTAGGATACTGTTTATACTGCTACAGATCAAACAAGTTGTGCGCTTCAACATTATTGAAGCCATCTAACAATGTTGAATATTAGAGCAGTTAAGTAGAGATAAGCCAACTGTTGAGCTTCATCATAAATTCGATGGTTTGAGTATGTCATAAATCTTCAGCCGTCACTATCTATCCGTGCCTTCCGTACAAAAGAAATTAATAATTTTTTCTGGTTAGCGTTTTTTAGCGAGTTAGTCTTCTACAGGATAGGGTCGTTAACCCTATGCCCAACCCTCCCTCTTTATCCGGACTTAGGAGCGGCAGTAGCCCCAAGGGGGCTCCAGGCAGATTTGCACAAAAGAAATAGCGAAGTGCAATTAAATCAAAGCAAACACTAAACTAGGATACGGTAGATTCTATTCCGTATTTAAAGTTTTATGGTTAAGATTCATGGTTTTTCCCGTAATTTTCTGACTTTCTTGTTGTAACTATTTTTATCCCACTTATTTTTGTGGGCTTAGATGAAAAGATGTAAGGTGATAAACACCTGCGAAACATAGTATTCTACATTCTCGTCTGCCCTTAATTATCATTCACTGAATAAAAGGATAAGTGGCTCAGTTTCACTGGATCTTTTAAATCTTTTCTGATAGTTTGAATTGTCTCCGTACACCAAACCTCACTAGATATTGACAGTCAAGATTACTTAAAAACGGACTGGAAATTCCTGGTTGTACGTTAAGCTTTTTGGGAATATTAAAACAGAAAACATGGCAGACCTGCAGACGGATCGTTTAAAACTACACGTCTATTGTTAATCACCGTTATAATGTAAAAATAGTTTATTAAGTTGTACGCGGTTCATAGCATGTTTTTAGAGAGTGAAGCCATGTGACTGGGTTACTGTCGTCTCGAACGACAAGATAACTGGCTATATGAGCATACAGTATCCATAGGAAGTGCGATTTAATCCTGAAGAACAAATACATTATTTGAAATAAAAGTGACCATGGGTGCACGTTCTCTCGCTAACGAGCGCTATTTGGACGAAAATTAATAGACTAAAACGATTTCTAAATTACCAATTTAAATACAAACAACTTCAACTTACTAAATATTTACTGTCACTGGATATGGAAATAGACAGAATCGGGCCAGTATGATAGGGATATTTTGTTCCACGTTTCCCTCCAGGTATAGAACACAGTTTTACCATAGTGCTTAGATCCCCTAGAGGTTCTTGGGATGTCAACAAACAACTTACATTTAATTACTGAAGAATCCTTCCCTCCAGTGTAGGCATATTTACCATCTTCAGAAATACATACACAAGAGACAGATTTTCTATGACCTCTAAGAACCATAATTTCCTCCTTATTCAAGAATTTGATCTGAATGATAGGACTTATTTAAGTTTACACTAACCTGATGTGCGAACTTTGCTAAAAACTTTCCTTTAGCCTGCAGTGCCTCCTCTTTGAGACGTAAAGAAAGAGCTTCGTACTTTTCGTCATCCGAACCAACTGGGGAAATAAAAAACGTGCAAAATTACCTGTTTCGAGTGCTTTCTGAATAGCTTTCTTTGTGAGTCGTACTTTTTTCTCATGAGCACTTTCATGTACTGAGATATCAGACTCTGTTTCAGATCCAACGCTGAAATCAGTTAGTGAGCTGTGGAAACAACGCTTACGAACTCGCTTCACTATCAGATTCTATTTCTTCATCACTTTTCTGCTTCTTACTATGTTTCTAGTCCTATATTTAACACAAAACAAAACCCTACTTTAACCCGCAACCTCGTCGGGCGACGATCCAGCGGCATCGTTCCTTGACGGAGGTTGTTGTGCGCTTGAAGGTCAAGCTGTCGTAAAACGATGGGTGCGCCACCTCTACAATTTGTAAATTTTTCCAGAAGCGCGCAAATTTGATTTGAGTTCAGCTTCCATCCCTCGAGTAACGAAGGTGATCTCGTCATAATGACGCATGATATCGGACAAATCTTCACCGATATTATGCTTTCGCGACGATCTACTAGGTGAATTAACTTTGGGACGCGCGCTGTTTAAAAGGAACGGTAGTGTTTATCCACGCTGAGTTAAGTTTGTGATTTTGATCGTTTATTATACATCAAGACTACTGTTTTCGCTTTAACTGAATTTATTTCAGCCAAAGTAACACAAAGAGTACTGTTTTTCGAAAGTAATTTATCATATGTACTTCAATTCAGTTTCACTTTCAGATTCAGATTTGCGTAGTAAGGACAGAAGGCCTACGGCCTATGTTATTCCTTTTCTAGTATGCTTCTGTGAGTGTCCAGTCTTCTCTTGAAAGAGTCAATTGAAGGTGCGGACACCACTGCTTCAGGCAGCAGGTTCCAAGTATTGATGACGCGATGTGCAAACCTGTATGCCACAGGTATTTTGTTCGTTCTTGGCTTTTCTACTCGCGTGCTATGTCCTCCGAGATGTCCCGATCTGGTGGGAAGAAAGAGAGAGAATAAGTTAGGTCCGAAATCATTTCTCAGTATTCTGTACATCATAATTAGATCTCCCCTTAGTCTGCGATAGGACAGAGTAAAGAGGTCCAGTTTTTCAAGCCGCTGTTTGTATGATAAACCCCGGAGTTCCGGAATTGCACGCGTAGCTGCCCTCTGTACTTTTTCTAGTATGTCCGAGTCGCCTTTTAAACAGGGGCTTGCAGCCCGAGTGCAGTTCTCTAACTTAGTTCTCACTAAGGATGTGTATACTGTGGTGAACATGGTAGTATCTAACTTAGTGAATGTTCTTTTTAAAGCCCGGAGGGTTCGAAGCCCCTTGGCTGCGACCTCCCGGCAATGGGCCGTCGTCTTAAGATCATTGCTCACTGTCACCCCTAAGTCCTTATGTGACCGGACCACGGGTAATGACAAATCCCCTATGTTGTACTTACTAACCTTTGAATCCCTTAATTGCATGTAGACACACTTTCCCGCGTTGATAGGCATCAGCCACTCTTTATACCAGTTTATCATATTATTTAAGTCTGCCTGAAAAGTAAATGCGTCTTTGTCTCCAGTTATTACCCGCCAAATTTTTACATCGTCAGCGTATAATAATATTGGAGACTGTACTATACTTGTAAGATCATTAACGTACATTATAAAAAGTAAAGGACCTAGGACGGAACCTTGGGGTACTCCACTAAGTACTGGTCTCCAGATGGAGCACCTGGAATTTATTCTCACTTTTTGCCTACGACCTACTACGAAATCCTTAACTCATTTTAAAAGAGGTCCGGCAATACCAAGGTTTGCCAACTTCAATAGCAGTCTATTAGTTAGCACCTTGTCAAAAGCCTTACTGAAATCTATGTAGACAACATCCATTGAGTTTTCGTTGTCTAGTACATTAATCCAGAACTTCCTTGCTATAAGGAGGTTCGTTGTACAGGACAGACCCTTTCTAAGTCCATGTTGTGCCATGTTCGGCAAGTTATTGGTTTCCATAAATGCCGTTATGGTCCGTTTGATTATTCTTTCCAGCATTTTAATTACAACACTGGTGAGACTTACGGGTCTGTAATTCGATGGAACTTGTTGTGGATCTGTTTTATGTATGGGAGTGACGATTGCGTCCTTCCAGTCCATAAGTAACACCTTGGTCAAGTGACATATTGAATATCATAGTCAGTGGGGCCGCGATATATTGGACAATATGTCTCAAGATTTTGGGGTGTAGTTCATCTGGTCCTGTTGACTTCTCCATGTTTAGGGTGTTAAGAGCCTTAAGCACATCGTTTTGGTCGAAGTCGATGGTGAGCAGCTGGTTTGTTGACTCTGTATTTGGGTCTGGTTCTTTCTCTAGAGGAGGTTCCTGAGTGAAAACTGCCCCAAAATATTCAGCCATAACCTCCGCTTTTTCCTGATCTTCCTCTATCATTTCAGATTCACTTCCTACTTTAATTAAGTTGGGAATCCAATGATGAATCCTTGTTCTGTAGTTTATGTACGAAAATATTCTCTTGGGCTGCTTGAGTGCAGATTGTGTCAGCTGCATTTCATATTTTCTTTGAGCTTCCCGAATTTTCGTTATACACTCGTTTCTTATCGATCTGTAGCGTTCCATCGTACCTGCTGTGCCAAGGCGGATGGCAACGTTCCAGCATTTCTTCTTTTGTCTTAGTAAGCGTCGAATATCCCGCCCTAATCAGGGATGTCCGTGCTTCTTTTTCTTTGGGACAGTCCAGGGTATGTATGGTTGAGTTACCCGATTGTATAACTGCCTGAATAGAGTCCATGCCTATTGTTCTGATGCCCTTGAGTCAATTTCCCAGTTTTCAGCCGATGCTGCGGAGTTAATTGCCTGCATATCTGCCTTCCATATGTTAGGACGGGCCGGCGCAATTGTTTGACAAGCAATCTCAGCCATGAATTTGAATAAGATGACTGCATGGTCACTTCTCCCAAGTGGTGGGAGAAAAGCCTTTTGACCAACGTCATCACCGTGTGTAAAGACTAAATCTAAAAGAGAAGAATAATTTCTTAAGTCGTACCTTGTGGGATCTCTAATGTGTTGGAATAATGCTAATCCAATCGAGGTTTCTAACAGTTTGCAGTTGAACGACGATATGGATGACCTCACTTCTAAGTTAACCCAGTTTATATGTGGTGCATTAAAGTCGCCTACTACAAGACTTTTACCGTTGTTACACCAGGACTTAAGTTTACTTAGGATAAAATCATCTGCTGCACATTTTGTACTGCGATATACTACAACTAATTCAATATCTTGCCGTCGGCATTTCAGCCTACATCTCACCAGTTCACATGTCCCTGAAACATGTGCTACTGTCTCAGCTAATCTTATGGTTAGGGTACTTTTCGTGTACACAATAACCCCGCCTCCCCTTCGGTTTAATCTATCAGCCCTACTGGTTATGAAACCAGTCAACTGGATTTCACTATCTAATACTTCTGACGTTAACCAAGTTTCCGAAACAGCAATAACGCCCGGTTTTTCTTTATCTACCACTGACTTGAGCTCCGCCACTTTATTTAGTAGGCTGCGAGCATTTTTGTAGCATACCTTTAAGTCTGTGGAGAGCTTTCCCTTGCCACCCAGAGTGGCTTGGGGATCGTTTTGCTCCGAACTTTTACAATCTGAAAACCCTTAAGAACGAGGTTTCTTTCACCGTTTCGGCGACGCTCGTTTATTTCCGCTTCTGCAGCCCTTCTCTTAATACGATCAGCTAGGCTGTGGTCCTCACGGACATATATTCCGGATCCAATCAGTTTACGTGAATTACTTAGAACCAGGTTCCTTTCTTCCACCGTGTTGAATGTAACCTTCAGGAGGCGGTTTTTCGGAGAACTTTCGGAATCCACCTTTTTTTATTCTATAAAGCTTACAAATACTGACTCCTGAAACTGTAACTGGGAGTAGTTTACTTAATGATGTCTTAATATGATTGAGATCGTGTTCAAATCTCGCCTTTGGTTCTTTATCTGAAGATTCACCTATCTTATGAAAAATGACTGATCTCTCAGAGAGATCTGTCTTGTCACGCGGTGAGTATTTTTCTTCTGACAACATCCCTTCCAATGCCTTGCTGACCAGCTGCGTTTTGCCCACAGTCTTTTTCTTCCCATTTCTTTTTCTCCTTACTGAAGTCCATTTGTCACCACTCAGGACACCCACACCTGGACTATGTGGAACGGTGACAGTTTTATCTGGATCTTCTATTTCGACTACAAGTGTATGACTACCGATGTCAAGATCAAGCGGCACTTCATTCCTCGTTAATGTCAACGGAGATTTCACGTTCCCGTCAACCGCAGTCAGGTGTTTAATGGGTCCAGTAACAGTACTTACTACACTGACACATTCTTCATCGTCAGTGCTCCTGTTATCAGTGCTTCCGCCATCGTTTTTCTTGCAGGCCAAAGACAATAGGCCCATAGCCTCCTGTATTAGTACCTTTTTATCCGTACAGCAGAACATACAAAGCCAATGCGAGTTAGGCTTCGAGCATCTTTTGTAAGCCGTCGGACTTGGGCGTGTACACATTTTGTGGTACCACTTTTTACAATCGTCACATTGCATTCCCTCCTCCACGGGGAACAAACAATTTGGTTGCCCACATTGGTGAATCTTACCAACCATTGAAATTCGATTAAAAAGTTTTAAAAAACACAAAATGATCACAATGTGAACACAAGTGCTAGTCAGGAGTAAAAATGGTACTCAGGACAAAATTTAGCAAAGAATTTCAAACTTTAACCAAAGTACTTTAAGTTAAAGTAGACCAAGAATGCTTTTTGGTGCAATAAGTACCCAAAGCAAGTATAATCACAACACGTACAAAAATCACTTTGGAAAGGATAGGAGGCTATGTGGTCTGTGTTAGTCCTGGCAATGGTGGTACCTCGGTTGACCCAGCGTTTTTTGAAAGCGTTGACAGATCGATCCTCGTTCATGTGTTGAAAAATGATAATAAGCTGACAAGTAATTTGTCCTGACCTTGTGAACACATTCAGAGTGTCTTCATAAATTCTTTGTTTTGGAGGACAAGATAAGTGAGGGCATATCAGATGCGAATTTATCGCTAAGTAATTTAAAAATTGATAGTCACATCTGATTCTTCTATATAACAATGGAAATAGGTTTAGACAGTAAAGCATCATACGAGAGCTTTTCTATTCCGGGAATCAGCTTAGTTGCAGTTCTTTGAACCTTTTCCAACAGCTCACTGTCTTTTTAGGCAGGGACTAGCCACTTGTATGCAGTACTGGAGTTTAGGATGCAGGAATACTGTATACAAAGTCAAGATGGTTTTAGTATCGACATGGCTAAAAGCCCTAAGTAATAACCATAGGGTTCTAAAACCTTTTGTGACTACTGCACGGCAGTGTGCGGTAGTTTTTAAGTCTTGGCTAGCGATAACTTCTAATTCATTGAGTCTCTGGACAACAGGTGGCTCAATATTATTCATCACATACTTATCCGTACCTTGATGGCTAATATGCATGACAATGCATTTGGAAGCACACGAAATGGCATTCTGATAGTTTACTAGTAATCAGAATGCTCTTGCTTAGTAAATACTCTAATAAAAGAAAGTTAGACTGAGTAGCCCTACCTTGAATTTTCTTTCATGAACATTGTCTGCTCCACTTCTCATCTCAACGGGTGACTTTGTCCTGCACCATCATTAAAGCCTCAGATATTCCAAAGCGATATAAGGTTGTGGTTACTAGAACCCCCCAACTTCACATGGATCTATTCTCGACAATCAGTTGCACGTCAAAACGCATCCTTCATAAAGCGTATCAACTGTGATACTGACAATACGATTCTTACCGAAACCATCTACATTCATATCTTATAAAATATCAATTCAGCTGAGTAATTTACTACAGTGAAAATCGTATCTTTTGTAACAATTTGAACTTGCATGTAAACTGGCGTACCTCATGTAACAAACTGTTATTTGAGAATAAATTATTAGTATTCTTTACTTATCTATGTGCAAAGCCGCAACTGAAAAACTCACTCCATTTATACTTTCACGATAGCTTGACATTCTTGGTCCAATACACTACTACTAACCAATATCTTCCAATTATTATGTCCATTACCACGTAAACTACACTGATTCATGTAAATTTTTACTAAACTCGCTGAACTTTATGCGACATCTGTAAACAGAACATGATCCATAGACTCCATTAAAACTCTGCATGTATTTATGATCTGTCATCATATCTTGTAGCTGAAGATGGTACATATCCATATGTGAGCAACGTAAATAGTGGTTGGTTGTTTGCTTGTTAGACTAGTAGAGTTTACCATTTTCTAAAATTATTTACTCTACAATATGAGATTATAATGGGTATAAATAAGACCTAATAGATGCTGGGTAGGATAAAACGGTTTTTATTATTTTAATTAATGTTAAGCCATCATAGTATGAGACACTTTAATAGTTCACATTCATAACTCTGTCTGAGAATAGTATACAGGACCTTTAGTTTCGAACGCTAAAGTTTAGACTCTGAACGACCGAGCCGAGATTTGATGATACTAATGCCTAACTTTATACAATTCACGATATTATGCCATCACTATTATTTCTGTGAAGTTGATTTTCATGACAAACTAATATCAAGTGAGGAAATACTGGAATTTGTGTAAAACACTGATTTAAACGTTTCATACTCATTATTATTTTTATTCACAAACATTTTATAAGTACATAAGTGTTGTGAAGATACAGTTTTGGGTTTCGTCAAAAATGCAATAATGCACAAGTTTCAATAATGTTAGCATTATATTTGCCATATTTGAAAAAAAGAGAGTACTATTAATAGAATAATAATAAGAAATCATGTTCTGTGTAATTGAGAAGAATATTGAATTGAGTTTAAAGAAGGAAATGGAGAAAATAAGGGAATAGAAATAAAGGAGACATGAAATACGCAAATAGTTTAATAGGAGTGTTTATGAACACAGAACAAGAATAAACGACTATGTATATATAGTCCAATTAGTAACAAAAATAAAATAGAAACTAATCAAGAAAAAATAACTTATGATTGCAGTAAGATATGATACTGAAATAAATGTTTGTGCAATCATAGTTGGGAGTGATGCTATGAAAGTCTCAATCAAATGAAATGGATAACGAAATATCAATATGTATGAGTCATATATGCATAGTGAAGATAAAACGAGTCCGAGAAGTTAATTTAAGTGTAACACAAATTATTGCCCTAACTACAAACTTCGTAATAATAATAATAATAATAATAATAATATATTTCTCCATGTGCAGGTACACACCGTTTTTACAGGCATGATCTATAAATTACAACATTTGTTGGTTCGCAAAATGCTTCCCAACTTATTAAGTTTATAGTTGTTATAAAGTGAAATCGTAGAGCGCTTGCTGTAAACTATGACCTTGGGAGGACGCGTACGTCAAGTTTGCTCCAAACGTCAGAAGTTTCATAGCTGTGCTCTCAGAGCAAGATTCTGAAGGAGAAAAAAAAGAAACAGAAGAGCAGCAAGGCACTTGGATATGAACGCCGAAGGTTGCTTAACATTGTGTAGTAGAACGGACAAAGGTATAATAAATTAGAATAAATTCATATAATGTCTTGTTAGAGTGAAGTGAAGTCAGAGGCTCCATATTAGAGAATGTACTAATAAAGAACAACGAGTTATGATGTTTAACAAGTTGGAGTAAGCTCACATGAAGGAAGGGAAGTCAAGGTTGGTACAAGCGAAGCGGTTTATTAGAAGGGTGTGTATATGGAGGGTGAGGTGTTAAGAATACTAGTGACTATATCTTTTATTGTCTTTTTTCTTTTATTTTTTTTGTCCATCCGATGTCAGCCACGCAATCCTAGTGTAAAAGTCCGAGTTAGCATGTTATAGGTTGTCTTAGTAGAATAGCTAATCCAGCATATTATTGGAAACATGAGTCTGAGTGGTGAGCGTAGGAAGACAATCTATATCTTAGATTGACTGTCTTGTTCTCAATTATAAGGAGCCTGATACATACAAAATGTTCTGTCCCCACAAACACGGGTGGATTGAAGTTATCGCCCTCACCATCAATGCTTGCTGGTCAGTAACTCCACCCTCCCTCCTTTTGTGATGTTAGGCTCATTTAAGCTTATTTTTGTATATACGTCATACCTCGCACAATCCTCTGTTTCACAACCTGTTGGAAAGCACTATTTCTATAAGCACCATTTTACAAGCTTATCAGGCAGTTACAAGCTAGGGACTGTGGGTAAAGCATCGATGCAGTGCCTCTGTTGTCTATAGTATGCCAAACAGAGTATAAGCGTTAAGAAGGGTATATTGTAGGATAGTTGTTTATTTAGCAGGCGGAAAAAGTATAGAAGTATATGAGTTGTGGATAAGGGAACGAGCGGAGAAATAATATTAATTGCTAGTCAACATTGTGTACAGAAGAGTAAAAAGTTAATACAGGATAAACAGGAAGGAACTCACAGTATCTTGGTGCCGATGTTATTTTCGGTTGTCTTAACCAGTTGATTGGTAACAGGTTCCATAGATGCAAGACCACTGGTAGTAGGCAGCCGATTGTGCGGTCCTCTTGACTTTTTAGGGTGGTAGTGAGTGTCCCTTATCGACCGAGTTTAGTTTAACAGTAATGATAGGTCCAGTGAGTTACCTGTCTACTTCAAGTGAAGAAATGGGGTGGAAAAAGTAATTAATATAACTGCAAAGTAGGAAAAATAAGGCAAACTGAACTTGAAGTCCATTTTGGTCTAGACATGGAGAGAGCCTATGATGTCTGAGTGGGCGCAGATGTGTTCGTACGTGCAAGATCAGTGCGAGTGAGGGCTTGATCAACCAGTTTCACAAACGTATGTAGTTCATCTGCCATGCGAGTCTCGGAGGGAAGACTGTTCCATATTATTGCATACTTGGTGAGGAAGAAGTTGTCCCGAGTTTTTGATCTGTATTTCTCAACTTTGACCGTAGATACTTTGTTTCGAAGTCCGTATTCATGTGAATCTCGGGCAAGAATTACTTGACATGTTGAGTAAGAATAATATTTGTTCAGAAGGGAAAATGAGAGAGAAAAGAAATGGACACCTAGTGAAAAGGTTTGACCATGATAATGATTGTGTAATGAATATTGACCTCAGTGGTAAACCAACAATTTAGAAAAATAAAATAAACATCCTTTAATGCACTCGGATGAATACATTTAGATTTATGTAATAGTATACAGAGTGAAACCGGATATTAGTATAAACATCTGTGCAATAACAATTAAGAATGATCCTATGAAAGTCACAATTAATTTCAAAGGACAATCAGAAATTAAATATGTTTAGAAGGATAAGAAGAGATGAAAAGAATATCTAATGTGTCGGGGAACCAATAATGATATTAATAACGGTAATAATTATAGATACGAACATCAGCAGACTTCATATATTAAGATGAATAGAAATAAAATAAAATAGACGTGAAACGTTTCAAAGAGTACATTTTGCTTTTCAGTCAATTAGACGGATGACGGAACTTGTTTGTATAAATCATTATTAAACACATTGATATTCAGTAGGTGACACAATTCACTTCGAAAAGAAAATCATCAAGGAGACTTCTGATCCGGGTTGTAGTTTCACTGCAACGGAGGTTCACTGGTAGTCTGTTCCACATGGTGGAGTAGCGAACAACGAAATAATCTTAGCGTAAGTCTGTGTGGGTTCTTAGAATCGCTAGAATATTCTCATTGAGTAGATTGTGGGATGATATCATAAGGTATGAAGGGGTGGATACCGAAGAGTAGGAAATACCGTTAATAAGCCGGTAGATAAAGACAAGATTTAATTTGATACGTCTGATCCAGAGAAGTTCTAATTTCAGTTGTTGACATCTTTGATGATAGTATTTGTTGTCGGAATACCCCAGAACAGCTTTGGTGAACCTCATTTCAACACCTTCAATTTTAATCAGGTCATTATCCCTGCAATTACCGTAAACTAAAATACCATATTCAAGAATGGGTAAGATACATTTTCTGTATAATAACAATCTCGATTCGATACTATTGAAATTTATCATTATGAACTCGGTGAGCTTTCTAGATTTGGATACTTGAGATGCAATGTGTTCAGAAAAGTTCAGACTGTTGCTATATCTTAAACCCAAGTTACAAACAATGTTGAGAGGTTTCAGTGTATGTTTGTGTATAGTCGGATTTAAGTTAAGACAGCGGCCAATGTGAATAAATCCACTTTTGTCAACATTAACCGGCAAATTCCAAGAAACAGCCCATTCGTATAACTTGTTTATTCCTTCTTGGATTATCGCTGAAATATAATTTCCTTTGGTGGGAGAAGAGAATGAATAAACTACTTTTAGGTCATCGGCAAAAATGAAAGGTTTACCATACTGAAAGAGGGAACACACGTCATTGATAAAAAGGAGAAAGAGCAATGGACCAATCACACTTCCTTGTATAACCCCACTGGTTACATTCTTAGGTTGAGAGTAGCGAGATCCAAAGCGTACAATTTGGCTACGTTCTTCTAAAAAAGATTTCAGCCAAGGTAAAAGGGGATTCTGTATGCCAAATGAAGAGAGTTTTAGAAGAAGTTTGTGTGAGACACTGTCGAAAGCCTTACTAGAATCGAAGTAAAGAATTATCACTGACTGACCAACATCTCTTCTCTGGGTAATTTGATCAAAAAACTCCAGGTGCGATGTGAAACATGAGCGTTTAACCATAAACCCGTGTTGCGATGGGCTGATCAGACTAGCCGAAAGTGAAAATGATAATAGCTGTTTGTGGATGATTTTTTCCATGGTTCTTGAGAGCACGGATGTTAAATTAACTGGCCTATAGTTAACAATATCACTACGTGGTCCCGTTTTGAATATAGGGATGATATGAGGTGTTTTCCATACAGATGGATAGGTCCCATATTCCATAGATAGGTTGAAAAGTTTCAAACAAAATAGCGGGAATTCTGAACTGCCATATTTCACAAACGATGAAGGGATCCCCTCAGGTCCACCAACATAAAACTTTTTCAGGGCAGTTATGGCCTGCTTGATGTTGGAGGGTATAAAATCAATTTTCGATAGGTGTCTGGATGTCAATATTGGAAACGTAATGATAGAGCTTTCAGTTTCAGTTTTTAAGAATTGCGAGAAGTGATTACTAAATTGTTAGCAAATAATATTACGGTCGTCAACAATGCTTCAGTTAACTATGAAGAATTTAGTCGTGACAAGGGAATTTGACTTCACAAGGGATTTAAAAAGCCGAGGTGTTGATAACCCTGTGCTTTTACTACGTAGGGCTTTATTTTCTATATTCATAAAATACTCGCGTTTAGATGAGGCATTCCTGTCGATTAATTTAAGTATACTCTGAAGTGCATACACGTCATTGTGCTCGTAGTAGCGGCATTTTAATTTCCTTAGCCTTCTCTTAAAAGTTTTAAAAGTATTCTGGCCCCTACTAGTATTATAAGCCACATGGCCAATAACTGGAGGAATGCAGTCAGGCAATATATCAGGTTGTAGTATAGATTGGAAAGCGCAATGTCAACATTATTTGTGGTAAAATACGTTTCCCATGGTAAACACTGAATGAGAGTTTCAGTCCGTTTCCAGGTTTTTTTATCAAAATATCTGTTCTGGTACATCATTGAAGCTTTGGAGTTCAATTGTATGGAGTTTGAAAAATGAATACTCAATACAACTCTATGATCACTCACAAAAAACTCATGACAGGTATGGACTGAGATAGTGTATGTTGATTGTAAACAACAACTCAGGTATATTATTCCCCCTGGTCGGTTTTCGGACCTGTTGAACCCATCCACAAATTTCTAATGTTTCAACTAGCTTGTTATATCGACCTGGTAACGGAGTCGAACCCCACGTAATTTTTGGCGGATTAAAATCACCTCCGATGATTTTAAAAGTATGTGATTGGTGCGAAGCAATGGAAAAGATGATTGTTAGTAATCTATAAAACTTAGTATCCGCATGAGGTGGTCTGTATATGCATCCCACCAGTAGATAATTTTGAGATCCACAGTTTACAGTAACCCAAGTAGAGTCGTCTATAACATCAAGAGATTAATCCTCAAATTTGCACTCCTGAATGTCTGAACGGACATAGATAATTGTACCGCCTCCTAATCCGTAACATCTACCGGTTCTAAAGAAAACATAATTATCTACATTCAAGGAGTCACTCAGTCAGTCAGTCAGTAACAACGTAGAACTTAGTACGTACGTACATCAGTTCGAGTTGCCACACCACATTAGCACAGAGATGCAGCTGTCGATTCAAATCCCGTAGTGATAGAGGTAATAAGAGTATAAGCAGTAATCGGGAAGATTAGGGTTTAGAGATGTTATTTAAAGAGTATAATCCAGTGAAAGAAATTTGGAAAGATGAAAAAAGGGACATGAAGAATTCAGAAGATTAGAGTTTGGGAGAACACAGAGAGTGGATGCACCTGCGCCATTGCAAACGATTTTGAGCCATGTCATTCAGGGTCTCTAACCATCGGTTGCTGTCATCTCGCGGTCCCCAACCAGGTAGTCTACACCTACCAACAAGGAGTGATCGAATATAGATGAATTGCACCACGTTTCCGTGGTAAGTACAATGGTTGGACTTAAAAGGAACAAAAGGGTCTTAAGAGGAGTAATTTTATTGGACAGAGAGCAGGCATTGAACGAAAGAATAAGAAACTCAGAGTTATCATGGTGAAGCAGGTTGGAGTATAAATCGCAATTGGTAGCTCCATGAATACTCGTAGGATTGGCTAAGGAAAGAGTTGTGTTGCGAGAGGAAATAGATTCAACCACTTTGTCATCATTTGACATATGTTTACTGTTGTCGGCAGAAAAGTCGGTGGAATTACAAGAAAAGTCTTCTCATTGCTATTGGACATAACATCTGGTAAAAGCATAGTGTACATATTGGGAGCCGGACCATGAAGGTCATCAGATCTATGTTTGCGACCAAGTGGCCATTTACAATTCAGATTACTATTTATACCTGACGTATGGGTAACATGTTTCAGACGTTTATTTCCAAGGTTTGTGGTTGGTTTCGGCTTCTTCATAATTTGGGGAGAATCGTGTGCTGTTAAACATACTTGCGGTGGTTTGCAAGGTTTGAATATATCGACGTTAAGTGTGTGGTCAGTTATATAAATGTTGTGATTAGTTTTCCTGTTATCTGTTGCACAGTTACTGTAACTGGGTGTTGCACTAACAGGGATTTGGACTGCGTTATCCGATTCGTCACCAGCACAACTACTTCGGGTTGAATCTAAGTCAACATTCTTAAGAGGATAGACACTAACTACATAGTTCCCTTTATTACCTTAAAGAAAGCAAGAAAGAGAAATGGTGCACAATAGTAGGTTTTCATAATATTTCGTCAGGTTCTCATTAGTTGCTTACAACATTGTATTCAAAATCAACGTTAATACAAATATTGACATACTTATAAATACGACGGTGATTAGAGATGAACTAGACGAGAAAAAAGTCTCATAAAAGAGCTATCGTTTGCCACAGACGATAAGCATCCTGTTTCTTTTCTAGATTCATGAAGCATTGGTCATACATTAAGAAAGACGCAATAACCGTATACACAAATGAGATTTATTCGAACTGTTCTCCTGACATTATGTTTTTCTCCTACCTTTCCAGCTTTACTGAAGTGTTATTCCTAACAGACTAGTTTCTGTTTACGAGTTCTTTCTGATTACATTTCATATAAATAAAAATTTATCTTACCATTATTTTACGTGGCTGTTTCTTCAGAATAGTCAGTCTTTATCTAACCTAATTAACATTCTTGGTCAATATTCAAAGTCTTAAGGATTAAATTTTCATTTTCCTCATGACGCTAGCACTAAATCTGCTTTACTTTTAAAGTGAGGTATTAATAATCAGTTTTAGTGTTTGATAAACGCCTCTGTGTTTAAAATTTTTTATCTGACAGATCATTACTGAGTCGAAAATGACGTTGATGCTAAAAGAAATTGAATCACATTGGTGTAAAACAATGATCAAAGTCTAACCAATAAAACATATATTATAAGTGCTACTAAGTGTATAAACTCGGTCATTTAACGTTAAAGAAAGGATGCAGCAGTGATAAAAGCACACAAAGTGATTGAGACTACAAATAATAATATCGCCAATTAGTTTGTTAGTTTCCAAGTCTTTTATTCTTATATTTCAGCAGTTTATATTCTGTACCATTAAGATATGAGTTGGTTATGTGAAACGAAGTTCTTGGAGCCAATCTGTATGTTTATGTCTTGAGTATTTAAATGGTTTTTCACTATTCCTGCTTCACCCATCTTTTAAAGTAAAGACCTCATAATAATATTTTTAATGGCTTGGATGCTACTATTATTGGTATTAAAAGCTCAAGTTGACCAGTCTTTAGTGGTGGATGCTCATTATGAGCGGATTACCTCAATATTTCCATTCGTCATACGTTTTAGTAAAATAAGTTCATGGATAGCAATGAAAATTAAGATACGCATCTCATCCTATTTGGGACTCATCATCGAGAATCGCACCCTAATCTTGATGTTCACACAAAGACTCAAATATAGTGTAATTTCTTTCAAACCCTTAAAACGTTATTGACTGTTGATAATAGTTCCAGATACAACATACAAGATTGTGTTTAAGAAGACGGTGTATTATTAGTTGAATGATCGTTACTGAGAAAACTATGATATAGTAATATGTAAAGTGTCATACATTGTATTACTAGACGACGGAAGGTTCATCCACAAAAACCAATAAGATCATTGTAGATTGTAGGCATTTTGTTGGATGAATTATATTGCAAAATCTTGCACACATTATTCACATTTGTAGAGCCAGTGAAATATCACTGAGCCCTAGTCAAATCATCCGGCGTTTAGCTTACTGAATGTCCGACAGTTTATCAATCCCGTCAAGGTCCAAAACAGCTAACGCACATCAGTATGTTATGGACTGGCGCATGCGGTGATGGTCTTGCTATCTTCTCTGTACTCATTCTTACTAATAAATTTCCATAACAACACCCATTATATTATACTGCCTTAAAAGTAGCCATGGTACTTTGATACGTCAAAGGAGTTGTAGTGACCTACTTTCACCAAGGGAACTCGATTGGTGTAATGGAAACAATTATTATTATAACCAATTGTACCAGGGGTTATTTTGCTGTATTTGTTTGTTTAACTGTACTAAAAATACATTCTTTCGTGAATTGTGACCTTGCACGAATTCGGTTACGCTCAGTAACCGCATTTGTAAGCTGGCACGATCTCGGTATTGTTTCGATACCACGGGATCACCAACAAATGCATCTTGACTACAGCCATCTTATCGGTTAACTGGCACATAGTCTTCCCGTAGTGGTAATCACAGTCAACTGCAACTCGACGCCACACTACAGAGTAATCCACGTTAGATGCTGACCACAAGGTGTGGCTTCAAAGTTCGCTGGTTCTTCACATCAATCCCGTCTAACTCGAGAAGGCCTCCAATCGTTTGACATAGGTCATCTACGTTGGTGATCTACTGATGGTCTGATGGGTGTTAGATGTGTTATATATTTTCCTAGCCTTATTATTTCCGTTGTTGTTTCCGGTTTTTAGAGTGGAAATATACTCACTTTCTAGTCAGGTCAGTCACATGTTCTTGATTCGAGTTGTTACAAAGTCCTGTAAAATAAACACTGTGAGGGCATCTGGTGTTGATATTCGTCTAAAGGAAATTAGTGTTCCATTGGTGTAAGCAGATGACTAGAAGTTATTTCACATGTATATAAATGTCTAGTAATCTATCTATGTATGATTGCACAGAATATTCACATTTAAACTTGACTGTGGTGATTACCCAAGCAACCAATAAAGGGGAAATAAAGGCGAATAAAGGAGAAATGAAGCGGACGACAGCGTAAATAAAGGGAAATGTCGCTTTTTCGCCTTTACGTCGGTTATTTAGGGGAAATGTTGCTTTTTCCCCCTTACGTCGTGTATTTGGGGGAAATTTGTCGACAATTAGACGTTACGTACAGTGTTTGAATAAACCGCATCCACAACTTAAGTTTCCATAAACTTAGACAAATTAAGGCACCGCTTATAAAAGAAAACTATTGTCATAAAAGAAAGTTACAAAATACAGAACCAGGCATTCGGTTTAGACGCAAATACACTAACTTCGTTTTTTGTTTAGCTAAAGTGTTCCGACATGCTTGGGAGCCATCACAAAAAACTTACGTGATGCAGATGAGTGACGTGCTCTCAGATTTTCATGTTCATTATAACTGATTACCTTGTTAGTCCAGTGCTATGAGTTGCATTGAAGTCAGCGAGGATGTTCGTAGACGCAAGGCCACTGTGAACTTGTCACGTTCCCTTGGTTGCCATAGAACCACTTATAACAGGTGGTGGAATAAAATGCGAGCAGCTTTCATGAAAAAATATGAATTCCTTTCGTTCAGTGAGTTCGTTAATGAAAGTACCATAAAAGGTAACTGAGTTCAACAGTGCTGTTCACTAAATTGATAGAAGTAAAGAAATTACAATTTCTAATTTTTCGTCTTTTAGCATACTTACTGGTTTACTATCGATTGACCTAGTTATTTAAGTCCGTATTTGAGTGTTAACATTTATTTGCAGTTATGTTTAGTGCTACGTAACTGAACATTTGTATGCAAGTACAATGCGATGTGAACAGCCATTATTTAGTCGTAAGTATGTTGTGATTAACTGTTGACATTTAAATGCTATTGTTCGTCTTTTGTCAGCAAATTAGATCTAACTAACGTGATGTATTGTGAGAAAAGAAAAGTTTAAGTTATGGACATTGCCGCGAAGGCCAACTCGTGATGTACAACTAATTAATCCGCTATGGTTATCCAAGACTTTACCGAACGTTTAGTGACCTGTGAGATTTCTCAAAAACAGTTCAAATTGGACGTTAATTTAGCCGAGGCTCACCACATATCACACATTCATAGAATGATCAGTGTGAATAGCTGCATCGGCCTCATCGATGAACGTCTTCAAGGACGTACTTGATGTTCAATGGAAAACGGTCATCAAAGAACCAAATAGATTGACGGTGACACTAATTATGCTACTGTGGATTGACAGTTTATTCTCAATTTCTAGTTGTTTTAATGCAGCACCTTATCGCTTGAACTCACATAATTATGCTGACTCAAATGATATCCAACCTGAAGCCCAATCGGAATGTGAGAACATTCTCTGCTCCCCCTTGCGGCCCATTTCAAGTGTTCCGTAGTCAAGGGCAAACTATGTTCTGACTTGAAAAACCGGATGGTTGTACTTGTACATTAATGAGTGACAAGGGGGAACCGCCTAATTGTCGACTGATTTCACCATCCTACAATGTTATAGAGCTTACTGAGAAGTTTATTAATGAGTCTCTCTGTGACCGTCCCTTTGGTATATAATTTTCTCTCGATTTCAACCCCATTTTCTGCCCGATAGGGAAGACCTGTTGACTACACGATTGCCCTACCGTAAAAGTCAGAAACGTGATGCTTAGCATTTCTGAGGAACACATTTGGGCTGTAGATGGAATAATATAAATAATAATAATTTATTCTCAAATAACAGTTTGTTACATGAGGTACGCCAGTTTACATGCAAGTTCAAATTGTTACAAAAGATACGATTTTCACTGTAGTAAATTACTCAGCTGGATTGATATTTTATAAGATATGAATGTAGATGGTTTCGGTAAGAATCGTATTGTCAGTATCACAGTTGATACGCTTTATGAAGGATGCGTTTTGACGTGCAACTGATTGTCGAGAATAGATCCATGTGAAGTTGGGGGGTTCTAGTAACCACAACCTTATATCGCTTTGGAATATCTGAGGCTTTAATGATGGTGCAAGACGATGTAATCCGTTCCATATACTTTTTCGGTGGCATATCTCAAGGGAACTGAAAAAGGGTGTAAGAAAAAGAAAGGATGAGAGGTGGAGTAGACAATATTCATGGAGGAATGGTCAAGGTATGACTACTCAGTCTAATTCTCTTTTAATAAGATACTTATTAAGCGAGAGCATTCTAATAGCTTAAAAAAGTGTAAACAATGCACGGATAAATAAACAACTGCTTACTATTATTCCGCACCAAACTCTACTAGTTAACGATAATAGAAGTTCTGAATACATATCGATCGATAGCTACTGTTCTTTTGGCAACAGAAGTGTTAACTTGAACACATATTATGGAGATTTGTAAAAAGCAAATTGTATGACCACTGACGAACTACGGTTAGCAGTGAAATCTAGGATGCACGTCTTCTATTTGGGATCCGTCAGCTGGATGTGTCTGGATTCCAGAATTGATGTTCACTTGGGAACTCAGACTCAATTCGAACCCGTTCTCCTCAAATGCCATAGCGTTACCCACTTAGCTACTGAGTGCAGATAGTCACTAGCTTGTGCAATTGACTCAAATTTTAATTTATTTTTGTTTCAGCCATTTGAAAATTTTCAGTGGTGTTTACAACTGCGATCGATCAGCTTCAGAGTTCTGGAGTGAACATCAACCCTGGGACGCAGGCACATCCACCTGATGAGTTAAAAATAGGGCGAAACGCGCACCCTGGGCTTCACTGTTAGCCACCACAATCTCTCCTTATAGTGCTTGTGACTTAAGGCAGTATTGAGGTAGTCCACACAGGATGTACATATGTCGATAAGAGACTGATTAATTTCAGTCCTAAGTATCAGTGAGAAGATTCAAACAACCGGCACGAAAATTAATCAAATCGTCTGATATTCTAACTTATAGCGTTTGGTTTTCAATCAGGATGAACTGTTATCGTTCAAGACATGTTATATTTGCTTGTCTACGGAAAAATGTATTCCCCACGGTACGTTCACACAAATTAAGCCAATAATACCTAGGTCACATAATATCAATGTCATTATAGTGTGGTTGAAGAGATCTATATATTGCTTGATTGGTACCTTGACATTTGACATGATTATTACACCTAGCATCATACCTAGTTGACATATGCGAGTACTGTACGGAAATTATAAAAAATTACCATAGGGAATCGGAAAACTGAGAAATGAAAAAAATATTTTGTTTAGAAAAATCATATCAAGTACTGTCACCTAAGTCCGAACAGTTGATATGTCCTGTTACAGCGCAGACGTACTACTCTTTATCGTACCCAACATATATACTTGGCAAATGTCAAGCACTAATTGTTATAGAGGAACACATGTATAATATACAGATATATAATGACACTTCTGAAGAATACACTTGAGCTGTATAGAAAGCAATATATTCAATGCAAAAGACAATAAATTACGTAAAGTTGCCACGCCTACATGGCCAAACTACGCCATTTCGAATTATTCTTTCCTCGTTCAACATTCTTGACCTCCCCCAAGTGTTAGATGTTGAATGTCAACCGTCCCAGTAACTATATGTTCAACTTAGAGAATCATGCGGTCAGGAACTAATACCATCACAATGTATTTGAATTTTTCAGCCTTTCCCGTCGCATTCAATCTTGACTCGTTATGGTCGATCTTCAACATCTCATTTTTTGTCTATTTATTTCAATTGTATGTAGATTTGATATGACTTTTGGTCAAAAGTTATTCCATGACTTTTTGTCCCTGAATAACGGTTATATTTTGCTTTTGAACGGTAGATTTTGAGGGACCCTTATTAGTTGGCACACAACTTTTGTTGATTTTCCTCAATGGAGGTTTTATGCAAGCATGAAGACCTGACAATGACAAGTAGCTTTCACCAGTTATAACTTACTCGAAATTAAACGGTTAATCGATGGTTACTATCTAACTTAATAATCACACACCTTATCTCATATTTCCCTTCTACAAACACTGTCACCGATCCGACTACACATCCAGTACACCCTTAACAATATCTGCATACCATTGCCCAACATTTAATCAAACGAGCAGTTTACTCAATCAGCTTGCAATAGTATTGATTAATTTTCCTCAGGGTGAATATCACCAGTTTTTCCTAAAACAACCAGTAGGTCAAAATTCATGCTTCATGTGTCGGACATAAAATACAGGATAGCGCAAATGTTGAATGTCATAACAACTTTTCAGGCAAATTGGCTATTTCTTAACCATTTCTTATGCAACACGCAAAATACTGGTGTCATATTACTATCTTCCCTATCGGTCATATCTCACCCACGAAAGTAGAATTTTGAGAGACATTCATGATTGGATACATCTTTTCTAGACTTTTCATACTGAATGATAGGAGTACGATATCCTGAAGGTGAAAGGAATACAATGGGACTTCACTCACAAAATGGTCAAAAATGATTTGCT
This sequence comes from Schistosoma intercalatum, assembly GCA_944470365.2. Classification (NCBI taxonomy): domain Eukaryota; kingdom Metazoa; phylum Platyhelminthes; class Trematoda; order Strigeidida; family Schistosomatidae; genus Schistosoma; species Schistosoma intercalatum. The sequence goes on from OX103726.1 coordinate 40,822,644, forward strand.
GTTTGACTAGCACTTTTGATTTCATATACTTGGACTTGAATCTATTTGCAAAAGAAGATTATAGTCTAATTCGACTGTCTTCCTCGGTTGCCCCAGAAATCTTTCTTAATCCACTTGTAATGTAGTTCTTATCTCAAGCTCACATATACACGACCTTAAAGGCAAACTATAGATGGTCAACTTTGAAAAATATAGAATGACAAATAAGTAAGACGTCTTCCTTATCAAATATGCACCAATATAGATCAGTCTTCCCTCCGAAATACACATGGCAAACGGGTGGCATACATTTTTAAGACTTCTTGATCAGGTCCTCTCTTGCACTGGTCTACTAGCACATACAAATACATGTGCGACCTAATCAGATATAACAGACCCTCTATATGTCTAAACCATATCAAACTCTAGGTTTAGTTTCCCTTTCTTTTCTTCTTTACAGTTGTATTCGATACGCCTCCGTAGTTACATGTTCCCCCTTAATCTTCGCATAAAGTTGACAGATAATTCACTTAATCTATCGACACTGATCAGCTATATTGGACCACAATGGATCCTACCTACTATAACAGACAGTTTGGAAAAGAAACCGGACAATTTCATATTTTCTACCAGTGGTCCAGGACTCACAGTTCAGATTGTACAACATACCACAAACACCAAATTAATGATAATAATAATAATTTATTCTCAAATAACAGTTTGTTACATGAGGCATGCCAGTTTACAGGCAAGATCAAATTGATACAAATGATACAATATCCACTGTGGTAAATTACATAGCTGGATTGATAATTTATAAGATATGAATGTAGATGGTTTTAATCAGTACCACAGTTGGCGCGCTTCATGAAATTTGCGTTGCAAAAGTGCGACTGATGGTCAAGGATAGGTCCATTGAAGGTGGGAGCTTCTAAATGTCGCAACCTTATGTCCCTTTGGAATGTCTAAGGCTTTGAGGATGGTGCAGGATGAATTCTTTCATTCCATATCACAAGGGGGCTGAAAGAGGGAGCAAGTAAAAGAAAGGACGAGAAGCAAAGTAGCCAATATTCATGAAGGAATGTTTAAGGTATGGTTACTCAGTCTAATTTTCTTTTATTAAGATATTTGTTAAGAAAGAGCATTTTAATAGGTTGAAGAAAATAAGTGTTAACAAGGTGTGAGTGGACATACAACTGACAAATGGAGGCAATTCGGAAAGGAGCTGAGAGTATGGGATTATGTGTGGTTATAAAATAAAATATAGTGCTAGAAACAGTATTGTGATATACAACTGGCTATCTTCCTTTTATTATCGAAGCTATTAGAGCCCCTTTCGTCTTCTTTGTATTATTATTTTTTCAGGTATTATAGGGTCTTGAGTAGGCTTCATATATTAGGAAATTGTCTGGTTTGCTTGTAATAGGATTTCTGGGTAGGAAGTGAAACCAATTTAACGTTCGTAACACGATTTAAAGAGGTATTTTGCGTGATAAATCAGCTTCAATACCATAAGTCCGTGACATCCCACTAAACCATAAGGAGCCGTAATTAAACAAAATGTTCTGCCCTACAGACATGGGTGGATTGAATTTATCTCCCCACCATCATGTTTGCTGATCAGTAACGCCACCCTCACTCCTTTTGTGATGTTAGGCTCTCTTACGTTTGTGGTATGTATGAATACTGCATTAATCAAAGTTCATAGTTGGAATACACTGTCTCGGTTAGTTCCATGTTACAAGCAAATCACATGGTTAAAGCATTTACATTATGCTATGAAGATAACTAATGGTTTAAAGAAGTAAGGACTAATAGCAAATCAAAAGATATGAGAGGGTATAAAATTGTAGAAAAAAAGATTTCAGGGTAAGACATATAAAACATTGAGAAACTCACAAGACTTTGTGGCCAGATTTTGAGCTTTGTATGATCGGCCTTAGTAGATCAGCATCCATAAGATTAGTGAGTTAATAATAATAATAATAATAATTTATTCTCAAATAACAGTTTGTTACATGAGGCATGCCAGTTTACAGGCAAGATCAAATTGATACAAATGATACAATATACACTGTATTAAATTACATAGCTGGGTTGAAAATTTATAAGACATGAATGTAGATTGTTTTAATCAGTACAACAGTTGGCGCGCACCACGAGAGTTGCGTTGCGAATGTGCGACTGATGGTCAAGAATAGATCCATTGAAGGTATGAGCTTCTAGAAATCGCAACCTTATGTCCCTTTGGGATATCCAAGGCTTTAAGGATGGTGCAGGATGAAGTAACCTGTTCCATATCTCAAGGGGGCTGAAAGGGGGAGCAAGTAAAAGAAAACACGAGAGGCAGAGTAGCCAATATTCATGTAGGAATGTTTAAGGTATGATTACTCAGTCTAATTTTCTTTTATTAAGGTATTTGTTAAGAAAGAGCATTTTAATAGGTTAAAGAAAATAAGCTTTAGCAAGGTGTGAGTGGACATACAACTGACAAATGGAGGCGATTCGGAAAAGAGCTGAGAGTATAAGATTGTGTGATTATAAAATAAAATATAGTGCTAGAAACAGTATTGTGATATACAACTGGCTATCTTCCTTTTATTATCGAAGCTATTAGAGCCCCTCTCGTTTTTTTTTTTATTTTTTTTTTTCGGGTTTTATAGGGTCTTGAGTAGGCTTCGTATATTAGCGAATTGTCTAGTTTGCTTGTAATAGGATTTCTGAGTAGGAAGTGAAACCAATTCAACGTTCGTAACACGATTTAAAGAGGTATTTTGCGTGATAAATCAGCTTCAATACCATAAGTCCGTGACATCCCACTAAACCATAAGGAGCCGTAATTAAACAAAATGTTCTGCCCTACAGACATGGGTGGATTGAAGTTATCTCCCCACCTTCATGTTTGCTGGTCAGTAACGCCACCCTCCCTCCTTTTGTGATGTTAGGCTCTCTTACGTTTGTGGTAAGTATGATTAATGCTTTAATCAAAGCACATAGTTGGAATACACTGTCTCTACTAGGTCTACTAGGTCTCTATCTGTCCACTTGCAGTAGAAAAAAAGGCATGACTTTTAGGAAGAATAATGTACATTTAACCTGTAGAGATTTGGGAACTGAAAGCTAGGGTTAGGAGCATAAGGTCATGATTAATAAACAATGAATAATAGGAAAGGATAAGCCATATATCCTGTGATTTGGTTATATTCAGATTAGTAACAGTCGAACTTGTTATAATCTTGTTCTTTCTAGATACTAGGCGGTCCGTAATAAAGTTCCTCATTGGTGGGCGGGAGTTCAAGGAAATGTTGAAGCTCTTTGGAGTCTAGAAATAGGGTTATTAGCTTTTTGAATCTGGTAAACGTATCACAGTTGCGGATAGGCATTGGCAGCCTGTTCCACAATAAACTATACCATACTGTAAAAAGCTTACAACGCATTTGTTTTTGGTGTTTTACGGTGAGTAGTGTATATGCGTTGTTTCTAAGTCTATAGGCTGGGTCGCGGGTCATAGTCGGGCAGGAGGTTAGAAAGGAGAGCCCATATATCGCTTTGTAGAGAAATATTAGATTGTTCTTTAGCCTACGGCGCCATAAGGTTTCTAAAGAGAGATGCTTACATCTATCTGTGTAATCGAGATTCGAGTTACACCCCAGCAGTTGGCGCGTGAAACGTCTTTGAATATCTGTGGAACTATAGTCTACTATGATATTAGTACTGCTCTTATAATAGACCTGATCCTAAATTTGTAGATTTGTCATGATATAACTGCCTAATCTATAAGATCTTACGTGGAAGTCACACCATCGACTACACCAACTCACTGTATCGTATCAATTACCAATACATGATGTAGAACACCGTTAGGCTAGAGAAAGAACAATATATTTAATATGAATAGAAGATATAAGGTAACATTCAGATGGACCACGCCTGCATGGTCGAGCCATGCCATCCGATCAACTCCGATTCATTCAATTTTCTGTTCCCGCCTTTTCCATCGTTAGGTATTTCTCAGCGTCAAATATTGAATATCTATTTTCCGAGTAGTGTTGTGTTCAGCTTTGAAGATTGTGTGGTTATGGTCCAATGCCACTACATATCTTCTACTGTTATCTTGTCTGTGATATTCATATTAGAGAAGACAAAAGAGAAGTATTCAAGGGAGGGTCGTACACATATTTTGTAGAGAGTAAGTTTACCCTCCGTTGTGAAAAAGTTTTTCATTATAAAACCAATTAGCCGTCTAGATTTAGAAATAATAGAGGAGGCATGTTCTTCAAAGTTCAGGCTTCCTGTGTAATTAATTCCTAAATCGTGTACTAATTCGAGTGTTTGGACTCTACATTCATTTAAGTGAAGTCGCGGTTTATAGGGATGCTTTCCAAAGTGCATGATGCCGCACATGTTGAGGTTAAGTGGTAATTGCCATTTTTCACTCCATATAGTTAAGTTATTGAGGTCCTTTTGGATCTGGGATACACTTTCGCTTAGTGTCTCAGGCTTATAGCTGTATACTATTTTGAGATCATCAGCATATAGGTATGGCTTCCCAAATTCTATGGTGTTACATATATCGTTTATATACATAAGAAACAAAAGTGGACCTAATACGCTTCCCTGGATGACTCCACTGGTGATTGGTCTAGGGGACGAGAGACAGTCATCGTCCTTTACCATCTGTTTACGTTCTGTTAAGAACGAAGCAAACCATGAGTACAGTGGGTTGTGTATTCCGAAGGACTTTAGTTTGACGAGTAGCCTTTTGTGTGGGACCTTATCAAAGGCTTTCTTAAAGTCTAGGAATAGGACTGACACAAGGAGTCCGCTGTCTCGTTTCAGAGTTATATCATTCAGGTAGTCTACTAGGCATGTATCGCATGATCTGAACCTAAGAAATCCATGCTGGGAGGTCGAGATGAGATTATTAGTTAGTAGATGTTGGACTACAGCCGCCTTAACTACTTTTTCCATCACTCTGGATACCACTGAAGTTATGTTTATAGGCCGGTAATTTTCAACGTTTGCTTCAGGTCCTGTTTTAATTTTGGGAATGATATGTGTAGTTTTCCAGGCAGTAGGGTCACACGCTGAAGAGAGTGATATCGCGAATAGTTTGAGAAGCAAAACACACATATCATCACCTCCACGTTTTAGCATGCTAGATGGAATACCATCTGGTCCATCAGTGTAGGAGTGTTTCAATGTACTGATTGCCTTGGAGATATTTTGTACACTGAATTCTACATCAGTAATTTCACAGGGAGTTACTGGGATTGGTTCTGACCCATTAAATGGTTTTTCGTTAGTTAGTGAGAAACAAAAATGTTCACTAAATAATTCTGTGATAAGTTTGGGATCTTCGTATACTTGTTTGCCTTTAATGAATATACTCCCTCTGAATTTAGAGCGTTTAAGTTTATTTTGGAGTAGTATGGTGAGTGCAGAGGAGTTATTATTAAGTTCAACTGCACGTTTTTCTTGTGCTACTGCTTTTTGTTTACTTATCGCCTCTGTTCGGACAAGTATTTCTGTCATCGTTACTAAAGAGGAAAAGTCATTTAAGTTGTGGAATTGAGTACAATGTCTTTGAAGACGTCTTCTTGTACTGACCGGTATATAATGCGAGTTCCTCCTTGCTAATTTTCTATCGGTTTACTGCTTTCGCGTACACTTTGTTGACTTACCATTAATTTCATCCCATAACCCAATGCTTTATCTTTAATGATCATATTCCCACGTTTCTTCATCTACTTCGGCAAACGCTTGTCCTGCGTTATGACATTCTTAATGTTTACACTTTGCTTGAAAGCCCGAAATGTATACTATAGTCACTTAAAGCATTGTATCGATGCCCTACCCACAGTCCATAATTTATAACCGCCCGATAAGGTCCTAAAATGGCACTTATAGAAAAAGTGTTTTCCATGAGGATGTGAAACATAGAGCGTCGTGTGGAATATAATATTTTATCTAAAAGTAACCTCTAAAAAGCATAACATCACGAAAGGACGGTGGTGGAGTTAGCGAACAGCAAGCACTGATGGTGAGAGCGATAACATTGACCTACCTAATTTTGTGAGGAAGGACATCTTGTTCGACTTAAGCCTTCGTGATTGAGAACGAAGCAACCAGTAAGTGAAACTGAGGTTGTTCTACACTGGCTACTGAGATTCATGTTTCCATTTGTACTTTAGATTCACAATTCTACTAAGATATCCCACAACATGCTAACTCAGAATTGTAAATTATGGCCCAATAGGCTGACATGGAAAAATGAGAATGATAATAATGGTAAAATAACAGACAACAAAATATATAGCTATCAGCGTTGCTGAACACATTACTCTCTATTGATGTATTTTCGATTCCAATAAAGAACATTCCTTATTCTAACTTCAACCTTCTCATTGTTTGAAACCATTCCACCTTGTTACACATCATGATTCATCGTTCTTAATTACTGGATTATTTTGGCTAAAGACTCCAACCACATTTTATTCCCGTGACGGCAATCACCATGAGTTTGACCTACCGACTTACTATGGTGAATTATCGCAAAATCAGACTCGTGTATTGAGGTCAGAATGCTTACAGCCTATGTTAGCCCTTTTATAGTGAGTTTCTGAGTACCTAACTTTCTCTTCAACCCGAGGATTAAAGGAGCGGACACTACTTCTTAGGGTAACAGGTCCCAAGAATTGATGACTCAGTGTAAAAACCTGTATGCCACGAGTACTTTGTTCGTTCTTGGTTTTTGTACCTGCCTGGTATGTCCCCTGAGTTGTCCTGATCTGAAAATAGGAAAAAGAGAAGATG